>JAWNKX010000137.1:0-42612 GCA_035041755.1 Cacoxenus indagator | reverse complement strand
ACCTTGCAATTAAAGAACTTTAAAAAAATCAAAGAAAGAAGAAAGTGTCTCTGATTCTTGTTTTTATTATGTCTTTCTTGTGTATTTATTTTCTTTGAATATCATACTCCCGCCCAATTTGTTTATGCAAACCCAAGCAAACCAACAGCAATATGTTACGCTGAATAAGTTGAAGAGCCAACAATAATGTTGATGTACAGAATCAGTGTCGGATTCTAATCGTTTCTGAAGAGTCTCTCCAGCCATTTTTTTAAGACCTCTATATGAATAAGTTCTCTCTGGTTGACACTCTCAGCTAGACAGAGATAAAATTGGAAAGAGAAAAGTGAGGTGAAATATTAGTATTTATAAAAGGCTTTCCAAGAGAGCAAAGAGGAAATACAGTTATTCAAAAATAAAAACTGCTTATCGAGAGCAAGAAGGAAACAGAAAAAGACTAAAATAGCAAAAACAATTTAAAGGAGAACAAAGCAGGAAAAAAAGAGATTGAACTCAATATACAGGAAAGCCAATTTTAAGTGTTATACTTGCCAAAATAATTAAACAATGTTAAGTACAAAATGTATATTATATTATATATATATATATATATATATATAAATAAAAGTAAAGATCGAAGAAGACAGTAGACAAATCAACTGCCAAATGCTAGTCAAACTGCGGAGCAGATGTAAAACAAACACGTCTGTTAAGCACAAACACAACAAGAGAGCTTTGTTGACAAATTAAAGTGAAGAAATCTTTTTCAAATACCGCTCATCGCTAAAATTGTCATTTTATACTCTGATCAATCAGAAACAAAAAAAGGTGAGAAGAAACAAAAAGATGTCGATACCCAATTTCCCGAGTATACGAGTACGAGTACGTATACGAGTGTCTAGTATAATAAGCATTCTCACGATGCACATGAACAGCGCTTGGAGGCAAAAGTTCTGCAACGCTGGACACAACAAACTAAGGAATAATTAAACAGCAGCATAGCACCTTAATCAACTTCAGCAGCAACAGCCGATAGTGCCACAGACCGCTCCTTGAGACGACTAGAACTTAAAGAGAATAGAAGAACGCCTAGCCAGGTGCGATAGTACCACAATTAGTACCCTAAGATAACGTAATATAACTCTCAACAATGTTTGCCTTCTTATTTTAATGTAAACTAGTATAAGGACTCGGCGTTTTACTAAGCTAGTCTAACCAAACTCCTACTAACCTGCCAAATACATGACGTACTGACACCATGAAAGGATTCTTAAGCTTAATTTAAGTAAAATTATTGTAAATTCGCACATTGTAAATCTCTAAAATCATTACATGTACTAATGCGAACAGTGACCTTAGGAAACAAAACTGACCAACAAAAAATAATAAAGTATATATGTATGAAGCTGTGGTCAGAGCCGCTGGGGCTACATTTCAGTCAAAATCTAATGACTTTCATATAAATGTGTTTTACACATTGAAAATAGTTGGCAGCCCAACTTCTATTAAAAATTCATAAAATGCACACTCGAGAAATGAAGAAAACCACAACTCGGCGTGCGGCTTACACCGAATTCTACAAGACATAGAAAAAACACCAATGTGTACGTTCTCGTTTACTAACAATATTACTCTGACCACAGTACATAAATTATATGGCAAGCCACACTCAGCAAGTTACGAGCTGTACAAATGCTTGAAACAGAATAAGCCAATAACCCAAGAAACAGTTGACAAACACTTAAAAATATTGTTTAAAGTCGTGGAGTCAACACGAGCCATAGTTAATGTTAATTTCGAAAGATTAACAGCAGCACTTAAAGCTGCAGCGGAATCATTTTTTCTTGACTGCGGGAATAAGCTTGCATACGTTGCAAATAGGCAGACCGCGCAAGACTACCATAACACACCTCTACAATTCAGAGATATAAATATAAAAGCTACAGAAACAGGCGACATTACAATGGCACAGCGCTCGATAGAATTCGCAGGCAGTGCAAAAAAACTCATTCCAGATTTTGACGGAAAGGCAGAAAATTTGCAAAGTTTTGTTGATGCACTGACACTAGTCGACTCTATATATCTAGGAGCTCACGACTCACTTGCACTACATTTAGTTAAAACAAAACTGAAAGGTTCAGCAAGAAATATAATAAGTAAGGAATCAACGTTACCCGAAGTCATCAACAGAATAAAATCCACCGTAAAAAAAGGGTCTGTGGAGGTCCCTGCAGCCAAGTTAATGAACCTGTAGCATAAACTAAAGCGGCCAACGAGTATGTAAATGAGGTGGAAAAACTAATAAAAACTTAGGAAACAGTCTATATATACTAGCTACTCTACAAAGCAAGCCAATAAAGCCATGATCAAAAACTGCTCCATTGACAAAGTAAAGCTGATAATAGAAGCAGACATTTTCAGTACTATAAATGATGCCGTAATGCAATTTGTGAACTCCTGCACAGAGTACACAGGTAGTGCATATACAGTCCTATACGTTAGGGAAAATGGCGGTAACAATCACCACAATGGTAAACGTTACAATAATACAGGAAGGTACATTAAAAATAACAACTTAAATAAGAATCGTAATTACAACAACAACCGTAACCAAAATAGCAATAATACCTATCGCGGTACGCTAACAATAATAACAATAACAATAATGGTAACTCGGAAAGGAAGGTCTGCCTAACGACTAGCGATCATGAAACATAACACATAACATGACATGAAATATATAATATCAATATATCAAATATCAACAATCGGTCATATAAAATTTGACTTAAAAGTTGAAAATTTTTCACGTTGTAAAGGACGACTTCCAAATCCCTTCAGATGACATACTGTACCGAGATTTCATTAAAAAACACAACTCCCTTCTTGACTATAGAGATGATCAAGATTGGAGCCTAAAAGTTTCTATAAAGACATTGCAATCCCACTTGGCAATGAACCATCCTCAGGACCCGTGGTATTGCCAGCAAGAGCTGAGGCTATCAGAAAAATAGTCATTCCATCAATACTAGGAATGAAAATGTACAGGTATACGATATTGAAATTCAAACAGAAAGCCTAAACGACTGTAATCACGTACAAACAACGGGCCCAATACCAGGAAGAAAACATGTCAACATTTCTGATAAATTGATAAAAGATGAAATCGTTGAACCTTCCACATCGGCTTATAACAGCGCTATCTTACTAGTACCCAAATAGCCTCTACTAGGTACTAAAGGGAAAAGATGGAGATTAGTGGTATATTATCGTCCAATCAATAAAAAGCTGATAGCTGACAAATTCCCACTACCGAAGATGGGCGACATATTAGACCAGCTAGGCAGAGTACGAAATTCTTCTTGTCTTGATCTAATGTCGGGATTTCACCAAATTGATGTGGACCCGAATTCAAGAGACATAACGTCTTTTTCGACGGATAAAGGGTCATTTAGATTCAAAAGACACCCACGTCGTTTAAAGATAGCCCAAAACTCTTTCCAAAGAATGATATTCAGGATTATCACCTGAACAAACTGTTCTTTATATGGATGACCTAGTAGTCATTGGTTGTTCAGAAAGCCACATGATGAAGAATTTAGAAGATGTTTTTACAACATATAGAAAATATAATCTAAACTTTCACCCTAAAGGTGTACCTTCTTCAGTCACGCAGTGACATTTTTAAGACACAAATACACGAATATAGGTATTTTCCCAGGTGACAGCAAATTTCAATTGTAACAGATTATCCTATTTCCCCGCTTGTGCCTGGATAACATCGCCGACTTTAGGAACCCTAAGATCCTTTTCGATATCCCTTGTACGCATGTACCAGGGGGCATTGCAAATTTTTCTAAGTGTTTTAGCTTGAACAATTCTGATTTTATTCATATGCGACTTAGAAGCTATGCCGTATACTTGCAGTGCGTACCTCCACATGGGGCTTAAAATTGTCTTGTATATTGTTGTCTTGTTATCCAAGGACAGCTTGCTCTTGGGGGACAACAGCCACTACAATTTTCAACCTTTTCCAGCACGGACCACTGAACCATTGTTACATGTCTTTGAAATATAAGTCTCCTGTCCAGTATGACTCCAAGGTATTTATGCGCAGGCTGGTGCTTCAGAGTAGAGCATAGCAACGATATGCCAGGACAAGACAATGGCCGTGTGGCATACGTAACACAGGCACATTTGCTGGCATTGATGCCTATGTTCCAGTCTAGAGCCCACTTCTCAATGCAATACACGTATTGCTGCAAAGACTCCGTGGCAACTTTTATAATAGGACTTCTGGTTAGCACTGCAGTGTCGTCCGCGTAAGTTACTATGAGTGCGTTTTCCTCATCCACTCGTGTGACTACACTTGTTTTAGGGATGTCTGCTGTATAAATCGTATACAGCGTAGGGCCTAATACGCTGCCTTGAGGTACACCAGCGCAAATTGGTCTTCTTATTGATTTCTCACCATCGATTAGAACACGAAAGCTTCTGTCCGTTAAAAAGCTCCTGACAAGTTGGAACAGCTGAGGGGTAAGTTAGGTAGGTTTTTCAGCTTGCTGAGAAGGCCTTCATACCACACCTTATTAAAAGGCTTGCTGGATGTCCAAGAAAACTGCTACTGCGTACATTTTAAGTTCCATGGCATCCAAAGCGAAGTTAACCACACGGTGCAGCTGCTCCGGGGTGCCGTGATTTTTCCTAAAACCAAACTGCCACTTTGGGATTTTTTCTTTTACGGTTTCGAGTTGAAGAATCCGATTCAATATCATGCTTTCCATTATTTTTCCTAAAGCGGGAAGAAGACAGATTGGCCTATATGAGTCAACTTCAGTGGGTTTTTTCTTTGGCTTTTGAATTATAATAATTAAAGCTGATTTCCAGATCTTTGGGAAGTATCCCAACCTTAAGATGCTGTTGAATATCCAAACTTTAAACAATACAGCTCTCCTGGGAAGAAGTTTGAGCGTCTCGTTATCCAAGAGATTTTCACCTGGGGACTTTTTGCACTTTAGCTTTTTAATTTGTTGCTTCACTTCTTGCAACGTTATCGGGTTTACTGGTAAAGCCATTTGGAATGGCTCGTCCAAATGCATTTGAACAGTCCTGCGCACGAGCTCCGATGAGAGATCAAATGGCTTAAATCCGTCTTCTAGAGTGTCCGCAAAAATTTCAGCCTTCTGTTGACTGGTTGGTATTATTCACCAACCAACTGCTGGATTTTTGATTGGAGTCTTTGGAATAGCCTGTCTTTTAAAGCGCCTTGTGAGCTTCCAAAGTGAGTTAGAAGATGCGTCAGGACTTACACTTTCTAGCATGTCGTCGATTGACTCGTGTTTATGCCTGATTAGCACCTTTTGCAAACGATTAGACAGTCTTTTGTAGATCTGATGAATGCGAGTGTCTCCCGTTCTTGCGTATTCTTTCCGGACTCTTCTTTTTAAAAGTAGCATGTCGACAGCAATTTGGGACATCTGAGTTCTCTGATGTTGGTTTGGAAGGCATTCAAACTTTGGAGCAGCATAGGAAGAGGCTAGTAAAATGTTGTTCATAAAGACTTTGACTGCATCTTCTATGTCTTCTGGGCTGTTTATCTCTATGTTGAGGTTTATTCTTTTATCCAAATCAGTTCTAAAAGCTTCAACCGAAGAGCCAGATGGAAGAATGTGTTGCTTACGGGGCTTGAATTGCGGAGCTTGATGAAGAGTTGCTGAGTTTCGACGTGCGACATACATAATTTGCGCAGTCTGTGATAGTAGTGATAAGTGTGCTTTAGACACGATTTGATGAGAGCTGGGATCAACATCATGATTTGCTAGGTGGATGTTATACCACCGTAGTCAGAAGTACGATAAAATGTGTTTCGTAGACCAGCATGACACCAATATTGTGACTATGGGCAAAGATATCCACTTTAAGGCCTTCATTGTTTAGGCTATTGGCATTCCAGACACCAATACGCATTCCTATTTGCCTAATTGTAGCGAAAGTTATAGGAGGGACAGCTTATGCTACTATATGGCCTGATGTTATGGCTACTGTAGAGCTGCTAGAGATGTATGAAGTGAGACATGAAGCTCATCATCTGCCACTCCACCTCTAACAGCTTGCCCAGCTTGGTCATCAAGGTATCAAGCTAAGCCTCAAATGCCGACTGCGTTTGCTGCTGATGCGTCTACATAACAATTACCTTGCCAATCTCGACCATTAAGGCACCGAAGTTTCCCTCAGACGCTGACTCAGCTTGCTGCGGTTGTTGTTGCTGATTATCTTTCTGGTGCTGATATATATGATGGATACGAGAACTGTTGTTGATTTTGTTGAGACTGCTGCCACTGAAGTAGCTCTAATAGCTGCTGCTTTGTGGACGCTGTTATTTATATTGACGCACTTGGTGTTTCTGCTGGTTTGATAGCTGATATTGCTACTAACGCTCTTACCGTTGTTGATGTTGTTGATGCATATGCAACTTCTCTTGCTGCGGTTGACGCTGCTGGTGAGTCAATCTACGTCCCTGTTGATTCCCCCTACGGGCCGTGCCAGCAAAGGGCACGACTGGAGCAACCATTATTGTTGGCACTGCTTCTTGAGACCTGCGAAGGGTAGCCCTAATGGGCTCCAGCTAACGATGCTGGTTTAGAGCTTAGCCCAACCAATTGGACATGTGAGCCTCATAAGGCTTAATGAAATTTGTGAGTGTGGTCATACCCCTGGCAGCGATGGCATTGTGTTCTTAATTGTACAGAAGAGGCTCTCTCTCTACTCCACAACGAAAATCGCATGGAGCTCCGCAGCATCGTGCGGCTATTAACATTTTGTATATTGCACACAGTGTGTCCTAGCAAGGCGAGTTCCTATTTTATGGAAATCTCTAGGGTTGTACGGCGAAGGCCCCTGGCCACTACCTGATATGCTATCGCCTGCTTAAGTTGGCTGAATTGAAACCTAATTGTCTTGGCGAAAATACGGCTACCACTGCTCGTTATGCGAGCTTATAGGATGGGCTGATCTAAAGTCCGTATTTACAACTTAACTGCAAGGCGAGGTGACTGCATACAGCAATTTATCATGTCGTTAATATTCGTTATGCATTCGGCAAAGATTGTTGGTGGTTTCAATTCCCTTAGCGATAAGTGCACTATTAGAAGAAACCCAGCGTGCCCAGCGCTGCACCCTGTGGCAGTACGTCGGTCTGGTCAGGTGTATTTCACGATTCAGTACAGGCTGTTTGCTAAAGGGATTCAGATGCCCAACGCGTTCCTCATTCGGTTCACAAGTAACTCTAACTTCACTATCTACATACCTATAATCAGTGGCCATTTCCGTCTCTAGATTAGCAAAGAGGTTTTGTATGTCAATATAGCTAGATTCACGACTGACTCTGAAAGAGCAGGTAAAGTAAAAAGTCTGATTCAGACTGAGCCTAGCCTTTTAGTTAAATGGAAACACAAACATTATATATAAGATAAAATCAAGGGAAATGATGATAATATGTATTGTATGTAATTGTTTGAAAGATTTTTTAAAGTCTGTTACCTTGGTTCCTCTTACGCATTCAGCGTGCTTCGCATGATACATACAAAAGTACTTTCTATGTCCGTTAAGAGCTAGAACAGTTCCCACACAATTTCGAGGGTTAATTTGTAAATTTTTGATGTCGCATAATGAAATCCTTAAAAGGTCGGAGTACCATATTAAACCTCTTTCTATAAGCATATATCCGAACATTAATGTTTTCGTTTTTCTGTAAGGCCATACCGACTTATGGAATGGTGGAATAAGTTTAGAACGTGTTCGAAAATCCGTTAGCAATATAATTGTTCTGCATCCTGGCTTAAGAAGACGAACCATGCCATTATATTTTTCGGCTCTTAGTTCATACAATCTAAGCTCAGGTACGTATCGCCTTTGTTCGTGTGCTGAAATAAAATGTAGATATTAAAAATATTTGCTTTAATTATTAATTTGTCATTAATATATATTGTAAGACAAATAAAAATGCAATCATAAAGTATTATGTGTGTTATGATAAGAGTGGTATGTACCAATGTACAGTAGCGGAGATTTAGCGATTTAGCGGACACCCGTGTAAAGAAATCATTCATGTGAAAATTATATATATTACACATAGCACCATTCCACATTAATAACTTTCATCATATTGCGTCTGCAAAGTCA
This sequence comes from Cacoxenus indagator, assembly GCA_035041755.1. NCBI lineage: Eukaryota > Metazoa > Arthropoda > Insecta > Diptera > Drosophilidae > Cacoxenus > Cacoxenus indagator. The sequence continues at coordinate 34,452 of JAWNKX010000137.1, read as the reverse complement.
GAAGATGTTTTAATAAAATAAAGTCGCTTTACCTCAATCATCAATCAATTGAAGATATAAGGTGTTCCTTCAACCGATGTTCAGTTAGTATACAGTTAGTATACAAATTGTAACAAAAAATTCGTTTTATTAATTATTGTAAAAGTTATTAGCTTGAATCTCTTTTTTTTGGTTGCAATAAAGTCTTCTTACACTTAACCTAATCATGTTTTGGAAGTATTTAGATTTGTTATGTTAATTTATATATATAAAACAAAACGGCAAAAAGCCTGTGTTTCCCTGTGCTGCCCGTAATTTTTAACCAATTTAGTAGGAAGGTCGAGGCATACCTTTTTTTAGTTTTTGAAGGCAAATATACTTTTTAGTGTTAAGTTTTTTTTAAAACAACTACAAGCTCACAAGCACAAAATGTTTTGTACGTTTTTTCGCCTTTTCGCTATGCTTCTTCTCCATTTTTGTGTTTTTATTTGTGAGTTTCTTGCAAAACGTACAAATGAATACTCTCTTTTGCACTTTTAGTTCTGTTTTTCTTTTTTAAATATAATTTTCCCTGTGATTGGCGTAAGAGAGACACAAAACTACGCACACATTTTTTCATTCGCTGGTTGCTCTAAAAGAGTATACACCATCAATAATAAGAATGTATATTCTTTGGTTTGTATTATCCAAAGAGCATAAGATATATTGTTTATATTATTATACTCTTTGAACGCACCACGTAGTAGAGCGGGCAAAACAACGTTTGCTGGGTTTGCTAGTTATATTATATATTTTTTAATATTTGTTGGATAGCCCTTGTTTTTTATGACTGTAGAAGTTTCCTGATATAACTTAGTTCGATTTGGTCATCTGATCCTCTTCTCAAGAATGTGAAACAAATGCTCAATGGGGTTGTGGTCAGGACTCTGTGGGGTGTTGTAAATAGATGCGGAACATTATATGCAAGATATATTTTCGATTTGCGGGTCGTGTGTTTGGGATCCTTACCTTATTGCAAGTAATAATTTTGACATAAACTTGATTTCTCGACACTTGACCTTAAATTTATTTTTAGGATTTCGATATTGGAACCATGATCCCTCACACCATCCGTCACTTCCAAATTCCAACCCCACTGGCAGCCATGTAACCTCACACCATATCTACACCTTCACCATCCTTAACTATCTTTATTGTGTTTAGGATCCATGAAACAAATATATGGCGTCGCTGATGATAATCTATTGTGATATCTGACCACTTCACAGCATTTATGCTGGTGGGGCTTCAACCATTGCTTGGACATATTATGCTGGATTGCTTGATGATTTTAGAAACGGATACATGCACACAATCTCCATTGCATATTGTAGACCAAGTGTACTATAGTTCTAGGTGAGGCCTTGACCCGTTAATGTGTTTAAAGGTCCGTTTTAATTCGCCTAGACATATCCCTGTGTATAAGAATGGCGTTAACTCCATCAGCTAGTTGAATAAACCATTTGCGGAAACTTCCACGTACGTGTTGGCTGTTGACACTTTTTTCATGCCCCAGAAGGCTGGCAGTATATCATGCAATTTGCGAACCAGTCCGATCAACCAGAGACCAACACAAATGGTAGTCAGAGGGTGCAAGGTCCGTGCTATACGGTGGATGCATCAAAACTTCCCAAGCAAGCTCCGTCAATTTGTTCCGTGTCATCAGAGATGTGTGTGGCCTTGCATTGTCATGATGGAAGACAACTCCCTTTGTGTTGGCCAACTCTGTTCGGTGTTTCCCGATTGTTTCCTTCAAACGGCCGAGTTGTGTACAGTAGAGGATCGAATTAACTTTTTTGCGACAATCTAGCAGCTCATAATAGACAATTCCCTTCCAATCCCACCAAACACTCAACATAACCTTATTTGCCGTCAATCCAGGTTTTGAAGACGTTTGTAGAAGGTCACTGGCTTTTGACCATGATCGCTCATGTGAAATATTCTCTTATGTAATCCATGTTTCATCGCTCGTAATGATTCGATTCAAAAATAGTTCCATTTCGTTACGTTTCAGCAGCGTTTCCCTAGTGGTTATTCGGTCAATTACATTTCGTTGCGTTAATTCATGTGGCACTCAAACATCGAGCTTCTTTTAGTAGCCTGCTCTTTCTAGATGATTCCCTTTTCTATTGAAGAATTTTCCAATATCAATATGGCGAAGTAGATGGGGTCGGTTGCTGGGCAGCGTAGAAATTTGGGGGTGGAATGAGGCAACACTTTTGTCTAGGCGGCTCTTCAGCTCCTTATAAACCACTCAGCCTCGCCAGCTCGTAGTGTGTTTTACGCCACAGTTGCTGAACTTTTTCACTGACATGTCTGCCTTGGGGCAGCTTGTGCTGTCGTGAGTTTCACTACAAACGATGCGACAGACTTCAGAAAGCAGTTGTCTTTGGTATGGCCATATTCTTGTCAATTGGTGCACTCTACTGTGTTTTTACGCTTATACTGCTCTTCAACATTGATTTTCCGGTGCAGTAGGAACTGTACCTGTAGATAAGGTGCACTTAGTTTCTCTTTAAAGTTTCGCCTTCTCGTTGGGGCTCATCTTTGTTTCTGTTCAAGTTATTTATGACCGCCTTTTGCATTGAAGTTTTTATATTTAAGAGCTATAATGGTGTCCGCGGGTGTCACTATTGGTTAATTCAATTTTAGTAATACTTGTGGTCTTTTAATGGTTTTGAGCCAATATGTATAGTAGCTTTTGCCTGTTTATCGAAGGTATTTGGTCATTACACTACACAGTGGAATGTATTTGCGTGGGTATACACTCCTGTTTCGAATATATTTCCATTTTTAGAGGAATTATATGAAATTTGTTATCATTATTATTAGCAAATCCCAGAGAAAACTAATAACATCCATATCCACCACAAACGGTAAATCTAAGTCTGATTGCCTTACAGCAGTACCACAAACCAACTCAGCTACTCACCCATACTCATTCGTCAATAAAATCACTGAGAATAATTACAGGATAGCTTCAAAATTCCTCAGTGATGCCAACAAAAGCTTTAAGACGTATCAACTTAAAAGCAGCAAAAGTTGGTTGTGGTATAAAAGGAATATAAGCTGGTGTTGATCCCAAGAAAATTAAAAGTGCCCTTGAGGAAAAATGGTTCCCAACTAAGGTTTTAATCATATTCCCGAATAGAAGAAAAATCCTGCAACCCATATTCAAAGTCGAGCACTCTCCTGAAAATAAGCCAGCGAAGGGAAACCAGATCCACCTAATACACAACTTAAAATACCTGCTCCGTCGCAAAATAACCGTAGAGGAACCTGACATGCGCACAGAACTTGTGCAGTGCACAAACTGCTAGGAATTCCGCCATACGAAATTGTCCTCAGGCTACCGTGTAAACAAAACAAAGACTACATAAAAAAAAATGCGCTAACTGCGGGGGTAATCTCACTGCAAATTACAGAGGTTGCCCAGTTTTTAAGGAGCTGTAAATCCGGATAAATAAGCGAAAAATAACAGCTCGTAGCGGGCCCGAAGCTACCATAAAAACCACTATGAACAAACCACGCATATTCCAAAGTATCATTCCCAATATTACATATGCATCCGTGTTGTGACCTGAACCTCAACAAATACGCAACACAAAGCCAGAAAAAACAACAAGCACTACACGTCAACAACCTCAGAAAAGTGAAGTCCCACATCATTGTGTAGCCCAAACAACTCCACCTACACCACATACTTGAGATATCAGGCTACTCCTTCTATTTCATAAACCACCCTGATGGCAAAGCACACGGCGGAACGGGTATACTTATTAGAAAGCGGCCAAAACATTACCAGTCAGTATCATACTCCAAGAACTATGTGCAAGCTACGTCGATTGTGATTTCAACCTCAACTGGAGAGATGACGCTCTCAGCGGTCTACTGTCCTAGATTTTCCGATTTCTGAAATATGATTCAAGCACTTCTTCGACAGAATAAAATTTAAATTTCTTGCAGCAGCAGCATTTCTTTTAACGCTAAGCACCCCCACTGGGGCTCACGACTTGTAAATCCAAAAGGAAAGCAGCTATGCAAAACAATAATAAACTCAAGCAACAAACTCGACTTTGCTTCTCCAAGTAGGCCTACATATTAGCCAGCAGATCCGATGAAAATTCCCTACCTACTGGATAGTAATTCGAAACATCTCTCGAAGTGTGATTTCAATAGAAATGGTTCCATACTAGCAGTATTCTTAAAACCAATTCAAATGAGTTAAGAGCTGTAATTTATAGGAAATAATCAAATAGAAGGCGCAAGGCCACGACCTTATCACCCCAAAGATAATTATTGAGCTACCAAACTGCGCTATATTGTTAATTGCAATGTTCTTCAACGTAACACTTAGAGTGGGGTATTTTCCAGCTTCATGGAAGAAGTGAGTAATAATCATGAAGCCGAAAGCAGGAATAGACACATCGATGGTGTCCGCATACCGGCCTATAAGCTTGCTCCCATTGCTGTCAAAACTAATTTTTTATTAATAAGCTCACACCACATATAAACACGAATAACATTATCCCTCCATTGATTCGGCTTTAGAGCAAAACACAGTAAAATCGAGCAAGTAAAAAAAGTCACTACGGAAATCAGAACTGTATTTGAATACCGAGAATACTGTTCACTTATATTCATTGACGTTGCTCAAGCTTTCGACAGAGTATGGCATGATGGCATTATTTACAAAATAAAGAGAGTGCTTCCACAGAACTCACATCAACTACTGGATGATATAGCGTGTAACGTCGTCACAGGTTGTCTCCTTATCCAACCTGGAAATAAAAACATGTTTACGTGCAGCACATTCAAAGTACATGGCAATGGAATAGAGGCAGCGTTAGACTGCGAAGAACTCTTAGGGGGAGGCAAAGTATAGCACGAGCTAGAGACTTTAGTAGAAGATGGAGCAGAAGTTACAGTAGTAGGACAGGGAATAGAGGAAGATAAACAAGTAGTGGAAGGAAAGTTGAAAGCGACAGATGAAGAAATAGTAGAGGGGGTAATGGTAGAAGGAGCTACTGGATTTGGTACGGGATGGGACGATTGGGTAGATATAGAAGAAAGTATATAATAATAAGTGAGTAAAGGTCGGGAAGAAAGAGAAAAAGTTGGAGAAGTTGAAGCTGAAGTTACAGTATTAGGACATGGAATAGAGGAAGACGAACAAGTAGTGGGGGGAAAGTTGAAAGCAACAGATGAATTAGTAGTAGAGGGGATATTGGTTGAAAGAGCTACTGGAATTAGAGGGGGATGGGACGATTTTGCAGATATGGAAGAAAGTTCAGAAGAGTAAGTGGGTAAAGGTTGAGAAGCAGTAGAACAAGTTAGTGGAGAATGACAAGAAAGAGGTTGAGGAGACGAAAAGGGAATAAGTGGCGCAAGATTGTGAGGGGATAATAGCGGCAGTTGTACCGCATTAGCCGTTGGAGTCGATTCAAAAGAGTGCTCCATAAGCATTTTTCCCCAGCATCAAATTTTGAGGCGAGCTCTGTGAATACTTTCTTAAGTTTGTGGTATTTATTTCGCATATTTTTATATTGCTCACACACCGACCATAAATTTTTTCTTTGGCAATTTACCTGTAAAAATACGTGTTCCAGGTGCAAAAATATGATATTGGAAAAATATTAAAAAGAAGAATTTTTATTGTGTGTGAAAATCCAAAAAACAGTTTTTATCAGGTGTCAAACACAATTTTTATGTAATATATTTGTTTATCAGACTTTTTGCAATGTTTTCATCTCTTTTTTCCATATTTGTTGAACCTGCCTGAAATATGTCCAGTAGTGTCAAATTTGACATCGTCTGATGGTCAGACATATATTTATCCTACACTTGACGGTGGTTGATGATGAGTCGCCTATTGCCTTCCCACCTACTTTGTAAGCGAAAAAGTGCAAATACCATAAGCAATATGCTCACGGAAATTTGGCAGTTCTATTTTGTTGCTTAGATTAGTACGGTCGTAGAGATATCGCCCCATGAATCCATCAATCATATCCACTCCACCACGTGACTATTATATTCCTTTATTATTTTTGGGCAATCTACTTCGAAAAATACCTTTAGTTTGCCAGCGTAACGAAGTGCTTTGTTGGGAAGTATCGGATAAGTGTTCTTTAAAAACTGCATGATCATAACGTAGGTTGATGCAAGTTCAACGGCTCGGTTGTCGTTCCGCAGAACAGTTGATATGTTTACACCATATGCTGTGCCAACAAACTCAACGGCATGTCCTCTGTTAGCTTTCTTATATTTTTAGTCTCTTTTATTAGGCATTTTAGAATTCGAAATTCGATTAGAACAAATTGTGTCCAGACTAAAAATCCCTATGGCATGTAGATAAATAAGAAGAGATAGTGAGGTATAAAAGTTGTCAAAAGAAACAATATGGTTTTGAAATTCAGGAACTGATTCGGTGAGATGAACAACTCCGTTTGCTGTGGGACCCAGGTCTGGTGCAATTGGCGGAACAGTGTTGTCGCTAGCCCCCATAAATATTTGAAATCTATACGAATACCCGGAAATACCGGAACAAAAAATTGTATACCCCAATTATGTGGCTTATTTAGCATATAGTAAATATATACACATATATAACAGACAACATATATGCTGTTATCTCTTCATCAGTCAAGCTTAGTTTTTTTACATTTGTCTTCTGGAGATCTTATTTTATGAAGTTTTTTGTCTTTGTTATCCATTGCTTTCAAGAATGTATTCTGGAATATTGGATATTGCTTTGAAAAATCTCCTGCATTGGTATACAGTTGAATGTATTAAATTTGGCGTTAACCGTTATGACCGTTTACAAACGGTCATTAGAAAATATTATAAATATACAAATATATTTTTTTTATTCGAAATAGAAGCATATTACTTGAAATAATCTTTATCTCTTAGGCGCTATTTTAACAGCCACGCTTAGATTAGAGCAAGATGGCTTATCAAGAGTCTCTTCGCTTGCAAGGGGTAAAGCGATCTGAACAAGATAGCTGTATCCACCGGAAATGATTGACATAGCAATCCGCTGGTCTGTCGGTATGTCTTCTTTTTCTTAGCTTTCACAGTCCGGTGTGCACCACAGCTTCATCAACAATTTTCCTCCATTCCGCTCTATCTAAAGTCAGAGCTTTACAGTAGCCAACACTCAGCTTGTTAAGGTCTACTTCCAAGTCGCCTAACCATCTTTTTCTTGGGCACCCACGTTTCCTTCCTCCAATTGGGCGCATCATAAATGCCTTTTTTGGCATTCTTTCTGTTGGCATCCTCATCACGTGACCAATCCACCTAATACGGTTTGCCTTTACGAAATGTACAACATTTTGGCAGTCGATAATGTTTTCGAGTTCATTGTGGTATCGGATTCAATACGTTCCGTCTTCTAGACTCACTGGGCCATATATTTTCCTTAACACGTTTTTTTCGAAAGTCAATAATTGATTAGTATCATTTGTTTTTAATGTCCATATTTGTTCTAGATAGAATTTGTGAGCGAAACAACTTTATGTTCGTATAGTACCCTCTGTTCGCAGACTTTATTCTCTCGCTGATAGCAATTGTTGAGTCTTTATTTTCCGATAACGTGAAGGCCAAATATTTGAATTCAGGTACGTTCTCATAATCGCCGATTATCAAGTCATTACGAGTTATGTTTTGCGATGATCGAATAATGTAGTTTGTTTTGTCTGCATTGACATTAAGTCCTAAGGCTTTAGTTCTTTCTTCAAACTGCTTCATTTTGCGGATCAGAACATTTTCTCTTTTGGCCATTATGAGAACATCACCTGCATAAGCGCATTTTTGGAAATCTCTGAATTTCATCTGAATTTATCTCCTTAATAACTGTATGAAGCATTAGATTAAATAATAGAGCAGACAGAGCATCTCCTTGTTTCACTCCGGACAATACTCTACCACCTATTAACATTGATAATGTGAGCGATGCTCATCTTTTGGAACAGGAGCTGGCTCTGGTCTCCGGACCAACGAGTTTCTCGCTTAAAGTTATGAGAAATGATACTGTAAGGGTCTATACTGAGGATTCTGAATCGTATCGTATTCTGGTTCATTACCTAAAAGAGCGTAACATTAAACACTATACATACGAGCTTAAGAAGGATAAAGCTTTCAGGGTAGTTGTTCGCAACATGGCCAGCACCATCCCCCACACTATTATCAAGGAATCCTTTTATATCAAAGGCCACAATGTCACCGGTATGTTTAATCCCAACCCCCGCAAGTTAATCACTAAGGTTAATGGAGCAGACACTGAAACGATGGTACCAAACAACTTCTTCTTCATCAACCTTGCCAAAGCGCCTAACAATAAGGAGGCCTGAAAACTCAGCATATAAGCAGACAAGGTGTCCTGGTGGAAATTACAAAAAAGAACTATAGATGCTTTGGATTTGTACACACTAAAAATTACTGTCTGCGACAGCTGATTTGTGAAAAATGTGGGCAAAACCATATCACCACCCAATGTTTGGCTGTGGAGGACCTTTGCTGCATAAATTGCGGTGAGAAATATGCTGCTTGGAGTAAGGACTGCCGAGTTTTCAAAAATAAATTAAATCCCAATATATCATTTTCGGCGTGTAGCAGCAACAGGGAAGATTCTATGAGAAGAGTGAGTTACGTCCCGGCGGTAATAGTCAAGGGAGACACACTACGTGCTGGTTTATATATAACTAATCCTCCGAAGAGATCTTGCAAAAGTTAACAACAGAGCTGTGCATCTACAGCAATCGCCACAGACCCCTGACAGCATTAGCAGGTTAGAGGCTGCAATAACAGCCCTCACAGCTAAAGTTGACACAATTGCATTAATGTTTAATGAACTGAAGGAGAGCAATGAAACAAACAATTATGCCTCAATTTCGTGAATGCCCGTAAATGATGCCCCGTCCACTCAGCCTTGGATTGTGGAATGCTCATGAAATGTCTGGGCATGTTGTGGAGCTTAAGCATTTCCTTACCCACCATAATATTGATGTATTGTTCATCACTGAGACATGGCTGCAAACTGGAGTCAGAGCGGATACAAGGGATAGCTGCTTACAGGAAGTTGCGCAAAACTGAACAGCTCAAATCCTGGCAACTGGTCAAGCGACCCATTTCCCGTACGCCAAAAGACATACACCCTGCACTGTTGATTTCTTCATTTATAATGGGCTGCGTTCGGACCAGTTGTCTATCAGGACTGAGTATCAACTCTCCTCTGATCATCTACCTCTTGTCATTGATTTTGATTCTACTCGGAAGATCAAATTAATAAAAGAACGACTGCTGCAACCTGGAACTGACTTAGCTGCATTTCGCCGAGATCTGGATGAATCCCTAAATTTAAACTTGGAAATCCTGATGCCCGAAGACATTGGAAACGAGCACTCGATCTTTCTCGATTTCAGCCATTTGATACCAGCTCAGAACTCAGGGTTCGCCAGATCCATATGAGACTTGAAAGTGCCGGCCAATTATGCTTCCCGGTTGCTTCCATTACAGCCGAGGAAGTTTCAGCACACTATTCGCCGAAAATAAATTCACGCTCGCGCTAATACAGGAACTTTGGGTGACAAGTGGCCTTTTCAATAGCCTAGCGACCCACTCGGGTAAGTTGCTTTAACACCGTTCAGAAGAAACGCCTCGTACGGCTATCGTAATTGATGACAGTAACAATTAAACCCTATTAACATAGAGACCTAACAGTGGCCATCGTGGAGGTTTCTACGGCAACAGGCGTGTAGGAGATTATCCCTGCCTCAGCCTACTTCCCTACGGACAACGCAATCATGCCGACACTGGAAGTCCTCACGTTTATCGAGCAATGTTGCCATACAACTCGACAAATTATTATCGCCTGTGGTGGTAATGCGCACCACACAATCTGACGCCTCAGTGACATCAACACAAGGGGTGAATACCACTTGCCTAAACCAACATTTGTCACCGCTTCATTGAAATCAGAGCCAAATTGTTGATACAGTTTCTTTAACTGTAAAAATATATTTAGCATACGGAAGTACATTTTAGAGAGATTTCCGCAAAAAAATACATAAATTGGATTTTTTATACCAAAACAATATCGCTTCATCTGTTTGAGGTTTCAAAGTGTGTCAAATTCTATATCGAAAGCCTTGGACACAAAAATAATAAAAAAAAATTTAAATCAAATCTAAAGTTTTGTGCCCTATATTCGTCATTCACTAAACACTTTTTTTTTTTTTTGTTCAATGCAGCGGAAATAGTTTGGTGATAAGAAAATTTTTGATCATTGCTTTTCATGCCACGATACTCAAAGGAAAATTCAAAGGTGAAGAAGTTCTTATTCTCATAGCAATAGCAATAGCAATTAAATAAAGCAAATTTCTTGCTACCACGGTTTTGAAATATTTGATTTTTGTAGTTTTCTTAAATTTTTATTTTCTTTGCTAATATCGGAAAGGGAAAAACTACGTCTGGCGGGCTACGCTAGTAAAAAATAAATAAGAAACATTTGAGAGTTTAAAGTAGCAAAATGTATACAATCGAAATTAGAGAGCGACAGTAAATAGAATTACATTAAATTACATTAAGAGCAAAGTCGAATTCATGGTTAGTTAAAAGAATAATTAACCCAAAAACAACAACAAAATTGAAGAGAATGCAAAAGAACTAATGCACAAATAAAGTAAAAACAATGTGTTAGTGCGCTTAGCACTAACGACCCCTTGATGTGAAACATATTCACTACGTAACTTGCTTATTAAGCAAAGACACTGCCAGCACAAGCGTAAAAAAAGTTTCGTACGTTTTCTGATTCTCTCTGCTACGCTTCTTCTTCATTCTTGTGTTTGTGTTAGTGAGTTGCTTGCAACTTACAAGAGTATACTCCATCTTGACCACGTACTTTCAGAGTATACTCTCCGAACTCATTACATACAAGAGTGGGCAAAACAACGTTTGCCGTTTTATATGATTGAAATGAAAATACGAGGCGGCCAAAAAAAAAAAAGCTTAATCATAAAGCAACATCATACAAAAATATTCCGAGTGATACACAAAATAAGAAACCAATATAATCTTATACACGCAAATTATATGAGTCTTAACTCATATTCAAACCACCCACGCTTTACAAAATAACAATGGGAGAATCAGAGGACGCGAAAGATAAAATCAATAAGTAGCGGGAGCATAAGGCGATGTTCGACACATAAGCCTACCCATCATAAAAGAAGTAACGGGAGTATCAGGACATGTTCGACACACCAGCCATCCAAACCATCATAAAAGACACCAATCAGAAACAACGGGAGAATCAGGCAATGCAGGACAACAACAATAAACAACGGCAGAATCAGGCGATGCATAGGACAACTTTTGTAAAGAGGTTTCGTTAGAATGAGAAAGTAAGATTAGTCTTAAGACTGGCTTCAATAATAATAACATCGAAACTACTCCGAAGAGTTTTTCTGTTTTGAGAAAAGATTTAACTGGCGCAGTCAACGGAAAATTCTTCAAAAAAGAAAGGAAACAATAAATTTGGCAACCCGAAGGTCGCCTTAATAATTTGCGTTCCCAAACGCAGGATAAAAATCCAAATAGTTTGGCAGCCCGAAGGCCGCCTTAACAAATTGCGGTGAAAAGCGCAGAAAAAGGTATTCCTAAGAATACCTAATCGAATTTGGCAACCCGAAGGTCGCCTTAACAAGTTGCGTTGAAAAGCGCAGGCCACAACTCTGAATAAAAGGGGTACTCCTAAGAATACCTAATAAACAATTAGGCAACCCAAAGGTCGCCCTAACAACTTGCACATAACAACGCATCAAAAAATCAACCTATGTCTACAAACGAAGACATAAAAAGATATTCAAGAAGTGGGAAGATATCCATAAAAACAACAAGGATCTACCACCAAATCCCGGCCCGAGACCACTGCCAATCGAGGAGTATAAACAAAGACAGAGGAAGCCACAAACAATCAAAGAAGGGCCACAACCCACCCAAAAACCAAGGAATAAAAGTACAAAAACGCAAAGAAATCGCGATTTTGTACAAAAATTACTACTTGGAGTCAAACAAAGAACGAAAGATTGCAACCAAACAGTCAATCCACCAAGTAGGACATAAAATACATAATGCCTTCATAGCACAAATAAAACCAAAGGCAAACAAATAAATAAACAACAATACAAAAAAAGATAAAAATAAAAATGGAAGAACTTAAAACCAAAATTGAAATACTGGAACATACACTAAAATAACAAAAAATATCGATACAAACGCAAGAAGAGTAACTACAGACTCACTACAGTGCAACACCATTACAAAAAAAATCGAGGAGCTGGAAGGAAAGGTGACACTACAAAAACAACAATTGCAACTACAGCACGACTCTATACAATTACAACATCATTACATCCAATTACACAAACAAATCAACCTCAACCAATGAACGCACTCAGACTCGGATCTAAAGACAGCTTAGGCCAGTTCACATTAATACAACCGCTGCACAAAGCAAACTATTTGGTGCCATTTCTTAAATCCGTAGATCAGGCAATGGCACTATGCGGAGAAAATGTGGAACATCGGGGATTCGGATTCAACATCATTCTAAACGAGAAGCTAACAGGCGATGCAGCAGGCGTAACACTGGAACTATCAGAACATACGACATGGGTCGAAGCCAAGCAGAATCTGAGAAACCACTTTCGACCAAAGACAATATTCGCCGAGATCTACAATTCATTGCGAGCAGTAAAAGTAAGTATGGCCACATCGCCACTGTAGATGAAACAACCCAAGAAATAAATTTTTCAATGTTGCCTCAGTCTCAAGACTCCTCATAATAATAGTTACAATAGGGAAACGACAAATCAGGTGCCCAAGACTAAGTCTCAAGACTCCTCATAATAATAGTTACAATAGGGAAAAGACAAATCAGGTGCCTAATAGATACAGGATACACCACTAGTATCATAAATAAAAGTGACGTGACTGACCAATTCATTAAATTACCACTAAATAACCCTTGTTACTTCAAAACCCACAACGGAATCAATAAGATAGAATACAGCACCACTACACCATTTCCCAAAGAGTTCAATTGCCAAGGCACCCAACAATGGAAAATCACAAATTTTCCACATCACGACTTTTCGGCAATAATCGGCCAAAACTTTCTCGTCCCACTAAAAGATAACGCAAACAGATATTTAGATATTTTAGGAACGAAATTATTCTTCAAAGAATTCAATTACCCTAAGGTAATAGAAAGAATAAACGTCCTAGAACCACTGCAAGAGGAAGAAATCACTAATAAATTTAGCCTCAAGCATTTGAACGAAGAAGAATACAGTAGCATCACAAACCTGTTAAATAAATACAGTGATCTTTTCTTTAAAAACGGTGATATTCTATCAGCTACAAACAAGGTACACCACGAAATCATAACACCAAATGATAAACCATTGTACTCAAAAATATACAGGTACCCCCAAATACACGAGGAAAAAATTGAATGACAAATAAACGAAATGCTAAAACAAAATATAATAAAAGAAAGCACCTCCCCCTTACAATAGCCAACTGTGGGTCGATAATTCTGGCACCAAAAAATACAGAATTGTAATCGATTATAGTAAATTAAATAAATTTACGATCAACGACAAATACCCAATCCCGAATCTAAATTCACTAAAGGACAAATTTGGAAAAGCACAATACTTTACCACTCTCGACCTCGCCAAAGGCTTCCATCAAATACCAGTATGATCCGAAGATAGAACGAAAACAGCGTTCTCCACCCCAAGAGGACACTACGAATTCATTCGTATGCCGTTCGGACTAAAAAACGCACCATCAACCTTTCAAAGACTGATGAATACAGTCCTGAAGTACTATATAAACAAAATTTGCGTAGTCTACATGGACGACATTCTTATATTCAGCACTTCCTTAAAGGAACATATGTGCAGTTTGAGTAAAACATTCCAAGCGCTGCGAAGAGCACAGTTAAAAATACAAGTCGACAAGTGTAATTTCCCAAAAAAAGAAACACAATTCTTGGGACACGTATTAATAACACTAGGAATAAACCAAACCCCGACAAGGTTTCAATAATTCAAAACCTTAAACTACCCATAACACAAAAACAAATAAAGTCCTTTCTCTGAATGACTGGGTTTTACAGAAAATTCGTCAGGCGAATGACGAAATAAGAATGACCCGAGTTTTATATGGGCTTTCGAAAAACTTTAAGAAATTATTAGTAATTCACCCATTATACGCAACCCAAATCGAAGGAGAACTACTAGCGATTGTATGGGCAGTAAACTATTTCAGACCATACATCTATGGAAGAAAATTTGATCTCGGAAGTGATCACCAACCACTTAAGTGGCTTACTACAAAATATTCGGGTAAAGACATAAGCCCTCGTTTACAACGATAGCTAATTTGTTTAGGAGAATACAATTTCAAAATCGAATACATCAAAGGAAAGGAAATTCATATAGCAGACTTTCTAAGTAGAATTAATAACGACGAAATATACCATTGTGAAGATGAGCTAGATAAAAGCGAAGCTATCGATGACCAGAGGGAACTAGAACATTAAGAACAATCCGCCCAACCCCAAGAAACAAACACCATTAATAATGCACCCACCCTCGCCGCTAGAGTTAATAGATTCAAAACACAACTCATGTTAGTTAAAGAAAATCAAACAACACTAACGAACATATTTCAAAACTAGAGAATTTTTACAGACCAAAATGACATTAATAGTAACGTAGCCTTTAACATCATTCGCAGGGAAATAAAAAAAAGGAAAAATAGGAATATATTCAGATCTCAAAACTAACCAATAGAAAAAAAAATAGTACAATTATTATTAGAAGAATACTTCGGAAACGAACAAATACAATTTTACAAATGCACAAAACTGTGCATTCTAACAAACAAATCGCATCAGCCATCAGGCGATGTTCGACACATCAGCCTACCCATCATAAAAGCCAACAACAAGAAGTAACGGGCTCATCAGACGATGTTCTACACATCAGCCTAACCATCATAAAAGACAACAATCAAAAACAACGGGAGAATCAGGCGATGCAAGACAGCAACAAGAGACAACGGGAGCATCAGGCGATGTTCGACACATCAGCCTAACCATCATAAAAGACAACAATCAGAAACAACGGGAGAATCAGGCGATGCATAGGACAACTTTTGAAAAGCGAGGTTTCGTTAGAGTTTAAGTGAGAAAGTAAGATTATTCTTAAGACTGGCTTCAATAAAATAACATCGAAACTACTCCGAAGAGTTTTTCTGTTTTGAGAAAAGACTTAACTCGCACAATACCTACACAACACAAATTTTCGATTGAATCAGCAACTAAAATAAGTTTCAAGGTTGGTGTGTGAATGCAGTGGTATATATTTTTCCTTTCTCTTCCCTTATGTTCGGCAAATTAGAAAAAAAACAAATGTCACACGCTTTGTTTTCGCTGGTTTGATATGACATTTGCAGTTTTGCTTTTTGCCTCGTAGTAAAGGTAGAATTAGCTTTATTCTTTTGCACACGACACTAAAGACGCTCCCCTGCATACGACATGATCACATTACTACAGACAACAACCAAAAACAACCACAGACAACTTTTAGGCAAGTTTTTGGAAATGAAAATTTTTACAATAGAATTGTTCTTAAATCATTGCGTGATAATAGTAATCCATTTTCAATACCGGCCAATGTTTTTGAGAGAATCTATCGACGTCCTAAAATTTTGTGTCACCTATTGATAGAGCAATTGAACGCGCGGGATAATGAAAACTAAAAAATTCCATTTGAGTTTCGTTTCTTGACGGCTTCATATTTCTGCGCACTTCGGTCATACCAAAAGTTCGTAGGAAACAACCATGTGTGTGCTAGAAGCAACCGTCGGTCTCCCGTGCAATCCAAACAATTTCAGAACTGATTTGCACGGTGAAACAAGGCGAAGTGAGGTTTCTTCAAGCAAAAAAAATACCATACTCTCCACTGTGGTATGGTATTTTTTGGACTATTACGAAAAACAGCTTTTTTTAATAGTGAAGCTCTTCATGTACGCCAGAATAACAAAAATTAAAAAAGCTTCTATCTATTCATCTAATATGAATTTTTTAGATAGAGTGCACAGAATAAGGCAAAGGGTATTAATCCATATAGAGTTCCCATTTCTCTCACGAGCTTTTGGAGCTTTTTCCAAATCTTAAGAAGACATTGGCTTATGTTATTTGTCTGCTATTAACATCGAAGTAGCAGCGCAGGTCGCTGTGTAGCAAACTCATTGTGCTAACTACTGAACTGAAGTAATCAGGCAAACAGAAATTTTAGAAGGTGGGTGTCTGTTGTGAAATCGAAGCAAGCGCTGTTTCCCATTCTTGGTGTGTCTTCCTACATTTTGTGTTCTTAGCGCGAATTAGCATGAAAAGGAATTTCTGTATATCACCTTTGTTTTGTTTGTTTTGATTGCCGTCACCCATTTTTATTTTGATTGTATTGATATTGTTGTGGGAATGATATGATAGCGAGAAAGGAACATGTATAGGTTTGGCGCGATTTTTTTATGAATGATGAACATGATTTTGGTTAGTGCAATTCCCACCACCTACTTGTATTGGTTTTGGTGGGACTTTTAAGGAATAAATAATAAATAATTATAATAATAACGAATAAATTATTCGTTCGGGCTGTTAGAAATAAAGAAACAAATGACTCAATAAATAAGTAAAATTGATTTAAAATGCATATTTTGCGCTAGGTATGTCCAAAAATCCAAGTTGAATACAGCTAATTCTACGTTGACTACCAGATAAACAGATAAAACAACAAGCAACTGCAACTGTCCCATGTGAAAACGATATCAAACCACCTGCCCTCCCTGTTGTCTCCCTTGCGTGGGAAATGTGATAAGTTTGAGTGTGTTGTGTAAGTATAGTGTGTGTATAAGGTTGTGTTGATAATTTTGAGTGTGTTATGTAGGTATAGTGCGTGTGTAAGATTGTATTGGTTTCTTATTGTGTGTAGCACTGGGAATATTTTTGTACGATTTTGCTTTGTGATCATGCCTACTTTTTTTGCTGGCCGCCTGGTATTTTCATTTCGTTCATATAAATGAATATAGGCAAAATACAAGGCAGCCATGGCTCGATTTCGTTTGTTAAAGAATGATTTCATAAATTAAAGAAAACTCCACACAATTTTCTTAATATTCTCGAAATTTGCAAATAAAAAACTTTGAAAAATAAAAATCAAAGAAAGAAGACAGTGTCTCTGATTTTTGTTTTTATTATGTCTTTCTTGTGTTTTTATAATTTTGTTATCATTCAATATTTTCCCCTTTTACGGCATTTCGTCCATTTGCTTGTTTACCTTAAGCAAACCAACAGAATATTTTACGCCACATGGTTGAACAGACAAGAAATCTGTACAACTGCTGAAAATTTAACATAAGGCAATCGTTTCTTAAAAGTCTCTTCGGCCATTTTTTTAAGGGAGAAATGGGAACTCTATATGAATTAATACTCTTTGGAATAAGGCGGTAAGTGTTGTGCAAGCACTATAAAATTGTTTTGTAAGCCATCGCTTATGCTTTGAAATACCATCTCTCATGCTCTCTTTCACAAGAAAGCTTTTGATGTGAGAGGGAATACTGTAGGAATAAGCGATCGAACCAGAGAGAACCTATTCATAAAGAGAACCTATTTTCTCCCTTGAAAAAATGGCCGGAAATTCTCTTCAGAAACGATTAGAATCCAACACTGATATAACGACATTTCCAGAATTGTTGGCTGTTCAACTTATGTAGCGTAACATATTGCTGTTGGTTTGCTTGGGTTTGTATAACCAAATTGAGGATACATGATATTTAATGAAAATATATATACAAGAAGGACATAATAAAAACGAAAATTAGAGGCACTGTCTTGTTTCTTTGTTTTTTTTTTTCAACGTTTTTTATTTGCAAGGTGGTCGAGAATATTAAGCAAATGATGTGGAGTTTTCTTTAATTTTACACTATAAACGAAATCGAGCCATGGCTGATTTGTATTTCTCATATATTCATTTATATGGCGGCCAGGAAAAAAGAAGGCATGATAACATAGCAAAATCATACAAAAATATTCCGAGACACAATAATACACACAATAAAAAACCAATGCAATCTTATACACGCACCATACCTACACAAAACACTCAAGCAATGGCTCGCTTTTGATTTTTCATTTCAACTTCTTGTCGAGTCCAGGCAAATCAATTTTCGGTTGTGGCAAATAAAATACGTATCAAGGTCGAATGCAGTGAACGTTTACAGGCATTGAACACAAAAGTGTCATAGTGCGCCAACACGAAATTTGTAAATGGAGAGTGCCTACTGTAAATCGCAGCCGACTCGAAGCTGGAGCGCATGTTTTGTTGTTGCGTGCGTGTAGTGTGCAGCTGTTTGTATTGATTTTGTTATTCAGTATCTATAACTTGGATATTTGGTGTCATCTTTTCCTGTCTTATGTACGGCAAATAAGAAAGTGGTCTACGCTATTGCTTCTAATTTCGTTCTTGAATATCACTTGGGCATTTGCTGCTTGTTGCTGTTTTCTCTGTTTGCCTGGTGACTGTGCAAAATGCCGCCCGTATATTTTAGCTCGTGCCTGTTAAAATTTCGCCAATTAGTCATGAAATATTGAAAATAAGTTGAATTTTTGAACAAATAGCATTTATTTTTGTATGTATACAAGCAAAACTGATACAAGTAGGCTATGGCAATTACAAGAACAAATACACAGTTGCTAATTCACACCAATGGCATAGAAGAGAGTCGAAGCAAAATGAAAAATTTTTATTCCAGCACGCACTCCACTTCACATTGAGAAGCGCATTCCCGAGCGCGTGTTTCGTTATTGAGTTCAAATTTGCGTACACGCAAAAAGTATACATATTCATACACGCAGGCATATCTTTTTTCTTTGTCTTCCTTATGTTCGGCAAATAACAAAAAAAACAAATGTTTGTTGTTGTGTGGTCAAAGGCAAAACTTATTTCTTTGTCTTTCCTGATATTCCCAATGCGCAGCTGGTGTAATATCGTTTTCACACGGGACACTTGCAGTTGCTTACTGTTTTTCCTCTTTGTCTAGTAGTCAAGATAGAATTAGCTTATATAACTTCGATTTTTCGACATATCATATCAAAATATGCATTTTAATGTATAAATGTAATGTATAAATTTTCAGTATTTTATTATAAAAAGTAATATATCATATGTAAAATAAAAATGAATGAATGAATCAATGCTTTATCCCCTAAAAATTTACAAGTTTCACTTAAGCTAGTGATTATGCATTATATTTACAGAGTTTAGTAAGAAAGTTATAAGTTATACTTATCTACTGTACATAAGTATTATATACTAGCTATACCCGCGACTTTGTCTGCAACGAATGCAAATTTACCTCTATAATACCTCTATAGTCTACCCTAACGCTTTACTGTATACGATGTTACAAGTTGAATCTCCAGGAATGTGCACATATAAATTATTTGAATTGCTAATACTGAAGAGAGCCACACTTTTTTTTTTACTTTTAACTTTTTTATTTTTTTTATATTTTATTTCCACTTGAAATGTACCTGTCAACACAATTTTGACTCTTAGTATTACGTTTTCACAATGTTAGAGGGGTGACAGTAAAGCTTACATGGCTATTCCATATAAGCGGAGATAAAATACAGGTGGCTTTAGAATACTGTTTGTTGTGATAAATAAAGTAGTTCTAATGCTAAATATACACATATAAACGCCTGCTTATACTACTGCTACAATGATTTATGTTTTATTTTAGATTAGGTCGACAGGCCTTGAGCGGCTCTTTGCTGGAGCTCGCTCAGAGGCAATGTATTCACCTCGTTGTTAGTATGTTGGCTTATTTTTGTTTGGTATCTCCGACTTAAACTACTTATTTCTTCAGCCACTGTGGAAATCTGCAAGTCTCTCTGCAAGAATTTCTGATATCTCTTCCGTCAATTATTAGGTGAACTGGTCTATATTTTATTTTAGTAGTAAAAATTACTTGGACTGTTTTGCTGTTGTTAATTTTTATTCTCCATTTCCGAAACCACTCTAGAGTTTTATTTAAGTTTTTTTGTAGAGTGGATGTTGCTGCATTTATGCTTTTATGGGCGGATATAAGAATGGTGTCGTCTGAAAACGTAGCTATCATTGCGGAGTCCTGTGTTGGTTGAGGTAGGTCTGCGGTGAAAATAGTGTAAAGGAGTGGCCCAAGAACGCTTCCTTGGGGAACTCCTGTGCTTACCGGGCGTAGTGTAGAGTGTATATAGCTTGACAGAATTTGAGTCACATTGGGTGGGAAAATCGAGTGGATCTTATGTATTAGGCCTTTGTGCCCAACTAAAATACTAAATTTGTTTCATCTATATCGTTAAGTATTTCGTGGGTTACGCGGTGAATCTGTTGAATCGTAGAATGATTACGTCGGAATCCAAATTGGTGGTCGGGTATTATTTGATTACGTCTTAGAAGAACGAGAAGTCACTCACGTAGAAGTTTTTCAAAAATTTTTGACAGCGCGGGTAGCAAGCTTATGCATTTGTAGGAGGAAGCTTTTTTGTAGTCTTTCCCAGGTTTAGAAATGCTTATTATCTCGGCAACTTTCCATGCACTAGGGAAATGCCTTAGTCTTAATACCGCCATAAAAGGATTTAGTATGTAGTCTAGTGCCTATTTTGTCGTAGCCAGAGGCTTTTTTATGTTTAATGTCGTATTTTATAGTTGCAATTATTTCTTTCTTAGAATCTTCTTTAGTGCTACAGTTGAACGACCTACGTTCAGAGGAGGTAGTGAGTCATCAGTGGTAATATCATTCTCCGCTAAAAACACTCTAGTAATGATTGGCTAATGTTGTAACTTTATCAAGGTTTGTTCTAGCCCATGTGCCGTCGTCCATTTTCAGTGGTGGTTGATGAATTGTCTTGTTGGTCATTTCTTTGCTTTTTTTTTAGCTTTCCACACAAAATAGTCCGAGCATCTTTTCGGATTTAAGTTTTGGAAATACTTTTCTAGTTGTTCTGGTTTTTGTTCGATATATATTTTTTCAGTTCCTTGGTCGCTTTGTTGAAGTCTTTTTTTTAGCAGATGGGGCTCTGATTGTTTGTCAAATTTTCCTAATTTTTCGCTTTCTGTTGATAAGCCTTCGGGGAGAAGGTGAAGTGAAAGGATTGCGCTCTGTGGTCGTATGTGTAGGAGTCGAATGTAGTGCAGCTTTCTCGATTACGTCATTGAAGAGAATCACTGCTGATTCTATGTCGCTATTAGTTGTAATTCAAATATTTAGCGGCAGCGATCGCTTAATATAATCTCTGTAAGTTTCCCAGTCAGTGCGATGTTTTGGTAGTCAAGTTGGAGTATGGTCTGAAGATAAATCTAGTTATGATTTTATTGCGAGCTTTCGTATATAAATATTTTTAATTATATAGAAGTCGATGAGGTTGGTTCGCCGGTGCACTTAAGTGTGTTGCCTTTACTGTGTATATAGCCCTCAGTACGGCCTTACCTTTTTTGTTTGACATTCTAGAGCCCCAAGCCGTGCTTTTTGCGTTAAAGTCTCCACCGACAATAAAGCTATGTTTACGTGTTAGGTGCGTTTCAGATATTAGGGCGATGTCAATTTGGTTGTTTTCTAAGACTGTCTTGAATTCAAGTTTATGGTTATTGATTCCAGTGGCATTCTATGCAATTATTCGTCGTTTATCGTCCATTTTTGTTGTCGAGTTTCGTCAATAGTATAGGCAGAGGGTGCATATAACCTGTAGCCATGGAACAGCTGACAGTCAGTTGAACGGTAGAGCGAGAGGTGGTGTTTGTTTGTGTTGAAGATGCGTTATTGTTCTCACTTTGTGCGTGTGGAACTGTTTGATGTATTGCGGGAGAGCATGAAGGTGCTCTCTCGAAATTAGTGGGAAGTTGTTGTTGTTTGTGGTGACTGTTTTTTATTGGTGGCTGATACTGATTTTGCGAGCTGCGCGCAGTCGGGGGACTGCGTTTAACAGGCATTCCTGAGCCCAGAACAGCCTTTTTTTATATTCTTGTTTTTGATTATGATTGTAGAAATATTGCAAACTGGACTTTCCGTAATGTCCAAGTTAATTGGTATTTTAAACATTGTATGGGCGGTTTTGCCTCCGGGTAGCAATGCAGGTGCTATGCCTAATGAGGCAATAGCCAGAACTATTATGCATTAACTGCGTATTTGGGCCAATATGACTTTGGTGAGAAATATTTTTCCCGTCTCTCCTGGTGCATCTAAAAAAAGAATTTCACCCAAATCATAGCCTACGCTTTGACATACTCGCTCGAATATTGTACGCTTTTCCGCCGACAAACTCGCTAGATCATTTTGCAATATTTCAGCTAGTTTCGATGTATTATAATTTATTTCCGCAATGTACTCTCTGTTAATGTGTTCGCAAAGTCGGAAAAATGCCAGGAAAGTTGTTTGCCTCCCTTTTTCTAATCGTTCTGCAACATTTTCAGGATTGGAGTAATTTCATTGGCCGCCTTCAACATGTACATCTAAATATACGACTGGCGGATGTCTCTCGTGGAGAGGAAAACTTAAAGGGCGCCAAACCGCTTCAGAGGAACTTATACATAGGCTAGGTTGAAATCTCGTAACTTCATTACGCTCATTCCTCAACGCAAAAGTGGCTTGATCGCTTCCCTTATTAACATATTTACACATATATTTGATAGATTAATTGCTGCACATTTTGACGTTAATATGAGTTTGAAATGTTTTTGATAATACCGGAGAATAAAGTACAACCCACGTATTATTCAAAATGAAGTCCTGACCATGTACTATAGCTATAAAACCTACTTGTAGCTATAAAACCGCCTTCTTGAGGTGACTGTTTTGGGGACAGCACGAGTTTTTGCTGACCGAGAGTTCCAATTTAGGGTGCCGCACGGCATAGGAACCATGTGCATTTTAATTATATCGTGCATTATTGGGTCCCGGCTTCTGTCAAGAAATTCAGCACTTATGATTGTGTCAACAGCATTTGATCGAATTTAGTATTGCAGCCATAGTAAAATGTGCGCGTGGGGTAATCTACGTTTCTGCCATTCCATGGTATATTTGTGGCACAAAACTGGGCCAAAAAGTTTTATTTTGTGAGCAAGTACCTCATGAGCTTTAATTTTAATTCAAAAACTCTATCTATAATATTGTGTCCATCGTGTGGAGCCTGTCCTGGAAGAAGTTCTTTGGAAATTTCATTCCATTTTGGATTCGTCGTGAAGGTTATAAAGACGTCAGGTCGGCCATATTTTCGAACATAACAAAATGCATCTTCCACTCTTGTGCATATAACGTGGCCCACCCGTATAACTGGACGGAAGGAAACAACTGACCAAAGTTTTAAGTGTTGTCTAGTTGCATAGAGTCCCTGATATGCACATAACCCTCCGCGCGTAAAGGTTTCAGGTTAGTGCCTATGTATTCTATGCGCCCAGTCTCAACTTTAGCATACATATTTACAATAAATTGACTAAATAATCCTCGAAATCTTTGCAGATAAATAAATTGACCACGTCATATTGCATCAAATATGAATAAAATTGTAGTGCTGATATTTTTTTGTTATAGTTTGAAGCCTTGGTAATGGGGTTAATTTGGCAGAGTCCGAAGTCATATCCATCTTCTCCGCGACCATAAATTAATGGGTATTGTGGGGCGTCGTAAGTTCTATTTGTTTCATTAATGGGCTGCAGCTGCTTATCGCGAGTGCGCAATACGATATCACGCCTATCATTTTCCTGATCTGCCAAAACGCCTACAACCTCATCTGTGACAGGGGCGTTGTATTTTCCGCGGTGTTCTATGACGGATGTTTGTTGGCGTTGATGACCAATTTGTAATGAATTCCTTGAACTTGCGGTGTTGAGTCCAATGCAGCTTTGAAACTATATACGTAAGGATTGACTTGATTCAGCAAGTTTTGGAGTTCAGATATAAGTTCGTGGTTCACTTGCGTAAAATTTCTATTTCTGATATTAATTTGTTGAATGTAGTCTGAAACAAAATAGTATGATACAACTCTGTTGAAATTTTGGCTAAATGGCCATTCTTCAATTTTTTTCGCTCCGAAAGACGTCATTTAAAATGCGCTATTGTATAAGCGGATATTCTTCAAAAGTGATTAGATTGTGGATGTTCACCACTTAAAAGTGATTTCATAAGGTCTGGAGAGTCTTGAAATATTTCCATATGAACTTTTCCATTTTAATAGTATAATCCAATTGACTCCTTTCTCCATTTGAGAGCGCCACAGAAATTACAGCATATGAACATACCACCTATGGAAGCATCTTCAGCATAGTGAATTGTAGGTAACTATGTAAAAACTGATCTCTCTTTATTATTCCTAGGAACACCATGACTCGCAGCATCATATTCTTCTGTCTCCTTAAATCGTCAGATAAAATTGACATTCTGTTGACATTTGTATGAATCTGACCAGCGTGTGATTGTAATTGACGTTGTTCTGGCGTTACTGCTTGTCGTAATTCTTCTCTCCTTTCCCTTATAGGTATATAACATCATTGTCATTATCTTCGCGTCGGTGAAGTTTTCGAGAAGCCGGATTTGGAGCTGTTTGAGGACTCAAGCTTGTTTCTCTGTCTATGGAAGCCTCCGATTTCGAGAAGCCGGATTTGGAGCTGTTTGAGGACTCAAGCTTGTTTCTCTGTCTATGGAAGCCTCCGATACATGTGCTTTACGGTCCTGGTAAGTGTCGTAATACGTAGAAGTTGCAATTGGAACACTTTGCATTCTTAACTTAAGAGTCACCTTGAGTACAATTTTGTACTCGAGATGTGGCTGGCCTTTCTCTAGCAGTGAGTCTTGCGATCTTTCTTTCTAGATTTTCTTCACTTTGTTGAGATCTACTGAGTCTCATACGTCTAGAATTATTGCTATTTATGAAGAAATTCGACATTTTTCTGAGAGTCACTTTAAATGATTAATTCAGTCGCCATTAAGCTTCTGAAGTAGACAGACGTATTCGCATTTTACCTCCGCTATTTAAGGCAATTGCCCTTTTGTGACCTACTAATTATTGTAATATAACAATTACGTTAGCATAACTCCTCTGGCGTTCTGATGAACATTCATGGGCTTTGCATTTGGAACTGCACTATATATTTACTATAACTGTGTTTATATTATATAATATTTTTTCGCAAGTGATTTAAATACACATTCACATTGACGCCTGTAGTACGTCTTGGCTTATCACGTTCTTCTATCTATTCTTGTTTGTTTATGCAGCTATACAAGGTGACAATAAAATCAATAACGGCAATTTACCGTGAGGTGATGGCGCAGATGCAGACCCCTGCCCTACAGTTAGCAATAGCAACAATAAGTGTTTGCATATGAATTCTGGTGTTGATTATCAAGTGGTTGTTAATCAGTTTCAGTCAAAGAGACAAAAACGTAAATCTTATACAACGGCCACCCTAAAACGCAAAATATATTTGACAACGGTAATGCCTATGCCGAGACTAGTCGAAACTGGTGTTTCTCTGATGCTGAGCAGGCAAATTCCTTCGTCGTACATCTTTCTGAGAGATTTGGACCTCTAGAAATGGCTTCTCCAGACGACATAAGTGACATAAGAGCTCAAATATCCTCCCCGTTGCATATGGACCCACCTATTACCACTTTCACTGTGGCAGAAGTTGAAAGTTCAATAAGGAGCTTCAAGGCCAGCAAATCTCCTGGACATGACAGGATATGTAACAGAACTTTGAAGTAACTTCCTGAGAACTCTCTCCTATTTCTCGCGATGATGTTCAATGAGATTCCAAGAATACAGAACTTCCCTACTGCGTGGAAGCCGCCATTGTTACAATGATCCATAAGCCTGGTAAGCTAGAAAGCGATTCCGCTTCCTACCGGCCCACCAGTCTACTGCCATCGATCTCTAAGGTTTGGGAACGATTGCTTGCCACCAGGTTGATGTTTATCGTGCAGTCCCGTAGACTCATCGCCGAACATCAGTTTGGTTTCCGCGCGGGCCAAAGCACTATTGAAATAACTGCCCAGGGCCGTAAACCATATTATTATGGCGTTTGACACAAAACAGTTTTGTAATGCTGTTTTTATCGACTTCGAGCAGGCATTCGACCGAGTATGGCAACTTGGACTTCCGCCCTTACATAACCCTACTTTGGCCTCATCCAGACATACGTAGAGGGACGCACTTTTTGCGTTATGAAACGAAACGGGCTATCGGCCTCACATCCAGTTATGGCGGTAGTACCACAGGGCAGCGTGCTTGACCCAATTCTCTTCCCTCTATTTTCTGAGGATATCCCAGTTCCTTACGCTGACGAGATAGGCCCCGATCTTCATAAGATGTTGGTAGCCTCTTACGCTGACGATGTGGATGTCTTTTATTCCTCAAACTGTGAATAAAAAAAGTACGAGGCCGTTGACGGAATCCAAGGATACCTCATCATTTAGAGACATGGGCAAAACGATGGAATAGCAAAATAAATAGCTTATAATTCACCAACGTATGCTTTAACTTGAGAATATGCTCTACACCGTCTGTGCATCTCTGCGGCGACACACTCCCCCAAACCAACACAGTAAAATACCCTTGACCAGAAGCTCACTTTTAGCAAACACATCTCTTCTATACTACACTCAAGTCGCAGCAAGATCATTAGATTACACTGGCTGTTAAACTAAATAAGCTCACTGTCCCTCTCTAACAAACGGACGGTCTACGTACAAAGTATTATCCCTAAATGGAGATACGGCATAGAGATCTGGGGAATCGCGGCAAAATCTCAGAAGAAAACGAGTGGAAGTCCAGCACAACAAGACTTTGCGACTAATGACTGGTTGTCCCTGGTACGTCAAAAACTCAATCACAGAGACCTGGACATACCTGTTGTCGAGGACCAAATCGCCCTACAAACCAGCCGATACAACGACCGACCTTTGGCACACTCAAATCGCATAGCCAGACCCCTGGCTGAAGTCTCACCCATTCAGCGCCCAAAAGGCTTCATTTCCGCAAGCTCCTGGAAAGTAGCGGGACTCGCCGAGTAGTTAACTGCTAAGTTAAAGCAAGACAGCGAAACTGAGCCAATATTTATACGAGTATGTCAACAAGAAGAGTTTCAAGACGAGATCATCGCCATAAATGCCGAAGGAGGAGTACAAAATTGTAAAAGCCTATTATACATGTGTTCTCCCATTTTAGAGGATTTGGGCATTCTCCGCATCAAAGGACGAATCGACGCAATAGAAGGCATCGAAGTCGACGTGAACCGCCCCATAATTTTACCAAGACGACACCGTGTAACATACCTGACAGCCGAATCATATCACAGACGATATCATCATCTGCATAACGAGATCGTCGTTAATGAAATGCGTCAGCGTTATTGGGTCAGCGGTCTACGAGCTCTGGTAAGGGAAGTTGCGAAGGCCAGCCCAGCATGTCGTATAAGGCTAGCTCAACCAAATCCACCGGAGATGGGTGATATTCCGGCGGAGCGGTTATCGCCATACACGCGAGCATACACTTATACTGAAGTTGATTACTTTGGCCCTATCCAGATAGCCGTTGGTCGACTCAGCGAGAGAAGGTGGGGCGTACTATTCACATGCCTAACCACACGGGCTGTCCACCTGAAAATTGCAATTACACTCTTCACTGATTCGTTCCTAGGCGTGATTAAGTCATTTGTGGCTCGACGCGGCGTACCAGAATGTTCTCAGATAACGGAACGAACTTTCGAGGTGCTAGCCAAATTATGAAAGATGAGATGCTACGGATATCGACGTCAGCAGAAGAGCAGCGATAACCAACGATACAATTCATTTTCAACCCCCCAGCCGTGCCTCATATGGGTGGTGCTTGGGAGCGTTTAGTGCGCTCAACTAAATCAATCCTCTCGGAAATCCTGCCTAGGAATGGTCTGCGTAAAGAAGTGCTACGAGCCGCACTAGCTGACGTTGAGAGTATGCTTAACTCTAGACCGCTTACGTACGTTCCCCTGGAATCGGGTCGCCCAACCCAATTGCTGTAAACGATATAGTTATCATCGTGGATGACAATAGCAAGCGTAACTCATGGCCCAAAGGCGTGATAATCGACGTGCATCGCGGAAAAGATGGTCAAGTGAGAAGTGCAGTCGTACGTACAGCCGACGGGATCATCACACGCCCATCCGTGAAATTAGAGAAATTGGACATTGAAAGAGGTAATCCAAAACGCAGTGAATTACGGGGTGGGGTATGTTGTTCCGCACCAGAAGTCAAGGCAAGTGGACGAGCGGAGTACCCGCTGTATTGTTTGTTGGGTTAGCTAGACGAGGTTTGACTACAGTTGTGACTGCACTTCTGTATGACTCTAACTCTTTCGCACCAGAGGTGCAGTCATAGCACTGGTCAAGGCTCTCTTTATGCTTTAACCTATGCCTTAATGTACAAAGTCAAACCTAGCGTTACAGCTGAGGAGAGTGGAAAATAATGTTATTATTTAATGAAATTTAATAATTGTATAATAAAGATTTCAGCATAACCAATTTACATTGCGAAATTTAATTAAATTGGAGGCTCGAAATACGCTCCGCAATAGAAGAAAATAGGCGTGGTCAAACGCCGCAACACTACCTGTAGCTGTAAAACCGCCTTCTTGAGGTGACCTTCGACGATGCAAAGGATACCCGTTTTCACCTGATATCGCGGAATTGGATAGAGCTCTAAGGTACCTTTGAAAACAACCTATTTAGGGTGCAGCACGGCCCATGAACCATGTGCATTTTAATTATATCGTGCAATATTGGGTTCCGGCTTATGTCAGGAAATTCAGCACTTATGGCTGTGTCAACGGCATCGGGCCGAATTTTGTCTTGCAGCCACAGTAAAATGTGCGCGTAGGGTAATACACGTTTCTGCCACTAATGGCATACATGTAGCACAAAGGTTGGCCAAAAAGTTTTTGTTTTGTAAGCAAGTTCCTCATGAGCTTTAATTTTAATTCAAAAACTCTACCTATAACATCGTGTCTGTCGTGCCTGTTCTCGAAGAAGTTCTTTGGAAATTTCATTCCATTTTGGATTAGTCGTGAAGGTTATAAAGAGGTCAGGTCGGCCATATTTTCGAACATAATCAAATGCATCTTGCGTATGCTCGTGCCAATAACGTGGCGCACCACCTGGACTGAAGAATAACCAACTGTTATGTTATGTTTTCAGTGTTGTTGTCTTGTTGTTTAGTGTCCCTGATATGCACGTAATTTTAGCGCGTAAACGTTTCAGGTTAGTGCGTATGTATACTAAGCGGTCAGTCTCTACTTTAGCATACAAATCTACAATAAATTGACTAAATAATCCTCGAAATCTTTGCAAATAAATAAATTAACTACACCGTATATGAATAAAATTGCAGTGCTGATATTTTTTTGTTATAGTTTAGAACCGTGGTAATGGGGTTAATTTTGTAGAGTCCATCGTAAGCTCTGTTTGATTCCATAATGCGCAGCAGCTGATTATGGCGAGTCCGCAATACGATATCACGCCTATCATTTTCCTGATCTGCCAAAACGCCTACAACCTCATCTATAACAGGGGCGTTTAATTTTCCGCGGTGTTCTATGACAAGATGTTTATCGGCGTTGATGACTAATTTGTAATGATTTCCTTGAATTGAGTCTAATGCAGCTTTAAAACTATGTACGTACGGACTGTTTTGATGCAGCATGTTTTGCAGTTCAGATTTAAGTTCGTTGTTCAGTGGTTCGTGGTTCAGTTTCTGATATTAGTTTGTTGAATGAAGTCCGGTACAAAATAAATCTGTAGAAATTTTGACTAAATGACCCTCTTTAATTGCTGTCTCTACGAACGACGTCATTTGAAATGCGCTATTGTTAAGTGGATATTCTTCAAAAAGTGATTCGATTGTGTATGTTTACCACTTAAAAGCGATTTCATAAGGTCTGGAAAGTCTTGAAAGATTTTCATATGAACTTTACCATTTGAATAGTATAATCCAATTGACTCCTTTCTCCATTTGAGAGCGCCACAGAAATTACAGCATATGAACATACCACCTATGGAAGCATCTTCAGCATAGTGAATTGTAGGTAACTATGTAAAAACTGCTCTCTCTTTATTATTCCAAGGAACACCATGACTCGCAGCATCATATTCTTCTGTCTCCTCAAATCGTCAGATGAAATCGACATTCTATTGATATTTGTATAAATCCACCAGCGTGTGATCGTAATTGACGTTTTTCTGGCATTTCTGCTTGTCGTATTTTTCTCTCCTTTCCCTAATATGTATGAAATCATTGTCATCATCTTGGCGTCTGTGCTCATAATTAACCCAAGCCATTTCTAATTGTTGTTTTTTCGTATTGATGATCTTCTGTATCACTATTTTGAAGTTCTCGAGAAGTCGGAGTTAGAACCCTTTTACAACTCAATCGAGTTTCTCTGTCTATGGAAGCCTCCGATACACGTGCTTCGCGTTCCTGACTAGTCTCGTAATAAGTAGAAGTTGCAATGGGAACACTTTGCATTCTTAACCGAGACTCACCTTGAGTAAAATTTTCTACAAGAGATGTGGCCGGCCTTTCTCTAGCAGTGAGACTTGCTTCTAGATTTTCGTCACTTTGTTGAGATCTACTGAGTCTCATACGTCTAGAATTATTGTTATTAAATAAGTAATTTAGTAAACTACTATAAATTAATAAACTTTGTATGTAATTAATTCCTATAATTTCTGTGTCTGTACATACAAGATTTTAGCAAAAAAAAGGGTACTACAATTAGCAAAATATAAATAATAGAACATTATAAAACATTTTGAAATATTGATTTTATTTTGCCTTCGTTGTTTGCGTTCTAAATGTTTCTTCACCTTTTAGTTTTTGTGCGAAATTTTAGTTTTTTGGCAAGGGAAGTGCGGTGGCCGCCCATATCGATGATTCTTGTTTGATTTGGCTTTGTTTGCACTCAGCAGAAATTGACATTTCTCACTCTCTATCACAACCGCCCCAGAACGGATAACGAAATACGCGAAAGAAAAAGAAACACGTTGGAAATGTTTTCAAGTAGCATACAAAATGTTTGTATTGAAATAGTCAGATAATGACAAGTAAAAAATGAGATAAAATAAACAACAGCGAGATGTGAAAAAAATTGCGAAACTAGAGTTGAACCCTGGACACGTGTACGGGGCTAACATCCAACAAATTGCGCTATTTTGGAAAACCATATTTTCGTCAGCCACGCCTCTTTTCAATGTTTTAGACATTTTGTTTTGTGGCTAAGTTGTACTCCTAATAAAGCTTCTTATTATTCAGTAATTAGATATCGAATGCAATGAGCGCTTTTTACGAAGTGGCAAAGTCTACGATTTTATTATATGTATAGAAAACAAATAAGCTTTATTAGTAGTTAAGTCTTCACAGAAATATGAGTAAGAAATTTTTATAATTAATGTTCTACGATATATAACTAGCATAGCCCGCCAGACGTTGTTCTACCCTTCTCGGTTTTAGCAAAGAAAGTAAAAAATTCAATAAAAAGACAAGAATTAAGTATTTCAATGGTGAGTTAGCAATAGATTTGCTTTATCGAAGCTATGAGAATGTAACCTCGTCGTCTTTGAATTTTCCGTTGAATATCGTCGCATTAACCCCATTGATCATCAGTTTTCTCATCACCAAACCAGGTCCGTTGCTTTGAACCAACAAAAAAAAAAATTTGTTTAGTCAATGACGAATACTGCGGACTATACTTTCGATTTGAGTTAAGCATTTATTATTTTTTCATTATTTTTTGTTTACGTATTTTTCAAGGGCAAACTGATGAAGCTAACTGCTAGGGTAACATTCTCGACGACTTCGCCTTTATTAACAAGTTTACGATAGTATACTCTAAGGACATACATTCCACTAATTATAAAGCTAAACTCTCTCATATTCGTAACCTGCCTATAGTTACCAAGGTAGCATTTATCCACCGTAAAATATCTCCGATTTACTATAAGTATAAGTATTTACTATTTACTATAAGTTCCTGTCGCTCTCCTCCGCTACTCAAGCATTAGTTATCATCATCAATTAATAAATCTTTTACCAGGTAATTTGTCGATAAACTTCCACTCTTTCCTTCTTTTAAAGAGCACTCGGCACCCTACTCTATATGTAAATGGAAAAAGCTCACCAAATTGATACATTTGGACATTTCCTTTTGGCGCACATATCTTCGCACACGTACAATTGATTTCCATCAATATTTCCATTGTTTGACGCTTCAACACCCTTTGCACAACCGGAGGATACATGGACATTGTTGCCGCACTTAATACATGTTAGCTGACATTTTTCATCTCTTCCTTTTTCTTTAGATTTAGCTGGTTCGCAGTGACCACACACTGATCTCACATTGGGCGGGGCCAAATGGTATCAAAATTCACCCAGCTACGAAGTAGACTGGGCGTAGCTGGTGTTTTGCTAATTTTTTAGTCGGCATGCAACTACCAAAACTAATGTATGTAATAAATAGTAGCCCTCTAATGGCTGACGATCCAGCTCTGGTTGCGATGGAATAGCTGATCGATCACCAGCCTAAATAGCAGAGAGTAAGTTGTCGGTGACACGAGGAGGCGTAAAAAGTGCGCAGCAGTAGTCGTCTTGAGCAGTTGTAAAAGTCGCAACGTCTTTTGGGACTGAAAGAGAATAAATGTGATCAGCAGCGGAAAAGGAGTGTTCGTCAGCTGAAGTGTCCATTGTTAAGCATTATCAAACATTACATTCAATTAAGTAACATTATCTAATTAATTCATAAACACATTTTACATGTATATCTTCATAATATCATCAGCCTTTAACATCTATACATGCAACAAATCTACTACTGCTACGACTTAACTTCTTTACAATAAAGAGAAGTACACCTAATACTACAAAGCCTTAAATAAGAAATGCAAATACAATAAGATGGTGATAGAAGAGATAGTTATTAGGAGTTGAGATAGGCTAAAAGGGTAGTTTCTAAGTTATCAAATGATGAAGAGATAGATCAGGTTATAATGTGGGTCGTAAGCTTGACACAAGACACGAAATGGATCATGCTGAAGATACGTACTTTTACAGATACCAACAAAAATTGGGAAATAACTTCTTGTAACCCGAGAAGGTACATTGAAGTTGATGCTACCAAGCAGAAAAGGGGAATAGACACTGCAAACAATTAAATTGTTTGGATAAGTTGTAGACGAAATCGATAGGATGGAAGGTGGCTGTTAGGATCCCAATGCAAGTTACGTAGTGGAAAAAGTAAGAACTGCTTTTGTACTGATTCTGATTCCTGTGGTTTCCATACACAAGATCCATATTCTAAAATAGGTCTAACTAAGGACGTGGAAAGTAATTTAGTAGTGTAGGGGTCACTAATTTCTTAGGACCATTGTTTAATGAATCCTAATACGCCTCTGTGTGTGAATATGTGTGAACTTAGGTTCATCAATACTCTAGAGATCGTTAAATTGAGGCAAACACTTTCACATGCCATGCTAAAGTAAGTGCACTGTCAAGTCGACTAGTCGTCTCCTTTCGCTTTCCGAATTTAACAACACAAAAACTAAATCAAGAGACAAGATCAGTCCCCCGACTGCGTGCAGCTCGCAAAAACAAAATCATCCATCAAGGAACAGCATGAGCGTACCCCACGCTCAAACAGCTGTCCGCATAATTAACAACAACGAATACCTTGGCACATCAACAAGCGGTTCAAACAACAGCATCAACATCAGTGACTCACACCAAGCCTCACTTCCCGTTAATTTCGAGAGAGCGCGTTCTTGCTCTCCCGCAATACATCAAACAGCTACACACTCACAAAGTGAAAACAATAACGGATCATCAATCCAAACAATCGCAACCTCTCGCTCTGCCACTCAACTAACTGTCAGGTGTTCCATGGCAGCAGGTAATATGCAGCCTCTGCCGTGGAGTGCACAATGCGCTTCACCAACGACTCACACCAAGCCTCACTTCCCGTTAATTTCGAGAGAGCGCGTTCTTGCTCTCCCGCAATACATCAAACAGCTACACACTCACAAAGTGAAAACAATAACGGATCATCAATCCAAACAAACGCAACCTCTCGCTCTGCCACTCAACTAACTGTCAGCTGTTCCATGGCAGCAGGTAATATGCAGCCTCTGCCGTGGAGTGAACAATGCGCTTCACCAACAACGCCACTCTCCTCGTTCCAACCAACAACAACAACAACAACCACAACGCAGACATCAGCTGCTATCTCACTAATTACAA
>JAWNKX010000136.1:0-283633 GCA_035041755.1 Cacoxenus indagator | reverse complement strand
CAAGAAATTCGGGACTCGTTGATGAAATACCTGTAGTTGCACTTATCGGAAGCAGACCAAGAAATATAAGGAAGGTTGAAGTCTCCCTTAATTAGGACTTTATCGGAATCATATCGACCAATGAAATGACTTCTTTAATAGCAGTAAAATGGGCATTGCAAACCAATTCATCGGATGTAGGTGCAATATAGGAGCAAATTAAAAATAGGTGTGAATTAGTAAGCGATACTTTTACACAAATGAACTCAATGTCGTTAGTATTATTAATAGACACAATAGGAATACGATGTCTTGACAGAGATCAACACTCCGCCACCAATGCGTCCAATACGATTTTTTCTATAGTCCGGACGCAGCCCAATTTCGACGAATAAAACAACTGTTTAAAAAAAGTTTAATTTTAGTATTTAGGCCTCTGACATTCTCAAAATGAATAATCAGATTATGTATAGAGGAAGTGAGAGTTGGAAGATTACCAGAGGCGCTAGTGTTTGAAGTTGTGTTCGTGGGACGAACAATATATAGGAAATAGAAATCTTGAATGATGAAATCAATCTTTTAAATTTGAATTTGTCAATATTTATGAAAGTGACCGAAGGCAGTTTTGAAGAGATATAATGCTTAACGTCAGCTTCCGTAGTGGCTTCGGCCAGCCTAGACACAAAAATTGCCTTTAAGGGCGGTACAGCGACAAGCATTTTTGGGCCTGTCGAGACTCGAAGACTAGACGCAATGTCGTCCTGCTTGCGCTGCACGACAGATGCATAAGAAAAAAAGCTACCATAGTGAGTGATTTGGGCGAGTTGCGCCGTTTTCGCTAGGGCGACAAATCGATGGATCCTTGAAAGGCTTGTCATAAGCTTGGAATTTTTTATCCAAGATTACGAAGTCTATCGACAGATCATTGTAAGCTAATCGTAAAAGCGTAATAGATTTACGCAAATCAATCTCATCAGAACGACAGTTCGGACAGGTCCACTGTAGGCCGATATCTTGTTCAATAATATCGGCGATTCTCCATTCACTTCAGCGCAGGTTACGTGGGCGATGGTATCATATAGCCAACATCCAACCACATGGCACTTTGCAGTGATTGGCTTGGAAGAGCACTTGGCTACGCAGCACTACATTAATATATTTAGTAAGAGAACGCAAAAGAATGAAAACCAAAGAGTAAAAATAAAAGAGCGCAAAAAGATGTTTAGAATAACGTTAAAAACTTTCAGCGTAGTACACAACTGAGTAATGCAAAAATAAAAACATGTACTCAAGATGTTTAAAAAAATTAAAACTTTGTATGCGAAAATGCAAAACTAACTTACACCGATTTAAAATAGAGTAACGTTAAACTATCACAGCGTAGCACACAACAGCTGAAAATTGCAAAAACAAAAGCTAGCACGCCAAATATTTAAGAGAACTGTTACTGTGTATGAAAAAATGCAAAAACAATTTACACAGAATTAATAAATAATAATTTAAAAAGTTATTTATGCAAAAACTTTTGTTTGCAAAATCTAAAAGATGAAATGCAGAGCTAAAAAATATATTTACACACTTGCTTTTATAGGAATAATATGTATGATCGTAATTTAAAGCGCAAAATCAGTTAAATCACAGAGCACAAAATTAACATAACTAGCATAACAATAACTAGCACAAAGCACAACATGTTTTTGGCCGACCTGGCCTCTTTATAAACTTCACGACTAATCCAAAATGGAATGAAATTTCCAAAGAACTTCTTCCTGGACAGTTTCCACATGAAATAAAATTAAAGTTCATGATGAACTTGCTCACAAAACAAAAACTTCTTGGCCCAGCTTTGTGCCACATGTACACCATTGAATGGCAGAGCGTGGATTACCCCACGCGCAAATTTTACTGTGGCTGCAAAACAAAATTCGAACCTATGATGTTGACAAATCATAAGTGCTGAATTTCCTGACAGAAGCCAGGACCCAATATTGCACGAAATAATTAAAACCCACATGGTTCATGGGCCGTGCGTCAACCTAAATAGGAACTCTCCTGGCATGCAAGATAATTGTTGTTCTAAAAGGTACCCTAGAGTTCTATCCAATTCTACGGCATTAGGTGAAAGCGGGTATCCATTGTCCTTTGTAGAAGACGTCGGGCAGTTGTGGATGGTGAGGTTGGTATTTTCAAAAAACATGTCGTCGAAGAGTGTATGCAGTGCATCAAAACAACTTCGAATGCTATTATTTACACTAACTTCTACATACAGTTCGAGGACCTACTTATTTTGCTAAACTGTGAAAAGTTGATGGTATCCCATATCCTACTTAACAATCTGCCTGCAATGCGCGACATTTGATTGTTGGAGATCAACATTGGGATTGCGCAATGGCCGAAGCATGCATCAGCGATATCCGCAACACTTGCGGCATTTGTTTGCAATAATGTTAGTATTTTGTGGACTTCCGGATGCTGCACAGTTATGGCAAAAATATCAAGGAAAATTGTCAGAAGTTTTTCAGAAATATGCAGCTAAACAATGAAAGCGAGCTAAACGATGTATTACTTGAGAGTAACTTCAATCGATGCTTGTTCGATATTCAAGACATTGTTACGTGTATTGGGGAAAATCCTCTGCCGAAATATGGCATGCCAACTCGAAGTTTAAATTGCAAACGCATTAACAGAAATATAGCGGCAATAAATTATAATACATCGTATCTAACTAAAATATTGCAGAATGATGTCGCAAATTTGGCGGCGGAACAATATTCGAGCGAGTATGTCAAAGCGTAAGCGATGATTTATATGCACACGGAGGGTGTACGGGAAAAACACTTCTCACCAAAGTCATAATGGCCCAAATACGCAATCGATGCAGAATTGCTCTCGCTGTTGCCTCAACAGGTATAGCAGCTACATTGTTACCCCCCAGTCAAAACCGCCCATACAATGTTTAAAATACCAATTAACTTGGACATTACGGAAAGCTCAGTTTGCTACGTTTCTAGAAACAGCGATAAAGCAAAGGTTTTACGTTATTGCTGGATAGTAATATGGGATGAGTGCACAATGGCAAACCTTGA
Organism: Cacoxenus indagator; assembly: GCA_035041755.1. Taxonomy (NCBI): domain Eukaryota; kingdom Metazoa; phylum Arthropoda; class Insecta; order Diptera; family Drosophilidae; genus Cacoxenus; species Cacoxenus indagator. The sequence continues at coordinate 280,568 of JAWNKX010000136.1, read as the reverse complement.
AGCAGTTGAAGAGGTGGACAGAACTTTGCGAGGTATCAGACAAGAAGATCGTCTAATGGGTGGCAGACATTACCAGTACTACCTCGAGGAACTGATGAAATGAAAGCATGCCTTAAGAGCTCAAGTCGATGACGTATCGTTGTACCAATGAATTTAACACTAAATATACGAGAACACACAGGAGGTAACACAACTGCACACGACTTTTCGGCTTTCTTGCTAAAAATTGGTAACGGAATATATCCACACACAGAGGAAAAAGTTATCTTACCTGAAAATCTGTGTAATATGGTTTCATCACTGCAGGACATTTCTTATATGTTATGGTGATCTAACAGCATTGACAAATCAACTAAATTCATGGCTATGCGAAAGAGCAATTCTGACAGCACGCAACGTTCAGGCCACGTCAATTAATGATAGAATATTGACGAGCATCCCGTGGGAAAGCACTGAATATCGCTCTTTTAACAGAGTAATGGAACAAGAAAACTCTACCCACTATCCTATAGAAATTTTAGAGACCCTGAGTGCCCCCTGTGTACCAGCACACACTTAATCACACACACTATCATATTAAAAGTAGGAGTATTATTTAGCTGAGTGGTATTATGTGAAAATTGATTGTGCGGCTGCTGCTGGTATTTATTATGAGTCCCATTAGATCGGTTGCCAATTCTGCGTACGTAGGTCCATTAGGTTGCACAAAAGTAGACTGATGCTGAGTAGAATGCTGGATTCTGGTTTGCACAGGTCTGGGATCATCTATAGGAGGACACTTCAATTTAGGAGCCTTACGCTGATTTCTTTTGATATATTTGAGATAATCAGGGCAGCTTTTATAATTTGCAGAGTGCTTCTGATCGCAGTTAGCATACGGAGTTTTTCTGCAATAGCTGGCAGTATGGCCAAAGTCTTGGCATCGACGGCACTGCTTCACATCCTGATTTTTAAGAGCCTACTCAATTTTAAGTCTTTGACCAACCAGTTTACTTAAGTTTTGAAGCTCACCTTTATTGCTGCCAGGAGCAATGTTAACAAAGAAGAGGCTCATAGGTAATCCGGTGGAGCGGTTTATGGGGCACCGCACTTTGAGAAGCTTTATGACCCAATTTCTTGAGTGAGTGGGCGATTTGGTCAGGGGGTGTGTCAAAAAAAAAAAAAAAAAAAAAAAAAAAAAAAAGCTTTTCTTGTTTTAGCTGGTATGTGTAATATTCGACATTAAGTTTGTCCAGGTTACTTTGGGTCACAAGGTAGGTGTCCCGCTCCTTGGCATAGATCCGAGTAACGCCTCCCATCGAAGTTCTTGTGTCAGTATTAACTGGGTCGACAAAGGTATTGAGCAAAACTTGCAAAAACTGGAAATTTTGAACTCCATGTAAAGTTATTGGTGGAGGCTTAGATTGGTTTCCATGGAAATTAGCACTTTTAGCAACCCTTGCAGAGTCTAAACTGACGACGGTGGTAGAGGATGGTGCAGCGTTTGAATTGGCAGCGGCGGTATAGGACGTAGCCGCGCCTGTGTTAAATTTAGTGGAGCTGGTTTTGAGCCCACGCGCTGTAGATATGTTTGTTAGAGGAGAAAGAGAGCCAACGGAGCCGACCGACATATTGTCGGCTTCGGATTCATCATCCGTGTCCTCATTAGTCGCAGAAGCCAGAATACTGAAACGATTGGTAGAGTGTTTAACATGACTGCCAGTTTGAGCCGCCAATATGGCATTGCCTGAGCTGTACCTACGTTGATTTGGACGCTTAGGGCGGAGATAGTGTCTTACTGATCTTTCGCTTTACTCGTTTTATTTCAAAGCAGCGCACATCAAAACTGTCAGTAACAGCTGAGTAATGTTGCTGCTCAGAAATCATTGTAGGCGCTGTTGTTGTAGTGGTAGTAGTTGTGGTTAGAACAGCTGTGGTCCTATGCACAGAAGTAGTAAGTGTTCCAAAATAACATTTACTTAAGTGACAGCTGTTGCAGATAATGGTGGCTTAAAGTGACATTCAGTGCAGGGCTGCAGTTCACAGTGTTATAGCCAGGGATGCAGCAGTTACTGTTAGCTATGCAGACTTGGACAGTGCTGGCAAAAACGTTCGAGGCTGCCATATTAAGGTGGCTTGAATAATAGGGAGATGAAGAACTACTGTGAAACTCAGTGACATGAACGTTGTCGTTGGTATAGCTTTGGGTATGGGCACAATAAATATATCACAATTAATTAAACAGTATTGCTGTCTCGATGAGAGCCCGCCGGCGGTTTCGATCGCTGCAGCTAATCCGGGCTTGATCAGTTTCTCCAGCAACTTACCAGTTGTATTTAGCATACAGAGTGGTCGGTAAGCTGATGGCGTTCCCGGGTCTCCTTTGCCTTTGCTGATCAGTACCAGTCGCTGTATCTTCCAAGATACGGGGAATATTCCACTTCGTATACACCTGTTTTACATATTAAGCAATATGTGGGGTTGGCTTGCTGTTATTGCTTTTAAGACTTCCGCTGGAATGTTATCAGGGCCCGGTGCCTTCTTGTTCTTAAGGATCTTGGCTGCTTTGACTAGCTCGTCTTCGGTGAAGAGCTCTACATGTTCCCCAGTAGTCTGCGGCATTGTGTTTGCTGGTCGAGCCGGATGGATGGGAAAGAGCATTTTGACTCTGTTCTCCATTTGTTCTTCCTCTATGCCAGGAAGTGCGCTGTTAGACATAAGCTTTTCCATGACGGTTTTATAACCTTGACCCCACGGGTCCTAATTTACGTCGTTACAGAGAGCTTTCCATTTGTCCCTCTTGCTGGTATGGATGGCGATATTTGAGCTCCTTTCGGTGACTTGTACATCTCTCCCTGTACGGTGGTGTCTCCCCTGCGCTTTGCTCTTGTAAGGAAACATCTGCATCGGATACATTCTTCTCTCAAAAATTTTATCTCCTCTGTCCACCAATATACCTCTTGTCCTTGTCCAGCATTACAGGCAGTTTTTATGGCTTCCATGGTATTAGTTACTGCACTCTGGGAGCTTCCGTTGTGAGGGACATCTAGTAAGCACCTGTCGATTTCGTTGATCAAGAGGGTCTTGTTCAAGCGGTTTAGGTTCCATCTGCGGTTACTACGTGCGGTATTACGTTCTGCATTGAATGTGTTGTTCTCTGCGAGAATGAAATTCATGGTCGCTGCTGTTGTAGATATCTAAGACTTTCGGGGATTGTTCCTGCGTTTCCCATTCACCGAAAAGTCGCAGTTGTACCGACGTTGGCTACTACGAGACCCGCTCTTGCAGCCGTATCAAGGACTCTGCCACCTCTGGAGTTTGTTGAAGGCATGCCCCACTCTAGAGCTCTCAAGTTAAAATCTCCAGCTACAACAAGGTTTCCCTGTAATCGCTTAGCTGTTTTTTCAATATCGTCATGTTTTCTCTGATATGCTTCTAAAACATTGCTAGGTGTTACATAGTAGCTGATGACGTTATAGTCTTTGGCTCTCACATATACGTATCAGCTTCCTTTAACACTGCTCAGATGCCGTATTTTACTTGGATCTGAGAACCATAATGAAGCAGTTTTGGTGTCGTTTGTAGCGATGCTGTAGGCTGGGAAGATAGTCGCGCAACCAATCCTTCCAAAAGCGCTGTTTGGTCGCCGAGACAAGTTGGCAACGTTTTAAGTGGCTCAGTTGGTCGCTTTGTGGTGGTTGAAGGAACACAGGCGGCAGCGTTGCGAGCGTTGTTCCTATTATCATGTGCGCCGGCGTGATTGAAAGGCCGTCGTCTGGATTGCTCGTGTCCGCTACGATCGGTCGCGAGTTCAGGACGGCTTTGACGTCGATTAGGGCGGTAAGTATTTCGTCTTCTCTTAATAGGGCGCTGCCGACGGCCATGAGAAGCAAATGCTTCGCTGACTTCACGGCCGCTTCCCACAAACCTCCGAAATGGGGCGCTCTCGATGGGATGAACACGAAGTTGAAGTTGTGAGCTGCAGCATACGTTGCTGGGGTATACATGTTGTTGTTCAATTGCGTCATAAATTCCCGCACCTGGCGAGCAACTCCAACAAAATTGGTCGCGTTGTCGCAGTAAATTTTTTGAAATGGACCAGGGCGTCCCATGAGCCTGGATAAGAATAAAATGAAAGTGTAAGAAGTTAAGTCTTTCACTAGCTTTAGGTGGACTGCCTTTGATGCAAAACAAACCAATACAGCTATGTTCATTTTTACTAGCTGTCTTCCACGCATCTAATGATACGCATACGGTACCAAACAAATCCACTCCGCTTATTTCGAATGGTCAATGGCCCTGTAATCGATCAGCGGGTAAATTTCCCATTATTTGGGTCAATAGTTGGGTTTGTACCTGAAACAATGTACGCAACATCTGACAATGTTGTTACATGCACGACGTGCATCGATCAGCCAAATATTCTGACGAAGGAGTGATAATAATGCCCGTGGCCCTGCTTAAAAATTAATACGATGCAAATGTTGAAGGGAAAGATTGATGAGTTTACACTGTTTCGGCATTAACAACGGAAATTTTGCGTTGTGGACGCAACAGCGACAGTGTTCGGTTGATATCGCGCTCCTGGCTTATAAATGGACTTAATCTTTGGTATAACGGTGGAAGCTCTATCGTTTGCGAATGATTCTCGCTGCACAATTTGAATTATAGTTAAGAATGCAGAACCGAGTTCAGACCTTGAGGCATATTGATTTCTTTATTCTTTTTAACCTATGTACGGACTACAACCCGTAAGACTCGCAGATACGACGAAGTATGATCAATGATTTTGAGAATAGGATTTAATTCGGCATCGGCCGACATAAAAACGTTGATACCATTTTTCTTTTCGAGCGTAATTTGCTCATCAGTTAATTGAATATATGTGTTTTGTGGCCAAGATTTGCTGGCCTGGTATAAAAAACTTGGGCCATTGTACCAAAATGATCTGATCAATTCAGTTAATGTGCATCCACGGGATACCAAATCCCTAGGATTTTCCTTTGTTGGTACATGTCGCCACAAACAATTCACAGTGATGTCCTAAATACCTGCAACATGATAAGCTACGAAAATATTAAGTTTGGATGGGTGACTCTGCATCCAGTGCAAAATAACTTCCGAATCTGACTAGAAGACGACGCTGTCCACTTGGAAGTCGATTATTTGGGACAGTTCACTCCAGAGTTTAGCTAGTAGGTGCGCAGCGCATAATTCCAATCTAGGCACAGCTTTCGTTTTGCATGGTGCAACCCGTGATTTGGCAGTGAGCAGGCGTACTAGTACACCATGGTGTTGCTCACTCCGAACATATAAACTACATCCATATGATGGTGTAGATGCATCGGCAAATCCATGAATTCGGCAAGATGTTTGTTTGGATATCCCAATGTGTCGTGGTATAGACACCGAATCGATTTTCTGAAAGGAGAGCAATATGAATTTCCATTCTCGAATAAGTGGTTTTGGATTGGGATCATCCCAGTCTAATTTAAGCAGACAGATATCTTGGATTAATATCTTTGCCCTTGTAATAATAGGTCAAAACAGGCCTAACGCATCGAAAAAACGGACGGTGAAGGATATAATCCTTCGTTTAGTTGCGATAAACTCCTTACACATTATTGGAATATCGTATCTAAATATATCTTCCGACCCAACGCCTTTGTTTCTTCGTGGTCTCCGACTGAGACTAACGCTTCTGAATGTTGATCAGTGTTGAACTAAAAATTCGTTGCCCATTTTGAGATAGAAAACCCGGATGCTCCGAGGATTTCGGTTAATTCATGACGCATTAGTTGCAATTCTTCACTTGTATTATCTCCGGATAGCAAGTTATCAACGTAAAAGTCATTTACAAGTGAGAAAGAACCACGAGGGTGAGATTCAGAGTAAGGTCGCGAATATGTTTGAGACATCGAATTGCCAAAAATGGAGCACAGGCTGTTCCGTAAATGACTGTATTAAGGCGATATATTTTTAATGGATCTGTAGGGTGCTCCCTCCAAATGATTAATTGAAAATTGCGGTCTTTCACGTTGAGTTCCACTTGACGGTACATTTTTTGTAATGTCAGCGGTTACCGCACATTTTTGAAACCAGAATCTTAAGAGTGTGATATATAGACATTATTGAATCGTTGGGCCCACCATTATAATATCATTAAGGGATATTTGAGATGCTGTTTGACTTGATGCATCGAAAACAACTCTTAGTTTAGTCGTAGAGCACGCATTGGTAAGGAATATCTTTAGGGATACAGATATCGGTAGCTGTCATTAGACCTAGATCGATATATTCTTTCATATGTTTCATTTGTTCTGGGGTGTACATTTCTGCATTGGTTGCGTTTGGAATACTTTCCACCTCCCAGAATTTGAGAACTAAGTTTTCAAGAGGACAAGTGTTCTGACATATACTTATCATTGAATGTGTTTACGGTTGAGCTTTCTGTGTGGATTTGTAGCGTCCAGATACAACCCACCCAAAACTCTGTATTCTGCCACGTCGGAGATTGGCCAGTTTGCTTGATTCGACCGTCCTTCAACAAATCGAAGAAAACATATGCGCCGAGGAGCAAATCTATTCTCTGAGGTTTGTTAACTGCAGGGTCGGCGAGGACGATATCGTTGGGAATATTCCATTGGGCTGGTGGAAGTGATCTATCTGGTTGGTGTGATGTGATTGATTTTAAGACTATAAATTCAGCGCCTAACTCGAACAAATTTAAGCGAGACGAAACTGATGAAACGACGTGATGAGCTGATAAGGCTGAATTTTCAATCCCCAATAGATTCACATTCTTACGGTACTTCTTTAATTGTAGGTTCTTGGCTAGATCTTCAGTGATGAAATTCATTTGCCATCCGGAGTCCAAGAGAACTTTAACGTACTGGTGCTGACCTTGCTGATCTTTTACTTTGACAAGCGCATGGCTAGCATCACAGCATCACATTAGGGTGTCAAGACATTTTTACCGACGATACTGCTAACGCTTGAGTTGCTCCCGTTAATGTTTGGGATTCCCTGTTGTTTACTATCTCGGTGTGTGTTTACTATCTCGGGGCATAACGATGTAGCAAGATGACGCCTAGCACAAACTTTGCAATGCTTTAATTTACATGAAGAAACACCATGTCCTTTGCGCAAACAATTTGTGCACAACGGAAAGCCGTCTTCACTTTTCTACAACACACGCGAGGTAAAAAAAAATTTTTGATTCTGTTGGCGTTTGGTCGTTTATCCCACTTCTGATTTTGTAGTAATGAAACACGTCTGTACGGTTTGACCACCGTATTCAGAATGCCACTCTTTTATTTCTTTTCTTATAGCTTAACCTAACATTGCTGTAACATAACATAACTTAACTTAACTTAACATTGCACTAACATCAGATATACTTATTACTACAGTTGCTAGTTCGACATTTTCGCAGGAATACAAATAGGACCAGTCAGTATTAATAAGCAGACGGATGAGTTTGACGTAGTCAGTATTTTTGAAGCATAATACACGTTTTTATGTAGTCTGCAAATTAGACACATTATTAGTTTGACTACCGGACATATTAAGAATGATATTCATTTCCAAGGTGTGGCTCTATGCATCCTCAGGAGTGAAAAGAGGATGACTTCTGAACAAGGAGTCATCATCAATACTGTCGGTAAAGAACAGAATTCGGTTTTTTCTATTTGTTACATAGTTGACTTGCTGAAAGGAAAGGTCCAGCAATGTGTCAACAAATTCGCAACTCGTTGATGAAATAACTGAGTTGCAATTATCGGAAGCAGACCAAGAAATATAAGGAAGGTTGAAGTCTCCCATAATTAAGACTTTATCGGAATCGTTGACCAATGAAATGACTTCTTTAATAGCAGTAAAATGGGCATTGCAAACCGATTCATCGGATGTAGGTGCAATATAGGAGCAAATTAAAAATAGGTGTGTATTAGTAAGCGATACTTTTACACAAATGAACTCAATGTCGTTAGTATTGTTAATAGACACAATAGGAATACGATGTCTTGACAGATATCAACACCCCGCCACCAATGCATCCAATACGATATTTTCTATAGTCGGGACGCAGCCCACTTTCGACGAATAAAACAACTGTTTAAAAAAAGTTTATTAATTTTAGTATTTAGGCCTCTGACATTCTCAAAATGAATAATCAGGTTATGTATAGAGGAAATGAGAGTTGGAACAATAGCATGAGAAGAGCAATGACTCAGTTTTTTGGAAGATTACCAGAGGCGCTAGTGTTTGAGGTTGTGTTCGTGGGACGAACAATATGAGGCAGTCTTTCACTGATACCCGTGTTAGCACGTCTTTTGGTGTTAAATTCGTGTACTACACAACCAGCATGCCAAAAAGTAGAACATAACATTTGGTTACAAAAACCAACAGAAATAGAAATCTTGAATGATGAAATCAATCTTTTAAATTTGAATTTGTCAATATTTATGAAAGTGACCGAAGGCAGTTTTGAAGAGATATAATGCTTAACGTCAGCTTCCGTAGTGGCTTCGGCCAGCCTAGACACAAAAATTGCCTTTAAGGGCGGTACAGCGACAAGCATTTTTGGGCCTGTCGAGACTTGAAGACTAGAGGCAATGTCGTCCGGCTTGCGCTGCACGACAGATGCATAAGAAAAAAAGCTACCATAGTGAGTGAGTTGGGCGAGTTACGCCGTTTTCGCTAGGGCGACAAATCGATGGATCCTTGAAAGGCTTGTCATAAGCTTGGAATTTTTTATCCAAGCTTATGAAGTCTTACGACAGATCAATGTAAGCTGATCGTAAAAGCGTAATAGATTTACGCAAATCAATCTCATCAGACCTATAGTTCGGACAGGTCCACTGTAGACCGATATCTTGCTCAATAATATCGGCGATTCTGCCATTCACTTCAGCGCAGGTTACGTGGGCGATATTATCATATAGGCAACATCCAACCACATGGCACTTTGCAGTGATTGGCTTGGAAGAGCACTTGGCTACGCATCACTACATTAATATATTTAGTAAGAGAACGCAAAAGAATGAAAACCAAAGAGTAAAAATAAAAGAGCGCAAAAAGATGTTTAGAATAACGTTAAAAACTTACAGCGTAGTAAACAACTGAGTAATGCAAAAACAAAAACATGTACTCAAGATGTTTAAAAAAATTAAAACTGTGTATGCGAAAATGCAAAACTAACTTACACAGATTTAAAATATAGTAACGTTAAACTATCACAGCGTAGCACACAACAGCTGAAAATTGCAAAAACAAAAGCTAGCACGCCAAATATTTAAGAGAACTGTTACTGTGTATGTAAAAAATGCAAAAACAATTTACACAGAATTAATAAATAATAATTTAAAAAGTTATTTATGCAAAAACTAAAGGAAGAAATGCAGAGCTAAAAAATATATTTACACACTTGCTATTATAGGAATAATATGTACGATCGTAATTTAAAGCGTAAAATCAGTTAAATCACAGAGCACAAAATTAACATATTAACAAATTAACATGTTTTTGGCCGACCTGGCCTCTTTATAACCTTCACGACTAATCCAAAATGGAATGAAATTTCCAAAGAACTTCTTCCAGGACAGGTTCCACATGAAATAAAATTAAAGTTCATGATGAACCTGCTCACAAAACAAAAACTTCTTGGCCCAGCTTTGTGCCACATGTATACCATTGAATGGCAGAGCGTGGATTACCCCACGCGCAAATTTTACTGTGGCTGCAAAACAAAATTCGAACCTATGACGTTGATACATCTGCTTGCATGCAAGATAATTGTTGTTCTAAAAGGTACCCTAGAGTTCTATCCAATTCTACGGCATCAGGTGAAAGCGGGTATCCATTGTCCTTTGTAGAAGACGTGGGGCAGTTGTGGATGGTGGGTTGGTATTTTCAAAAAACATGTCGTCGAAGAGTGTATGCAGTGCATCAAAACAACTTCGAATGATATTATTTACACTTACTTGTACATACAATTCGAGGACTTACTTATTTTGCTAAACTGCGAAAAGTTGATGGTATATTATATCCTACTTAACAATCTGCCTGCAATGTGCGTCATTTGCTTGTTGGAGATCAACAATGGGATTGCGCAATGGCCGAAGCATGCATCAGCGATAATCCGCAACACTTGCGGCATTTGTTTGCAATAATGTTAGTATTTTGTGGACTTCCGCATGCTGCACAGTTATGGCAAAAATATCAAGGAAAATTGTTAGAAGTTTTTCAGAAATATGCAGCTAAACAATGAAAGCGAGCTAAACGATGTATTACTTGAGAGTAACTTCAATCGATGCTTGTTCGATATTCAAGACATTGTTACGTGTATTGGGGAAAATCCTCTGCCGAAATATGGCATGCCAACTCGAAGTTTAAATTGCAAACGCATTAACAGAAATATAGCGGCAATAAATTATAATACATAGTATCTAACTATAATTTTGCAGAATGATGTCGCAAATTTGGCGGCGGAACAATATTCGAGCGAGTATGTCAATGCGTAGGCGATGATTTATATGCACACGGAGGGTGTACGGGAAAAACACTTCTCACCAAACTCATATTGGCCCAAATACGCAATCGATGCAGAATTGCTCTCGCTGTTGCCTCACCAGGTATAGCAGCTACATTGTTACCCCCCAGTCAAAACCGCCCATTCAATGTTTAAAATACCAATTAACTTGGACATTACGGAAAGCTCAGTTTGCAACGTTTCTAGAAACAGCGATAAAGAAAAGGTTTTACGTTATTGCTGAATAGTAATATGGGATGAGTGCACAATGGCAAACCTTGAAGCAGTTGAAGAGGTGGACAGAACTTTGCGAGGTATCAGACAAGAAGATCGTCTAATGGGTGGCAGACATTACCAGTACTACCTCGAGGAACTGATGAAATGAAAGAATGCCTTAAGAGCTCAAGTCGATGACGTATCGTAGTACCAATGAATTGAACACTAAATATGCGAGAACACACAGGAGGTAACACAACTGCTCAAGACTTTTCGGCTTTCTTGCTAAAAATTGGTAACGGAATATATCCACACACAGAGGGAAAAGTTATCTTACCTGAAAATCTGTGTAATATGGTTTCATCACTGCAGGACATTTCTTATATGTTATGGTGATCTAACAGCATTGACAAATCAACCAAATTCATGGCTATGCGAAAGAGCAATTCTGACAGCACGCAACGTTCAGGCCACGTCAATTAATGATAGAATATTGACGAGTATCCCGTGGGAAAGCACTGAATATCGCTCTTTTAACAGAGTAATGGAACAAGAAAACTCTACCCACTATCCTATAGAAATTTTAGAGACCCTGAGTGCCCCCTGTGTACCAGCACACACTTAATCACACACACTATCATATTAAAAGTAGGAGTATTATTTAGCTGAGTGGTATTATGTGAAGATTGATTGTGCGGCTGCTGCTGTTGTTTATTATGAGTCGCATTAGATCGGTTGCCAATTCTGCGTTCGTAGGTCCATTAGGTTGCACAAAAGTAGACTGATGCTGAGTAGAATGCTGGATTCTGGTTTGCACAGGTCTGGGATCATCTATAGGAGGACACTTCAATTTAGGAGCCTTACGCTGATTTCTTTTGATATATTTGAGATAATCAGGGCAGCTTTTATAATTTGCAGAGTGCTTCTGATCGCAGTTAGCATACGGAGTTTTTCTGCAATAGCTGGCAGTATGGCCAAAGTCTTGGCATCGACGGCACTGCTTCACATCCTGATTTTTAAGAGCCTACTCAGTTTTAAGTCTTTGACCAACCAGTTTACTTAAGTTTTAAAGCTCAGCTTTATTGCTGCCAGGAGCAATGTTAACAAAGAAGAGGCTCATAGGTAATCCGGTGGAGCGGTTTATGGGGCACCGCACTTTGAGAAGCTTTATGACCCAATTTCTTGAGTGAGTGGGCGATTTGGTCAGGGGGTGTGTCGAAATGCAAGCCTTTAATAACGATTTTGTAAGGCTTTTCTTGTTTTAGCTGGTATGTGTAATATTCGACATTAAGTTTGTCCAGGTTACTTTGGATCACAAGGTAGGTGTCCCGCTCCTTGGCATAGATCCGAGTAACGCCTCCCATCGAAGTTCTTGTGTCAGTATTAACTGGGTCGACAAAGGTATTGAGCAAAACTTGCAAAAACTGGAAATTTTTAACTCCATGTAAAGTTATTGGTGGAGGATTAAAATGGTTTCCGTGGAAATTAGCACTCTTAGCAACCTTTGCAGAGTCTAAATTTACGACAGTGGTATAGGATGGTGCAGCGTTTGAATTGGCAGCGGCGGCATAGGACGTAGCCGCGCCTGTGTTAAATTTAGTGGAGCTGGTTTTGAGCCCACGCGCTGTAGATATGTTTGTTAGCGGAGAAAGAGAGCCAACGGAGCCGACCGACATATTGTCATCTTCGGATTCATCATCCGTGTCCTCATTAGTCGCAGAAGCCAGAATACTGAAACGATTGGTAGAGTGTTTAACATGACTGCCAGTTTGTGCCGCCAATATGGCATTGCCTGAGCTGTACCTACGTTGATTTGGACGCTTAAGGTGGAGATAGTGTCTTACTGATCTTTCGCTTTACTCGTTTTATTTCAAAGCAGCGCACATCAAAACTGTCAGTAACAGCTGAGTAATGTTGCTGCTCAGAAATCATTATAGGCGCTGTTGTTGTAGTGGTAGTAGTTGTGGTTAGAACAGCTGTGGTCGTGTGCACAGAAGTAGTAAGTGTTGCAAAATAACATTTGCTTAAGTGACAGCTGTTGCAGATAATGGCGGCTTAAAGTGACATTCAGTGAAGGGCTGCAGTTCACAGTGTTTACTCGTTTTATTTCAAAGCAGCGCACATCAAAACTGTCAGTAACAGCTGAGTAATGTTGCTGCTCAGAAATCATTATAGGCGCTGTTGTTGTAGTGGTAGTAGTTGTGGTTAGAACAGCTGTGGTCGTGTGCACAGAAGTAGTAAGTGTTGCAAAATAACATTTGCTTAAGTGACAGCTGTTGCAGATAATGGCGGCTTAAAGTGACATTCAGTGAAGGGCTGCAGTTCACAGTGTTATAGCCAGGGATGAAGCAGTTACTGTTAGCTATGCAGACTTGGACAGTGCTGGCAAAAACGTTCGAGGCTGCCATATTAAAGTGGCTTGAAAAATGGGGAGATGACGAGCTACTGTGAAACTCAGTGACATGAACGTTGTCGTTGGTATAGCTTTGGGTATGGTCTCGAAGAGAGCCCGCCGGCGCTTTCGATCGCTGCAGCTAATCCGGGCTTGATCAGCTTCTCCAGCAACTTACCAGTTGTATTTAGCATACAGAGTGGTCGGTAAGCTGATGGCGTTCCCGGGTCTCCTTTGCCTTTGCTGATCAGTACCAGTCGCTGTATCTTCCAAGATACGGGGAATATTCCCCTTCGTATACACCTGTTTTACATATTAAGCAATATGTGGGGTTGGCTTGCTGTTATTGCTTTTAAGACTTTCGCTGGAATGTTATCAGGGCCCGGTGCCTTCTTGTTCTTAAGGATCTTGGCTGCTTTGACTAGTTCGTCTTCGGTGAAGAGCTCTACATGTTCCCCAGTAGTCTGCGGCATTGTGTTTGCTGGTCGAGCCGTATGGATGGGAAAGAGCGTTTTGACTCTGTTCTCCATGTGTTCCTCCTCTATGCCAGGAAGTGCGCTGTTAGACATAAGCTTTTCCATGACGATTTTATAACCTAGACCCCACGGGTCGTAATTTACGTCATTACAGAGAGCTTCCCAATTGACCCTCTTGCTGGTATGGATGGCGATATTTAAGCTCTTTTCGGTGTCTTGTACATTTCTCCCTGTACGGTGGTGTCTCCCCTGCGCCTTGCTCTTTTAAGGAAACATCTGCATCGGATACATTCTTCTCTCAGAACTTTTATCCCCTCTGTCCATCAATATACCTCTTGTATATTGAGGTATTACAGGCAGTTTTTATGGCTTCCATGGTATTACTTACTGCACTCTGGGAGCTTCCGTTGTGAGGGACATCTAGTAAGCACCTGTCGATTTCGTTGATCAAGAGGGTCTTGTTCCAGCGGTTTAGGTTCCATCTGCGGTTACTACGTGCGGTATTACGTTCTGCATTGAATGTGTTGTTCTCTGCGAGGGTGCAAGATATATATTCATGGTCGCTGCTGTTGTAGATATCTAAGACTTTCGGGGATTGTTCCTGCGTTTCCCATTCACCGAAAATTCGCAGTTGAACCGACGTTGGCTACTACGAGAGCCGCTCTTGCAGCCGTATAAAGGACTCTGCGACCTCTGGAGTTTGTTGAAGGTATGCCCCACTCTAGAGCTCTCAAGTTAAAATCTTCAGCTACAACAAGGTTTCCCTGTAATCGCTTAGCTGTTTTTTCAATATCGTCATGTTTTCTCTGATATGCTTCTAAAACATTGCTAGGTGTTAGATAGTAGCTGATGACGTTATAGTCTTTGGCACTTACATATACGTAGCAGCTTCCTTTACCACTGCTCAGATGCTGTATTTTACTTGGATCTGAGAACCATAATGAAGCAGTTTTGGTGTCGTTTGTAGCGATGCTCTAGGCTGGGAAGATAGTCGCGCAACCAATCCTTCCAAAAGCGCTGTTTGGTCGCCGAGACAAGTTGGCAACGTTTTAAGTGGCTCAGTTGGTCGCTTTGTGGTGGTTGAAGGAACACAGGCGGCAGCGTTGCGAGCGTTGTTCCTATTATCATGTGCGCCGGCGTGATTGAAAGGCCGTTGTCTGGATTGCTCGTGTCCGCTACGATCAGTCGCGAGTTCAGGACGGCTTCGACGTCGATTAGGGCGGTAAGTATTTCGTCGTCTCTTAATAGGGCGCTACCGACGGCCCTGCGAAGCAAGTGCTTCGCTGACTTCACGGCCGCTTCCCACAAACCTCCGAAATGGGGCGCTCTCGATGGGATGAACACGAAGTTGAAGTTGTGAGCTGCAGCATACGTTGCTGGGGTATACATGTTGTTGTTCAATTGCGTCATAAATTCCCGCACCTGGCGAGCAACTCCAACAAAATTGGTCGCGTTGTCGCAGTAAATTTTTTGAAATGGACCAGGGCGTCCCATGAGCCTGGATAAGAATAAAATGAAAGTGTAAGAAGTTAAGTCTTTCACTAGCTTTAGGTGGACTGCCTTTGATGCAAAACAAACCAATACAGCTATGTTTATTTTTACTAGCTGTCTTCCACACATCTAATGATACGCATACGGTACCAAACAAATCCACTCCGCTTATTTCGAATGGTCAATGGCCCTGTAATCGATCAGAGGGTAAATTTCCCATTATTTGGGTCAATAGTTGGGTTTGTACCTGAAACAATGTACGCTACATCTGACAATGTTGTTACATGCACGACGTGCATCGATCAGCCAAATATTCTGACGAAGGAGTGATAATAATGCCCGTGGCCCTACTTAAAAATTAATACGATGCAAATGTTGAAGGGAAAGATTGATGAGTTTACACTGTTTCGGCATTAACAACGGAAATTTTGCGTTGTGGACGCAACAGCGACAGTGTTCGGTTGATATCGCGCTCCTGGCTTATAAATGGACTTAATCTTTGGTATAACGGTGGAAGCTCTATCGTTTGCAAATGATTCTCGCTGCACAATTTGAATTATAGTTAAGAATGCAGAACCGAGTTCAGACCTTGAGGCATATTGATTTCTTTATTCTTTTTAACCTATGTACGGACTACAACCCGTAAGACTCGCAGATACGACGAAGTATGATCAATGATTTTGAGAATAGGATTTAATTCGGCATCGGCCGACATAAAAACGTTGATACCATTTTTCTTTTCGAGCGTAATTTGCTCATCAGTTAATTGAATATGTGTGTTTTGTGGCCAAGATTTGCTGGCCTGGTATAAAAAACTTGGGCCATTGTACCAAAATGATCTGATCAATTCAGTTAATGTGCATCCACGGAATACCAAATCCCTAATATTTTCCTTTGTTGGTACATGTCGCCACAAACAATTCACAGTGATGTCCTAAATACCTGCAACATGATAAGCTACGAAAATATTAAGTTTGGATGGGTGACTCTGCATCCAGTGCAAAATAACTTCCGAATCTGACTAGAAGACGACGCTGTCCACTTGGAAGTCGATTATTTGGGGCAGTTCACTCCAGAGTTTAGCTAGTAGGTGCGCAGCGCATAATTCCAATCTAGGCACAGCTTTCGTTTTGCATGGTGCAACCCGTGATTTGGCAGTGAGCAGGCGTACTAGTACACCATGGGGTTGCTCACTCCGAACATATAAACTACATCCATATGATCGTATAGATGCATCGGCAAATCCATGAATTCGGCAAGATGTTTGTTTGGATATCCCAATGTGTGATTTTCTGAAAGGAGAGCAATATGAATTTCCATTCTCGAATAAGTGGTTTTGGATTGGGATCATCCCAGTGTAATTTAAGCAGACAGATATCTTGGATTAATATCTTTGCCCTTGTAATAATAGGTCAAAACAGGCCTAACGGATCGAAAAAACGGACGGTGAAGGATATAATCCTTCGTTTAGTTGCGATAAACTCCTTACACATTATTGGAATATCGTATTTAAATATATCTTCCGACCCAACGCCTTTGTTTCTTCGTGGTCTCCGACTGAGACTAACGCTTCTGAATGTTGATCAGTGTTGAACTAAAAATTCGTTGCCCATTTTGAGATAGAAAACCCGGATGCTCCGAGGATTCATTAATTCATGATGCATTAGTTGCAATTCTTCACTCCGGATAGCAAGTTATCAACGTAAAAGTCATTTGCAAGTGAGAAAGAACGACGAGGGTGAGATTCAGAGTAAGGTCGCGAATATGTTTGAGACATCGAATTGCCAAAAATGGAGCACAGGCTGTTCCGTAAATGACTGTATTAAGGCGATATATTTTTAATGGATCTGTAGGGTGCTCCCTCCAAATGATTAATTGAAAATTGCGGTCTTTCACGTTGAGTTCCACTTGACGGTACATTTTTTGTAATGTCAGCGGTTACCGCACATTTTTGAAACCAGAATCTTAAGAGTGTGATATATAGACATTATTGAATCGTTGGGCCCACCATTAGAATATCATTAAGGGATATTTGAGATGCTGTTTGACTTGATGCATCGAAAACAACTCTTAGTTTAGTCGTAGAGCACGCATTGGTAAGGAATATCTCTCGGGATACAGTTATCGGTAGCTGTCATTAGATCTAGATATATTCTTTCATATGTTCCATTTGTTCTGGGGTGTACATTTCTACATTGGTTGCGTTTGGAATACTTTCCAGCTCCCAAAATTTGAGAACTAAGTTTTCAAGAGGACATGTGTTCTGACATATACTTATCATTGAATGTGTTTCCGGTTGAGCTTTCTGTGTGGATTTGTAGCGTCCAGATACAACCCACCCAAACTCTGTATTCTGCCACGTCGGAGATTGACCAGTTTGCTTGATTCGACCGTCTTTCAACAGATCGAAGAAAACATGTGCGTCGAGGAGCAAATCTATTCTCTGAGGTTTGTTAACTGCAGGGTCGGCGAGGACGATATCGTTGGGAATATTCCATTGGGCTGGTGGAAGTGATCTATCTGGTTGGTGTGATGTGATTGATTTTAAGACTATAAATTCAGCGCCTAACTCGAACAAATTTAAGCGAGACGAAACTGATGAAACGACGTGATGAGCTGATAAGGCTGAATTTTCAATCCCCAATAGATTCACATTCTTACGGTACTTCTTTAATTGTAGGTTCTTGGCTAGATTTTCAGTGATGAAATTCATTTGCGATCCGGAGTCCAAGAGAACTTTAGCGTACTGGTGCTGACCTTGCTGATCTTTTACTTTGACAAGCGCAGTGGCTAGCATCACAGCATCCCAGCATCACTTTCGGGTGTCAAGACATTTTTTACCGACGATACTGCTAACGCTTGAGTTGCTCCCGTTAATGTTTGGGATTCCCTGTTGTTTACTATCTCGGTTTCAGGGGCATAACGAAGTAGCAAAGTGTGATGACGCCTAGCACAAACTTGGCAATGCTTTAATTTACATGAAGAAACACCATGTTCTTTGCGTAAACAATTTATGCACAACGGAAAGCCGTTTGCGAATTTAAGACGATTTTGGACACCAATAGCGGAAAATGATGTACACGCTTGTATAAAGTGGTCTCCTCCCTTACAAAAAACACATTTCGAATCTTGAACATGTCTTGCCTGCAAAACGCACAGTGACGTTTTAGTATTTCGTTTTGACCATGGTTAAATTTTGCTGATCTTCCCTGACCCGTCATCGATTCTCCAGCTGACAAGTGCTGGTATCGCTTTTTGAGTGCAGCTTCGCAATCTTTCCATAGTAGGAGATTTTGTTAATCCAAAGCCCCTTCCCATTTAGATCGTGTTTCCGAGTATACCTTTGACATGTCTATGTGAATGAGTATTGCATTTGCGGTCGCTGTGTTATCTCCTATAGACAACAGAGACCCATATATTCCGGTGACCAAGTCAATCATGCTACCTAGAGATGAAGCAGACGGACTTGATATAACTGGCAATGCAAAAAGTCTTGAAATTCCATCAAAAAACGTTAGACATTTGTCATTACACACGCGATCGAGAGCTGACAATGCTTTTGTATAGCTAGCTTCAGAGACTTGGAATGCCCCAACAGTGCCTAATGCATCCTTCTCTAAACATGAAAACAAGTGATTAAATTTTGCAACACTTGATAATCCTTGACCACCGTCTACAAGACTGTCGAACATCTCTCTGAAAGTTTATAGTCATTGTTAGTAATGGCGTCTAATAGTTTTCTAATTGTACTGGTTGTGGTTGCCACGAATTCTTCTAGGCATTTTGCGTTTATTCGCGACAAACTTAAATTGCTTATATATATATATATATATATATATTATATATAGCAGCGAAACCTACAAACAGTGAGTAACAAAAATCTATTTATTTGGTTGCCTTGTTTTGCTTTATCGCGAAGTACTGTTGCGCTTAATGCACAACCGAAATATATAATTTTAATAACTTGCAATCGAAATCAATTGAAATAATTCATAATAACAGCTGAGCTAACGGTCTTTATGTATGTGGGTAGTTTCGTATGTTCACTGCAGAAACGAAACGACAGAATATGTGCAAGCGAAGCAATATCAAGGCGAGATGAAACTCCCCAATCACATAAGCAAGCGCAGAGTGTATAAACGTGTGTTTTATGCGTGTCACACCGAAACACGATAGAGAGACAAAGCAAGAAGGCAATCCGACGAAATTGATAACAGCCACTGAGCCAAAGCGTATTTATGAACGATAGTAATTTCGTATGTCCACTGCATCAACAAAACGAAAGAATAATATGAGCAAGCGAAGCAATATAAAAAATTAAAATTAACGACATGAAATTCCGCACTGGAATAAGGAAGCCCAGTGTGCATATGAATTTTTTCTTAAGTAATTGTCTGTCTATGCTGAATTTTATTTACACATGTAATTATACATATTTAATCTTCAGAATCAAAGCGGTAGCAAGATCGAACCAAGCAGTTGTGAAATTAAATAACTGGTGAAAACGAGACTGGTCGTAGCTGATAAGTACTGTACTCGTACACTATTTGTTTTTGATTTACCCCGATGGCGGGGGAACGGTATTGATAACAGAACAACTGATGCCGTTAACGAGAGCGAGAAAAAGTGTTCCGTTGTAACATTATTATTAAAATTGCGGTACTTGTTTATATATGTACTGTGACCGAATTATAACTGTATTTACGTATGTATTGCGAATTTAAGACAATCCACCAATTTTTTCACTTTATGTATATATTTCAATTTATAAAGTTGGTAACTGACTATAACACCCAAAGCAGTGTTACCTGCTGAACCGCCAGAATCCAGTAATTAGTTACAATACTTTTGGTTTATTTTAAATTCACTTGAAACTTTATTGTCAATTTAAATTTGTTGCACAACTATCTCTTCTTGTGTCTTAATGTGTAATGCTGTCATCTTCTCTCCCAAAGAGTATTCATTCATATGCCGGCGAGAGGGACTTGTCAGGCACGATTAGAATCGGACACTGATTCTGTACATCAACAGAATTGTTGGCTGTTGAACTTATGCAGCGTAACATATTGCTGTTGGTTTGCTTGTGGGAAAAGGGGAAAATATTCAATGAGAACTAAATTAAAAAAACACAAGAAAGACATAATAAAAAACAAATATCAGTTACACTGTCATCTTTCTTTGATTTCTTTAAAGTTCGTTATTTGCAAGGTGTTAGAGAATACTAAATCAATTGTATGGAGTTTTCTTTAATTTTACACTCGAAACGAAATCGAGCCCATATCAGCAAGGCTGCCTTTTATTTCGCCTATATTCATTTATATGAATGAAATTAAAATACCAGGCGGCCAGCAAAAAAAGGCATGATCGTAAAACAAAATCATACAAAAATATTCCGGGTGATACACATAAAACGAAACCTTTTTTGTTAATTAAATTATAACATTTAACGCGCTAAACTGCATAACACATTTGTCGGATTTAAAGAAAAATGACGTGACAAAAATAAAAAATTAGACTTATACTAAATTAATTAATTATAGAAGGCTGTATCCTTCTTAAAGGGAGATCATGTGGGTACAGCCTCTTCAGTCTACGCCTTGTTGAGATACGGGTGAGGGAGAAAGCTAGCGGATTTGGGTGCGACAAAAGTCTGTAGTGATAGCGGCAGCTGTGAGAATTAATCACCTCCATAACAGTTGGCACGGCAAGATCCCTATGCAGCGTGGTGTTGCGGACGTACCAAGGGGCGCCCGTAAATCTTCTGAGAGCCTTGCTCTGACACGCTTGCACTCTTCTGATGTTGTAGGCAGCAGTAGTGCCCCAAATTTGTATGGCGTAGCGCCAAGCAGGTGCCACTACTTGCAGATTATTAGTTTATTAGCCTTTTATTAGTTAAAGATAACTTATTCGATGGGCGGAGGAGCCACTCCAGTTTCTTGAGCTTTTGATAGCAGCGCGCTGTAACTACCTTAATGTGTGCACGCCAGGTAAGACGCTTTATCCAGGATCAAACCGAGATACCGGAGTTGCTCCATTTGCGGAATGATTCTTGTGTTGTAAGTCACAACCGGGCAGACGCCTTGCCTTAATGTGAAGGTACAGTGAGCTGATTTCTCAGAGTTTATGGCTATATTCCAACGTCTGGCCCATGAGTGGAATCTATCCAGGTAGCTGGACAATTTCTCCGTAGCTTCGTTCAGAGAGGCAGACTTGAAGATGACTGCCGTATCATCTGCGTAAGTAGCAATAATCAAATGCTCATGTTTAGTTGTCGGCATATCAGACGTATATAGGGAGTAGAGGACCGGAGCTAAGACATTCCCTTGCGGGACACCGGCTCTCATGTGCCTAAAGGTAGAAATTTTGCCTCTTACCGCCACAGAGAAGGTTCGTCGTTGAAGAAAGCTTCGCATTAGTAAAAACTGTTTGCCAGGCAGGAGTAATTTTATATTATGCAGAAAAAACGAAACCAATACAATCTTATACACGCACTATAACCAAACAATACACTCAAAATTATCAAGCTTCGATCGCAAGGGCGTCAAAGAAAACCAACACAATCTTATACACGCACAACAAGGTCACTCACACAATGGCGAGTTTTGATTTTTGACTTCAACTTCTTGAAGACAATTTTCGGTTGTGGCAGAAAACAAAATCCATCTCAAGAGCAAGTACAGTTAATTCACATTTATTGAAGAGCCACAGAAACCTAAGTGAAATTTCAAACTACCGTCGAATTTTCGTAGGTCAATCTTTTATAAGTCGAATATCTTCATGCCTCGAATTGTTTGCGTTTATAGCGAAAACCCAATACAATATGTCTTCCATAACTGGAATATCCCCATAACTCGAACTTTTGTTATACATTATGGTGATTCGAGATTTAGAAGTTTGACTGTATGAGGAATACGCACAATATATAGCAACGAAAACAGAAAAGTTAGTGTCTCAATCGCGCAAAGCAAATTTCGTCATCCTTACGTTGTTGTGTTCCTTCTTCTTCTTTCTTGTAATCGTCAAATAATAAAAAAACAAATATTCTAGACTTTGTTGTTGCGTTAGCGTGGGCAAATTTATTTTCTCATCTTTTTTATAAACAGGTTAGAGCAGCGGCTTGGATTTTGGTTTTCTGTCACTTTTCACTTGGACATTGGCTGTCTTGTTTCCTTGTCCTCCCTTATAATTAGCAAATAAGAAGGAAGCAAATGTCACACGCTTTGTTGTTGCGTTGCGAAGGCAGAATTTATTTATTTCTTTCCTCATATTGGCAGAAGCGCATCTGGTTTGATTTCATTTTCGCATTGGACACTTGCTGACACGCGCCTGTTCAGTTTTCGCCAATTAGTCATGAAATATTGAAAATAAGTTGAATTTTCGGACAAATAGCATTTATTTTTGAAAATTTATTGGCGTTTGGAGTTTTTTTTAATATATAATAATAATACATTTATTTATTTAAAATAATTATTAACTAGTTTTCTACTACCTTCAGTGGCAGCCTAACCTAATTGTATATAAAAGAAAAAGAAAAAATAATGTAAACCTCTGTACTTACAAACAACTTAAAATGAATAATACCTATTTACATATTTACAATTACTTAATTAAATATAAAGAATTTACTGAATTTGACAACGTATGAGAGAACCCTCATAGGAAGATCCTATGGGTGACACCTTTTGAGTCTTCTCTTTCTGGCTCTCGATGTTAGCCGTCTCGTGAGTGCATTTGGGTGAGAACCATGGCGCCCTAGATATTTCCCCACTTGTGACTGGATAACATCGCCCACTTTATGAACCCTAAGATCCTTTTCGATATCCCTTGTACGCATTGGGAGCATTGCAAATTTTTCTAAGGGTTTTAGCTTAAACAATTCTGATTTTATTCATATGCGACTTAGCAGCTATGCCGTATATTTGCACAGCGTACTTCCACATAGGGCTTAAAATTGTCTTGTATATTTCCCCACTTGTGACTGGATAACATCGCCCACTTTATGAACCCTAAGATCCTTTTCGATATCCCTTGTACGCATTGGGAGCATTGCAAATTTTTCTAAGGGTTTTAGCTTAAACAATTCTGATTTTATTCATATGCGACTTAGCAGCTATGCCGTATATTTGCACAGCGTACTTCCACATAGGGCTTAAAATTGTCTTGTATATTGTTGTCTTGTTATCTAAGGACAGCTTGCTCTTGGAGGACAACAGCCACGACATTTTTCAAGTTTTTGCCAGCACAGACCGCTGAACATTGTTACTTGTTTTGAAATGTAAGTCTCCTGTCCAGTATGACTCCAAGGTATTTATGCGCAGGCTTGTGCTTCAGAATAAAGCGTAGCAACGATATGCCAGGGCAAGAAAATGGCCGTGTGGCATACGTAACACAGGCACATTTGCTGGCATTGATGCCTATGTTCCAGTCTAGAGCCCACTTCTCAAAGCAACACATGTATTGCTGCAGAGACCCTGTGGCAACTTTTATACTTGGACTTCTGGTTTGTTGTTGCGTGGTCAAAGAAAAAATGTATTTCTTTGCCTTTCCTGATGTTCCCAATGCGCAGCTTTGATATCGTTTTTACACAGGACACTTGCAGTTGCTTACTGTTTTTTCTGTTTGTCTAGTAGTCAAGGTAGAATTAGCTGTATTCAACTTCGATTTTTTGACAAGCCCAGCGGAAAATATTCGTTTTAAATCAATTTTGGTTATCAATAATGGGCCTCATTCATTAAAAGTCCCACCAAAATCAATGCAAGTAATTGTGGGATTTGTAATAAAAAAAATCTTGTTCCTCAATCATTAAAAAATCGCGCCAAACCAATACATGTTCCTATTTCGTTATCATTCCCATAACAATATCAATATAATCAAAATAAAAATGGGTGACGCCAAATAAAACAACCAAAACAAAGATGATATACAGAAATTCCTTTCACGCTAATTCGCGCCGAGAATTCGCGTTCAGTAATTAACAGAATGACATAGCTACACAGCGGCCTGCTCTGCTACTTCGACGTTAACTGCAGACAAATAACATACGCCAATGTCTTCTTATTATTTGAAAAAAGCTCAAAAAGCTCGTGAAAGAATTGTAACCTCTGTAGGAATTAATACTCTTTGCACACAACAGTGTGTAAAAAGTGTGCGCGAGCTATACTGTGGTAGTCGTTAGTGTAGCTCATATATGTCACTGCCTCTTCTTAAGAATTACTCTGTTACGTGGAATGAGAAAACAATAAAATAATACCAGAACACACACGAGTCAGTCGTGTTGCGACCACAGAATAGTAGGGTCATTTTTTGGATGTTTGGTTTTTGCTATGTAGGTAGTTTCATTTTTTAAGAAAATAATTATTCTTTCGCTGATTTGTACCCTTGAAATTTTGGTTTTTCTTTATTTCTTTTGAATTTTGGGTTTTCTTTATTTCATTAGAATTTTGGTTTGATTTTACACAGATTACAAGAACATAAATCAAATATTCAATACAATGATTTAATTTATAATGAGGCTCTAACAAAGATCAAGTCCTAACTATTACTGGAAAAGATTTGTCGGATTTCGGGAGGAATAGGCAACAAGGAACCGGATAAGTTTGTAGTGCTTTAATAAGAGAACTGGCATAGGATGCCAGATAGTGGCCACTTCATTACAACAACAAACAACTAAGTCTTCTCCAAGTTTGAGCCCAGAACAAAGATTGGTTTTTAATATTGTTGTAAAATAACTTGAAAATGGCGCAGGTGGTTTGTTTTTTAGATGCGCCAGGAGGCACCGAAAAAACATATCTTGTGAATTTGCTTTTAGCACAAATCCGCAAAGATAAAAGAGTTACTGTAGCCTCTTCTGGAATAGCTGATACGCTGGTAAATGATGGCCGAACTGCACATTCTCTACTCCAGTCCTGTTAATGCTTCATTACAGCAAGTGATTACGACGCGAAACACATTATGTGGAGATTTAGGCTAACGAACAAAAAAGTCAAATATCACGTCAACGCTATACAGTTCACACACTCTAAACATTTAAGTACAGACGAAAAAACTTATTGGCCAACAGACATTAAAAAAATACCCAACTTGATAGATTTTTTCCTTACAAAGAACTTGGACATTCGGAAATGTAAAATTTAATCACGTTTCGAACTCTCGTCAGCACGTCACGCCTACACATGCAAACAAACTTTTGTACAACAACACCAATCCGTATAAATATTGACGGAGACGACGTAATCATTCAAAAAGAAGCCAAGTACTTAGGATTATATATTGACAATAAACTAAACTGGAAACACCATATACAAAAAAAGCGTGATCAAATCAAAATGAAAGTAAGACAACTGCACTGGCTGCTCAAACGAAATACAAACATTTCACTTGAAAACAAGCCCCTAATCTATAAGACAATTATTAAACCAATTTGGACATATGGAGCCGAAATATGGGGAGTTGCTAAAAAATAAAATATAAAGTTAATCCAGAGGCAACAATCAAAAATTATTCGCACCATCACAAAAGCCCAATGGTGTATTACCAACACGGACCTTCATCGAGACCTACGAATTACGACAGTAGATGAGGAAATAACCAATTAAACAGAATATACCAAACCAAACTTTCCCAGCATTCGAAGGATGGCGTGAATGCATTACCATTAGAAAAACTACCACGGAAATTAAAGCTAACAAGGGTAAGACCAGTGGAATTCACATAACACACATTATATTATTTACTAATTGATAATTGTTTAATTGTTTCTTTATTATTAGAATTAATTTATTTATGCTAAAACCCAGTAATAAACCCTACTTTACAAACTGATTTTAAATAAATTAAATATTAATCTGTACAATATTTGATTTATATATTATAATAGCCAATGTACTATTGTTTTGGGAAATAAAAAAAAAATAAAAGGTAAGTGTGTTTGCATAGAATTTGGTTCGATTTTTTGACACATCTAGCGAAAAAAGGTCGAAATGCAATTTAAGTCAATTTTAAAATTTTAAAATAACAAAATTAACTCTAACACTGTAAGACCAATTCGATCATTTAAGTCATAAAAGCTATGATTATGTCCAAAATTGATTACGAGCTCTTCCTCTATGGCATCTCTCCTAAATATACACTTCAAAAGCTAAAGTCAATATATCATTCAATATGTCAATATGTGCTGGATAGAAGTACGGTTCTCGCGCTCGGAATTTGTCAAAACAGGATGCAAAAAACAATAAAATAAAGAAATTAATAAATAAATTAAAAAAACAGCAACAGGAATAAACGAGGATTGAAAGAGTTTCGGGTTAAAACCGCCTGTTGAAAGCAGTCCTGCGACAAAATCACCATCAGCCTTATCCCATGGAGCTGTCTCCCTCCCCACTCAACTCGTGGCAATCTACTAGCAAACAGCTACAATAACAACAACAATGTCAACCAGCACTACGAATAAGCAAAGAGCTTGTTTTTGACCTCCCGCAATCTTGGAAACCAATTCTACCAAAAACAAGACCCCGTGGAGTACGCAGTGTACTAGAACTATGACGATGCTCGCAACATCAACAACCGTTACAACAACGACTACGCTTTCAACTGCTTCATCGGTCACCGCAACGACTTTAGCAACAACACTGCAGAGAAAACTAGCAGCACCCATATCCACCACAAACTGTAATTGTAAGTCTGTCTTACAGCAGTACCACTAACAATATCAGCTGTTCACCAAAACTTACTTGGCAACAAAAATTACTGCGTTAACTCTCCTCAACAAAGAGGAGATCGCTAAACCAAAGGGTTGGGCAATTCAAACTGGGATTTATCGCTACGTGCAGATTGAACGAAAACGCAGTCCGCAAAAACTAAGTTTTTCTAAATAATCCAAAAAATTAGCAAAGAAGCGGCCCCAACAGTCATGCAAACCAAGCCTCCCTTAATTTAAATTCGTGAACACAGTTTAAATAATCTTGTCTCTCAACTCAATGACAACAACAACTTTCACATGGTCAACCTATTGAAAGGAATGTACATGAAAATAAACTGCAAATATACACTGACAATAATTACAGGATTGCTTTGAAATTCCTAAGCGATGCCAACAAAAACTTTTACACGTATCAACTTAAGAGCAGTAAAGGGCTGATTGTAGTCATAAAAGAAGTAGAAGCTGGTGGCAGAATCAAAGAAGAGGAATTCCACAAGTGCACAGATCCTGTAAAGTGCACAAACTGCCAGGAATTCGGCCATACGCAATCGCACCATACACTACCCTCCGTCTGTGTATCTTGTCGGGAGCTCCATGAGTCTTCAAGCTACACGGAAATTAACACAGAGACTACATCCAAAAAAATGCGCAAACTGCGGATGTCATCACACTGCAAATTACAGAGGTTGCCCAGTTTTTAAGGAGGTGAAGGTCAGGATGAATCAGCGCAAAATAACAGCCAGTAGCGGGAACGAGGCTACCATACACACCACTATGAACAAACCACGCACAATTAAAAGTACCATCCCCAACATGAAATATTCATCCGTGTTGCGACCTGAACCTCAACAAATACCCAACAGAAAGCCGGAGAAAATAACAAGCAACAAACTCCAACAACCTCAGAAAAGCGAACTCGCCCACCCTTGTGTAATTCAAACAGCTCAACTTACACCACATAGCTCTCTTGAACAAATTATTGTTAGCTTTATACAATGTCCCAAAGTACTTTAATGATGCAAAACATGCTTCAGGGGATGCTTAAAAAACTGAAAAAACTTGGTAATCAAAATGTCCTCACTTAAGATAACCTCTTGGAATGCAAATGGCGTACCGAAACACACGCTTGAGCTCACAAAACACCTCTCCGGAACAGAAACTGATATTTTATTGCTTTCCGCACCTTACAAACAGGTACAAATTTGAGATATCAGGCTACTCCTTCTCCTCCACAAATCACCCCGATGGCAAAGCACACGGCGTAACGGGTATACTTATTAGAAAGCGGCTAAAACATTAACAGTCAGTATCGTACTCCAAGAACTATATGCAAGCTACGTCTATTGTCATCGAAACTTCAACTGGAAAGATGACGCTTTCAGCGGTCTACTGCCCACCCTGATTTCTGATTTCTGAGTCATGCTTCAAGCAAAATCCCAAAGGAAAACAGCTATACAAAACAATTTTAAACTCAAGCAACATGTAGGTAAGCCTACATATTGGCCAGCAGATCCGAGGAAAATTCCCGACTTAATCGACTTCGCAGTAATTCGCAACATCTCTCGAAGTGTGATTTCAACGGAAACTCAAGCCGAGCTCTCATCACATCATTCACCAGTCACATATCACCTACTGGAGCAACCCACAAAAAGTACTCATTCCGTTATGCTTACTTCATGGAAAACTTACTGACTCGGTTATAAAAAATACCGCACCGTTGCCAATAACAATGAAATAAAGAATGTTTTACCAGTTCATCCAGGAGCGTCCAAAAATACATTCCACCACTTTCATCATTAACAACATGAATAATTGTGTCGTATGCATGTTTTTGTTTAATCTTCAGTTTTGGAATATTTACTTTAGCGAATGCATCCAATATGTTGGAATCGTAATCTCGTTCACGGTGCAAATCTCGGTTAAACAAATCAGATCATGCATTAAACGATTTGGTAACACCATGCCAAGTTGTGACAGTGCTTTGTTTGCAATTGTTCAGCTAATGTCATGATGATGAATTATTGCAAATAGTGTTCTTATTTGGCTAGGAGTAGCTGAAACTAGGCTGAGGCTGGCTGCTGCGGCCTTCGGCCCGGTGGTGGAGTAGGCTTATTACAATATATTATTATTATTACATAAATTGTGTGTGTGTTACAGCTAATGCTAGCTTATATATCATGCTACAATATTAGAATTTACATATGTACATGTCGTTTAGCTTAAATTTTGTGATATATGTTTATTTCTTTTAGGTATGTTATGATTTTGAAAATGGTTTCTTCTGTGGGATTTGTGAGTACGGTTTTGGGGTTTTTATTTTGGATGATCTTATTTTTGGATCTTGTGGTTACAGGGCATGATGTTAATAGTTTTCTGGTAGATTCGGAGTGAGGTGTTTATTAGGGAATCGGCGAGAAGTCTGGCGGGTTTGGTAGCTAGTGGTTTTTGCGGGAGATATTGTATGTTGTTGTTCTTGCAAGTATTTATTATTCTTGCTATGGCCGTTGTGAGTTTATGAGTTTTGTGTGGTGAGTGTTGTTTTATGTATTTCTTAATAGAGGTGTCTGTGAAGTTTAGTAGTGTTTTATATATTTTAGATAGGATGTAGTCTCTTTTTGTTTCGATTGTATGTGTGTTAGTTTCGTATAGCATGTTGTTGATGGGTGTGGAGCGGAGTGCTCCCAAAGAAAGCCGGATTGCCGCATTAAGAGCGGGTTTTAGTTTATTAAGGGTAGATATTGGCGTGTGCCCATATATGAATAGGGCATAATCAAATTTGAGATTAATGTGTCTTTGGTTATGTTTAAGTGTGTGTGTGTTGCAATTGAATTTCTTGCTGGCCAAGCATTTTATTATATTGAGTTTTTCATTTAAGGCAAGTATAAGTGTTTTGAGGTGTGTGCCCCACTTGTACTCGTTCTTAATGGTTAGGCCAAGGATTTTCACTGCGTAGGTTGTCGGGATTTGCATGTTGTCGCATGAAATGTTGCACATGCAATTGTGTTTGCGGCATATATGAAGGTGTTGGCATTTTTGCAATGATAGGGATGCACCCGAGTTGGCGCACCAGCTTTGTATGTTTTGGAAAAGGGTGTCCAAGTTGTAGCTGATATTTTTGTTTCTCTTGAAATTGATATTAGAAAGAAGTCGTCTGCAAACGCACTGAAGTGGATTTCTTTATGTAAGCTAATTATAGTGGCTAATTTGTTATAGGCTATAAGAAACAGTATAACGGATTGGCGATCCCTGTGGGATGCCGTTTTCAAGGGGGTACGTTTTGGTTTGGTTCCCAACTCGTACTGTGATTTTCCTGTTTGACATAAAGTCTTGTGTGTAGTTGATAATTTTTGGCCCAATCTTTCAGCAGAGTAATTGGTCTATGAAGTCTGCGAAAGGCAGACTTTCTGCAAAAGATTTGCCGCGCTTAAATCCGAATTGGTTGGGATGAAGCAGATTGTTTTTGGTTAAGAACCACCATACTCTTTTGGAGATGATTTTGTCTAATGTTTTCGCTAGGCAGCAGTTTAAGGAGATGGGTCGGTATGATGCTATTTCCGTTATGTTTGCTTTTAATTTTAATATGGGAATGATGAGGATTGTTTTATACGGTTGGGATAAGATGTTGTTGAAAATGTTGTTGAAGAGTTGAATTATTCTAGTTTTTGGTCGATTGTGAGCTGTTTTTGATCATGGGGTATAAGATTCTGTTAAGTCCTGGGGTTGACCCTTTAAGTGATTGTAGAGCAGAGTTTAGTTCGATTAGTGTTATATCGTTTTCTAATGCTTGTGCAGTGTTTGTGGTTGTGTAGTGGATTTGTTTCGGTGTGTATTTGTCTTTTATGAATTGGGTGTAAACTTGTTGTCTTTAGATAGGTTGTACCTGTGCTGTGCAAATAAGTCTGTTATTATGGTTGTATTTGTGTGAGTTGTGTTTTTGGGTGTGTCTGTGACGCAATGGATTGCTTTGTTGGGGTTGAGTCCGCAAAACTGTCTTATGTTGGCAAATATGTTGGTAGTGGATGTGGTTGGTTGTATAGTCGACGTAGGAAGCTTCTTTTTTGAATCGTATAAGTCCCTACGGAACATGGCATTGGCGCGCCTGTAGTTGAAGATGTTTTGTTGAGTGATATTGCGTTTGAGAGTTTTCATATATTGATTTTGTTTAACAGAACTTCCATTTAACTCTGTGTAGAAGTTTTTTGTGTGATGTTTGCGGTATGGAAAAGTGTGCGCTTTGCAAGATTATTTTGTTTAGGTTGGCGGCTTCTTTGTTTATATTCGAGCTCTTTTGAATTTTGTGATTAATTTCATTAGATATTTTTTGAAATAAACTCCAGTTGGCTCCTTTTGTTTTAAAATATGTGCGGCTAAAGTTTTTGGAGGGGAATGGGGGAAGACTATTTTTAAATTGGGAAATGATCACTCCCGAAAATGTCGTCGAATATTTCCCATTTGTGTGTATGGGTACAGTTGAGGTGAGCAGATGGATAAGTCTATGTGGGTGAACGTATTATGGGTTGTATTGTGGGTTGGGGACTTATCGTTGAGAATGATTAGTTTGGATCGTTGAATATATTTTGATAAAATTTTTCCTTATTTGTTATCTTGTGGGGAGCCCCAGGTGGAGTGCCAGCTGTTGAAGTCAACCAAAATGATTGAAGGGGTGTTGGAGTGGTGTGTTTTGAATGAATTTTCTAGTTCTGTTAGAGAGAAATTTTTGGAGGGCTGAATGTATGCTGAGAAAACCACTATTTTTCATTTGGATTGTTTGTTGTTAATGGTAATTTGTTCATTCATTCATTATGTTGGATTGATTTGTGTATCAAAATGGCGACTCCGCCAAACCTGTTGGTTGCTACATTAATAATTAGAGTGTAGTTGATTGGTATGGGGATGTTATTGTTAGTTGTGTTGAATATATGTGTTTCTTGAAGTGTTATTATTTGTGGAGATTGTTGCTTTATTATGGTTAAAAGTTCGCTGTAGTTGTTTGTATATCCTTTGATGTTCCATTGCATAATTTTAAGAGACATTATAGTGGAGTAAAATTAAAGTTTAGTTTGGTAGGGGAAGTGGTTTATTTAAGGTTTACTACAGTGAATGATGGGTTGTGTTATAGGAGGGGGTTTCCTCCGGGTGACTAACCGTGTGTCGGGTGTAAGGAATCCCAATCTGTCGCAAAGATCCCTGAAAGGTGCGACACACCGTCAGCCAGGCGGAGGCAAATTGTTTTGGTTGTTGTTATTTTATAATTCCATTAAATCTGAACTGTCGTAGTCTTCTATGACAGCCTGAGAATTGAGTTTACCTTGTTTAGTGTTGGAGCTTAATTGTCTAAGAATTCGTTTCGGTGTATTCCGCGGAGGTATTTTTATTTTAGATTGGTGGTTTGATTTGTTACTTAGTTTAGCTGATAGAGATGTGGTTGGCTTAGGGTCGTTAATGAGTTCACTAATGTCTTCGTAGGATATTAGATTTCGTTTCTTTGTGGCTGTGTTAATGGTAGGTGTTACTTGTGGGTTTTTTTTTTATATTTTTTTTTTTTACATTGACATAGTAGGTACGCAATGACCACACATTGATCTCACATGGGGCAGGCCCAAGTGGCATCAAAATTCACCCAGTCATATAGACTGGGCTCAGCTGGTGTTAATTGCTAAGTTCTTTGGTGAACATGCGATACCAAAGCTAATGTCTACGTGTTAAATATTTGGCTACAGATAAAAACATCATCAGCCTCTAATAAACATGCAATATTAAACTAAATCTAAGACTTAATTTAGAATTCAATACCTAAAATGATATAGACAATTCAAACAAAAATTTAGATTACAAGTTTAGAAAGTAAGTTATGCATTAATTCAATTAAGCCAATAATGTAGAGGTGGAAATTTCAGAGTTTAGAACATCACGGCGAAGCAAAGTCTCAACGAAAACAATAATGATAGAACTCATAGAAAAACTTCTAAGATAAAATGAAGAAAGTTTACACTTTAGCCTAGCCTTCTAATACTTTGAAAGTGTAGTGGAAGAAGCAGAAGATGAAACTGAAGCATTGACTGGTAAGGTTACCTGCGAAAGCCAAGTTTTTTTCTTAGGAATAAACTCATGGACCATCATATGTGCAGGCCAGAAATTAGCGCCACAAATGACAAAAAATACTTCAAAACCAACTGAAAGCTTGAAAGAAGAGCCTTCTCTAGGGCTAGAAAAATTGAACTTATGAATATTAATATTCGAAGTGTTGCATGCTTTTGATGATATATAGCGTGCAACGTCGTCACAGATTGTCTCCTTATCCAACCTGGAAATAAAAATATGTTTACGAGGATCCAGCACTTTCAAAATACATGGCACTGGAGTAGAGGCAGTATTGGACTGTGAAGAACTCTTAGGGGGTGACAAAGTACGGGAGGAGTTAGAGACTTTAGTAGAAGATGAAGCAGAAGTTACAATAGTAGGACAGGGAGTAGAGCAAGATGAACAATTAGTGGAGGGAAAGTTGAAAGCGACAGATGAAGTGGTAGTAGAGGGGATATTGGTAGAAGGAGCTACTGGAATTGGAGCGGGATGGGATGATTGGTTAGATATTGAAGAAAGTACAGAAGAGTGACTCGGTAAAGGTTGGGAAGAAGAAGAACAAGTTGGAGAAGTTGAAGTCACAGAAGTAGGACAAGGAATCGAGGAAGACGAACAAGTAGTGGATGGAAAGTTGAAAGCGACAGATGAAGAAATAGTAGAACAAGTTAGAGGGGATTGTGAAGAAGGGGGTTGAGGAGACGAAAAAGAAATAAGTGGCGCTGTGGTAGGCGGAAGATTATGAGGGGATAATGGCGGCAGTTGTACTGCATTAGCCGTTGGAGTCAAGTCGAAAGAGTACTTCAAAAACATTTTTGACCCATCATCAAACTCTGAGGCTAGCTCAGTGAATAGTTTCTTAAGTTTTTGGTATTTAATTCGCATACGGTGGTACATCAATGAGAAGTCCCCCTGGCGATTGAAGCAGGTGGGGCACGACCACCTGATGCCACCACATGCAGGTTCAGCAGTACCGTAAAGTCGGTCGTAGTCGCGACCAGTCAACCCAGTACAATTAAGGTGGGCGATGTTATCGCACATCCAACAAGAGACACCTCTAAGCTTATCACTATTAAAGTTGTCCTTGTTGGTGCAAGCTCGAATACAGCAATTCATTTTGCGCGAAGTATAGATACAAGATATTGAATAAAATAAAAGCAAAATAAGATAAATAAGATAGGAAAAAAAATGAATAAATAAAATAAAAATTAGTGAAAAAGAAGTAAATAAAAAAAATAATAATAATAACAATAACAATAATAAAATAAAATAAAATAAAATTTAAAATTTAAAAAAAAAATTATATTAAATTAAAAAATAAAAGATAAAAAAAATTTTAAGTAAGTAAAAATAAAATTAATAAATAAAATAATAACAATAAAATAAACTGGAGTGAAAAATTTTTTTTTTAATTTATTTTCAAAATTTGTTTGTTATTATTCTCGGCGGTTCTCGGCGCTTATTGGTTTTGGTTGTTTTAGTGTTGATGCATCGCTTTGCTGGTGGGTTGGGTGTGTGCGGTTATATATGTCGTAGGCCGCTTTGTTATCTACTTAGTGATTTATTTTTATTGCGATTATTTCCTGTTGTTTGATATAGACTGGGTATTTCTTGTCGATGGATGCGTGGTTGTTGTGTGTGATTTTGTTTATGTTGCAGTTTATGCATTCGTGTTCGTTTTTGCACACTCCATTGACGTCTCTGTGGGAATGTCTCTTCCCGCATCGGTGTGGGAATTTATAGTCGAATGTTCGTTTTTTCGTAGCCAATCATGATGTAAGCCCGTTTCTCTTAAGTTGCCATCTGTTTTTTTTTTTTATTATTTTTCGTAGGTCGCAGAAGTTTTGGCTCTCCAACTCGAATTTGATTTCTTCTTCTGACACCTCTCTTAAGTCGTTTGAGTAAATGACTCCCTTCCTGTAGTTTAGTGAACGGTGTTCGGTAAGGGTAACTGCTCTTTCATAGCAAAATAGCTTCATTTTCATTAATTTTGTTGTTTGGGCTAGGTCTTTGGTTTTAACGAGTAGTGGTCCATTTCGTAGCTTCTTGCATGACTCCACTTCGCAACTGTGGCGGGTGGAACGGTAAAACTTTTCCGTTTTGCTTTGCTTGTTTACGGTTACGATTGAAAAATTTAATAAGAGTTTAAGACAGAGAGACAGCTCTCGCGGACAGAGGGCGGTGTGTATTTGCAATGCAGCGGAGCCTTAGATGATAGTGACCGTACGCGTTGATAATCGGTTGAAGACTGTAACAAATGACTTAATTGTGCGTTATATCAACAAACTGTGTTAACAAAACTGTTTTTTTCCAATAACTTACGCATACTTTTATAGAGGGCAAAATCAAAGATACTTCGCACTGTAGCAGGTGCTCCCTGGTACATGTCAAACCTTAACATCCACAGAGATCTAAAGAGATCTAGAGGGATCTCTAATAAAAACGGAGGTGGTCCAACTGCACCAGAAGTATAACCTGAAACTCCCGCAACATCCCTACACACTAGCTTGTTCACTCTTGCTGACGAGCTGAAAACGCGCCTACGTCGGAATGACCTTTCTGCCTCATAAACCTGGGAGAACAACGCAACATAGAAAAGTTTCTTAGCTCTTCACCTTCATTACTTAATTTAAGATTTCTAAATTATTGTTAGGCTATGTGTTGTGTACAAAATGATTCAATAAATAAATTTATATGGTAATATAATAAATGGTATAATAATAAAAAAAAACCATATAGTACTTAGCATAGCTTTCAGTACAGTTTGCACCACCCCAGTCTCGAATATACTGTACAAATCCAACATTATCCCATTTGAAACCAGAACTACAGTCTCAATCCTCAAAAACTTTAAAATAATAATGAAATCCAAACTCACCTCTATAGAAAACATCTGAAAAAACATCATAAAAGAAAAAAAAACATCCCAAAACCCATTCAACCATAAAAAAACACTAGAGCAGTTGAATAAACTTTAATTAGAAGTACGTCCTGTTAACATCAAAAAAGAAATTATTTCCCCTTGGGCTTTTGACAGCTCCTGGAATAGCGTATCCCTCCACACTACTCTCAAATCCAACACTCCACCTGTAGCATACCACCAGAAATTTAGACAACTCAAAGGCTCACTCAACCATTACAAATTCCTATACACTAAAGGTTCCAAGTCGTCAGCAGGTATTTCATACCGTGTGAGTACCTAAAACGATACAGTTACAAAAGGCATACTTCACCATTTCAGTTTCATCTTTACAGCCGAAATTTCACACACTGCATGCAAATACGCACTTTACCAAAAAGGAAAGTTTGTTATCTGCACCGATTCACTATCCTCACTCAAAGCAATAGTCAACATTAACAAGCAATCATTTTACACGACATCCATTGGAATTATACTGTCATCACGACTCAACAAAGTGACTCTCTTATCCCTAGGTACTGCAGAATAGCGGGTAATGAACTAGACGACCAAGCTGCTAAAGACTCAATCATGTTTCCCCGAAAATCGAAAAAAACCGGAACACCGGTGACATATGCAACCATCTTAACCGCAGTTTACAACGCTTTAAAGAAATCTTAAACATTACATCTCGACACTACAAACATATTAACCATAAAAGAACAACAATAAAACAGCTTCCCTCCTCTAACACGTATAACATAAT
Organism: Cacoxenus indagator; assembly: GCA_035041755.1. NCBI lineage: Eukaryota > Metazoa > Arthropoda > Insecta > Diptera > Drosophilidae > Cacoxenus > Cacoxenus indagator. Next base: position 244,042 of record JAWNKX010000136.1, on the reverse strand, counting down.
CCGAAACGACATGATAAAGTTTTACCGTCTACGCTGGGGCCACACCAACTTAACCCACAACTTCATCATTAATAGAACTTCCCATCCTACCTGCCGAAACTGCAACAAAACCTTAACCATCTCCCACATCCTAATTGATTACCCGATTTTCAAGCCATACAGATCCAAATACCCATCTAGTAACTCTACCTTGGACCAAATAACTTCGGATAATAATATAACTCAAACAATAATTTTTCCTAAATTCATAAATCTGTACCACTCTGTAAGTTACACCTAATTTGTAATTGCGCGTTCATTTCATAATAATAATAATAAATTAATAATAAAACTCAGAATTCCATAATTCTCGAGTTCATTGAAGGTAATCTTGATCTTGCCAAGGCTTCACGACGTGAGGAGCTATCATTCGATACATTGTAGCAGGAACTGGCTTATTCTTCGAACAGTGTAATGACGCTCATGGCTGGGAGAACTGAAAGTCGTTGCTACCTGAAGTACGCGAATATGCTAATTAATTATAGACTTAAATAAATTAGTGCAGTCGTAAAATGAACTGTAATTACGCAGATTCTGTCAGCTTCAGATGAGTGCAGCGGTCTCTCAAAATTTTGCATTTTATCCTTTCACAATTATTTTAATCAATCCATTAAAAGGCTACCACAGCAGCAATAATTTTGCGTTTATTTCACGTTTCATTTCACGTTTTTATTGTTTTTTTGGGAACAATTCTTAAATTTTATAAAATTGTCAACTATCAGCAGATCAGCTTCAGCAGAAAATTGAGGTTTAATGACACCATTTCAAATCAGACTAGGTTTTCAATTTCAATAATTCCGACTTTTTTCCATAACAACCCTGATTGTTTATATTTCATTAACAAAAAAAAATCATTTCTTTACAGGCTTCCCTTTATGGCACACTGCAGCTTATTATCATATCATTATAATGGTTAATATGAACTGTGGGCTATGGTTTATAAATTTACGTGCCATTAAATTTGCGTCAGTTTCATTAGCTGATTGTTTCCAAAATGTAGGTATAACTTTAATTTATTATAAACTAATTTAGATTTATATAGGTGCTTCAAATTAAATAGAAAATAATTTTTAAGATTAATCTCCATTTTTATTTCGAATATCTGGTGTAAAATTTATGGTTCAATTCAATTTCAAATATTTGTTTTATTATGTTCCGTACTCTGTTATCCATCGGAACTAGAAGATCCCAACAATCAAAGAAGAAATCGTCAAAATACCTTATTAGGTTCGATGGCCACGTCAACCACCCACCCAGAATCAACCTGCCAACCAAAAGCAGACAAAAGCGACGCTTCTATCATCCATGTTTTCAATAGATTCCCGCAAGTCTCTAGTAAAATATGCCTTGTAATTCACATAAAATAACCTTCAACATAGAAAAAACACATAAAACTCAAAAAGCCTTAAACACATATCACCAGCAGCTGATGACGAAGACAAAGCTGTAGGAGAATTGCTTGCGTTGCTCCTTTTTGACATGACAGAATCTAGAATTTAATTACACCGAATAGCGAGGGTTGGAAGGGGAATCGTCGCCGTTTTGATTTCGTTTTTCAATGAATTTCAATGCATAAATTGCTGTTGTTGATGTCGCTTCTGTCGTTGTTCTTGTTTTCTGTGCAGCGTGCCGTTGTTATTTTTGTTTTCTTTCCATCGTACGTTTTCGGCGTATGCTTTTTTTTCACTGAAATGCGTTGCTTTCTATCTTTGTTTCACTTATACTTTCATTATATTTATTTTATGTATTTAATTTTATGTAATATTTATTTTATATATATATGTTGTCCTTTCTTATTTCGCTGTCCTCGTTGTTTTTGTTTCCTGTGTTGTGTGCTATTGTTTTTGTTTATGACGCGCGTGTAGTTCGTGTCTGAGCAAAAATAGTTATGACATATGTAAATAGATATGTATTATTCGCACACAGAAAATATTACTCGATACGTAGACATATTCACGTAAAGCGGCCTTGTGCCCGACACAGCTACACACACTTGTTGGCAGTTAAAATTGATTCGTAACGTGATGAAGAGCTCTAATTAACGAAAAATTTACATTTGAAGCAATAATTAAAATAGAAGATGTAAACCGTTTTCATGTAAAAAATTTCTCTCACAAAGACTTTGATGCATTTCGTCACTCACTTGATAAGTCGCGAAATAACGAAAATTTTCTGTTTTAGAGAGGTATAAGTCCAAAAAGTGTATAAGAAATTAGCGGAACCCTGCCCGATTCGCTACGCAATATAAAACAACAGACTAAAAATTTAATTTTTTATTGCAATGCTCTATTATACACAACATTTTTTGTTTTTTGTCTTGTGCATAAACATAGAGTGCCTATGATTTGCCTACGCGAGAGCACGCAACATATAGTTGCCCATGCGAAAAGACTGGATTATCCAAATTAATTCCACACATTTCCAAAAACTGCTCTTGCCCTTTATTAATGGTCATTCCAAAACCAAGACGAACCGGAAATTTAAGTCGTTCGAATTCGAAAGGCAATTCAGATGGAATCATTGGTATAAGTGGAATCAAAACTTCTTCGCCTTTGAATTTTCCTTTCAAAATAGTTGCTTCGATGACATTTAACATAAGTTTCACAAAGTGGATTCAAAAATTCATTTAAATAATTCACCACATCATCTTCATTCGTAATCGTATCCACTAATTTGTATTTTCTCTGGAAAGTCCTGGCACATCATCAAATCGCTTTGCTCTGCTATCTGATGCTGGAAATATGGATGAGACCACTGAAACACTTGCCGAAGCCGAGAAAATGGTCCTTGACGCTGATGCTTTGCTTAAGGGAATTGATACTGAAACCACTCGCAGGACTAGAAAATCACCCTCTTTCAACATTGATAATGTGAGCAATGCTCACCTTTTGGAAAAGGAGCTGGCTCTGGTCTCCGGACCAAACAGTTTTTCACTTAAAGTTATGAGAAATGATACTCTAAGGGTCTATACTGAGGATTCTGGTTTGTATCGTATTCTGGTTCGTTACCTAAAAGAGCGTAATACTAAACACTACACATACCAGCTTAAGGAGGATAAAGCTTTTAGGGTAGTTGTTCGCAACCTGTCCAGCACCACCCCCAACACTATTATCAAGGAAGCCTATTATACCAAAGGCCACAATGCCACCAAAGTGTTTAATCCCAACCACCACGAGTTAATCATGAAGGTTAATGGAGCAGACACTTAAAACATGGCACCAAACAACTTGTTCTTCTTCAAACTTGCCAAAGTGCCTAACAATAACGAGGCTCTGATTTTCAGCATATAGGCAGGCAACGTGTCCTAGTGGTAGTTCCAAAGAAAAACCTGACTGTTATTTAGTGCTATAGATGCTTTGGATTTGGGCACAACAAAAATTACTGTCTGCGACAGTTGATTTGTGGAAAATGTGGCAAAACCATACCACCACCCAATGTTTAGCTGTGGAGGACCTTTGTTGCATAAATTGTGGTGAGCAACATGCTGCTTGCCATTCACGTCGATTTTCCGATACTAGGCGTTAAATTTCCTCACTTGTTAATACGACAAGTTTCTTGACGTCACAGTGTAATTTCGGTGTCGTGGCAATGTAAGCACTCGCAATGGTTGAGTTAAAATGGTTTAAAAAGTTGTCAATGTCTGATTTGGTGTCAAGTTTTGGTCTCACACAAATATGGGCGCTGACGTATTTTTTATACCTGAGCCAGTTAGTTTTCCATGAAGTAACCATAACGGAATGAGTACCTTTTGTGGAGTGATCCAGTAGGTGATATGTGACTGCTTAATTGTCTGATGACAGCTCGGCTTGAGTTTCCGTTGAAATCACAGTTCGAGAGATGTTGCGATTTACTGCGAAGTCGATTAAGGCGGGAATTTTCCTCGGATCTGCTGGCCAATATGCAGACCTACCGGGAGGAGAAAAGTCCAGTTTGTTGTTTGAATTCATTATTGCTTTGTATAGCTGTTATCCTTTGGGATTTGCAAATTCGCGAGCCCAAGTGGGGGTGCTTAGCATTAAAGCTGCAAGAAATGTAATCCCTTGGGTGTCGAAGAACTGTTTAAAGCATGATTCGGAATTCGAAAATCTGGGTGAGCTGTAGACCTCTGAAAGCATCATATTTCCAGTTGAGGTTTCGATGACACTAGACGTAGCTTTCATATAGTTCTTGGAGTATAATACTAACTGGTAATGTTTTAGCCGCTTTCTAATAAGTATACTCGTTCCGCCGTGTGCTTTGCCATCGGGGTGATTTGTGGAATAGAAAGAGCAGCCTAATATCTCAAATTTGTACCTCTTTGTAAGGTGCGGAAAGCAATAAAACATCAATTTCTGTTTCGGAGAGGTGTTTTGTGATATCAAGCTTGTAGTTCGGTACGCCATTTGCATTACAAGAGGTTATTTTGAGCGGGAACGATTTAATTACCAATTTTTATTAGGATAAGTGTTTGCGATTTAAGTATCTCCTGAGGCACATTCTGCATTATTAAAGTACTTTGAGACATGCATTGTATAAAACGATGATTTGTTCATGAGAGCTATGTGGCGTAGGTGTAGGTGTTGTTTGGGTTACACAATGTTGTGGAAGTTTACTTTTCTGAGGTTGTTGGAGTGTGTTGCTTGTTATTTTCTCCGGCTTTGTGTTGGGTATTTATAGAAGTTCAGGTTGCAACACGGATGCATATGTTATGTTGGGGATGGTACTTTGGAATATGTGTGGTTTTTTCATAGTGGTTTGTATGGTAGCCTCGGGCCCGCTACGGGCTGTTATTTTGCACTGATTCATCCGGATTTTCAGTTCCTTAAAAACTGGGCAACCTCCGTAATTTGCAGTGTGATTACCCCCGCAGTTGTGGCATTTTGCTGATATAGTCTCCGTTTCGTTTACACGGCAGCTTGAGGACTCATGGAAGTTACCACAAGATACACTGACAGATGGTAGTGTGCAGTACGATTTCGTATGGGCGAATTCCTCAAAGTTTGTGCACTAACCAGGGACTGCGCGCTTGTGAGGTTCCTCTACGGTCATTCTGCGATGAAGCAGTTATTTTAAGTTGTATGTTGGGTGGATTTGGTTTCCCTTCGCAGGCTTATTTTCAGGAGAGAGTTCGACTTTGAATATGGTTGCGGAATTTTGCTTATATTCGAGATGTTCATCACAACCTTAGTTGGGAACCCTTATTCCACAAGGGCACTTTTAATTTCATTAGTTTCAACACCACCTTCTATTCCTTTTATGACTACAATCAGCCTTTTGCTGCTCTTAAGTTGATACGTGTAAAAGTGTTCTTTGGCGTGGGTGAGGAATTTCGAAGCTATGCTGTAATTTTTTTCGTTATATATTACCAGTTTGGTTTCGTGTATATTGCCTTTTATTAGCGGGACAATGTGAAAGTTGTTGTTGCCGATGACTTGAGATAATTGAGAGACAAGATTATTTGAATTGCGTTCACGGATGTAAATTGGTTGAAGTTTGGTTCGCTTGACTGTTGGGGCCGCTTCTCTGTCTGTAATATCATTGTCTTCACCTATAATTGCAAATCTATTTCCTTTCGTGCCATTGGGTTCGATTCGTTGGTTGAGGCTGTAACGCTGTGTCTATTTTTGGTTTGTTAGCAGAGCTTGGTTTTTGCGGACTGCGTTTTCTTTAAATCTGCACATAGCGATCTATTCCAATCTGTATTGCGTAGTATTTATTTATTGGCCAATGAGTTGATGTGAGTAGCTGAGCATGTTTATAGTACTGCTGTAAGGCAATCAGAGTTAAAAGTACCGTTTGTGGTGGATATGGGTGCTGATAGTTTTCTCTGAGATGTTGCTAAAGTCGTTGCGGTGACTGATGATGCAGTTGAAGGTGTTATTGATGTAGTTGCTGTCGATGCAACGTTGTTGTAGCGCTTGTTGATGTTGATGTTTTGACGGTGCCGACTGGTAAACTAACTGTAAAATAAATAATTATTAAAAGTTCTTCATTCTCTACTTCTTCATTACATTATTCAACTTCTATGAACTGCCCATATAAGCTAAATACAACTACTCTCATCATTTAAACATTGTGCTAGTAGTCTAATTGGGCATAAGAACTGAATAAAAGAATAAAAAAAGGGCAACTGCACTTTTCCGCAGTTTATTTCGGTCCATCTAATGTTTACAATTATTGCTTGGCTTATATAGAACATTTAGTTTGTTCTTGAAAATGAAAGAGTAACTTATGTCAAACACTTCATTCATTATTGTAATGCTTCTTTGATATTGAACAGCTCATTCGTAGTTTTATGATGATTCGGCATTCTTATTGCATTGTCGAACATTGGCTTCGCTTCCGTTGTATAAGTCGATGCAAAGCTTACACCAGCGAGTGTGAGATGCTAGCTGCGCTGGCAAAGTGTTTGTATACGCTACAAAATCACGTACCAACTAAAACAGGAAAGACATACACAGTGATCATTAACGCCTTCACCACTCCGACACGTAGGGTGGGATAAAAACAGTAAAAAAAGTCTGGGATACGACACTATTTATATTAACCGACAAATAAACTCCACTACAAAACAACCAATGAATCTGTTCTTTGTTAAATAAGAAGTCAAATTTTATTCAGTACCTCCGCTGTCAACCATTTTGTCCCTAATACTTTGTATTATTTGCGTAGAACAATACATATATGAGGACCGCATTTAAAAATCTAGGGAGAGGGCCACAATCGTAAACTGTGGACTCGACTATGCCAAGGTTGTGTAGCATAAAGAAGGTATATTACGACGTATAATAGCAGGATAAAGGAACAAATTTCAGTAAATAAAGGAGAGGCCGAATTTCAAAAACAACATTGTATCGATAAGGCCGATTCCCAAATATTGCTTAATCACCCCTCCTCTTATACCGCTGAAGTGACAATTACATCCCACAGAAGGAGCAGTACAACCAGCAGGGAAGCCAAGACGTGCATCACAATCAAACACGTAAACTTTGCCATAAATGGCTGAGTGCAGATAAAGGAAACGTCAAAAACGTGACCAACAAAACATGGTTTGCTATAAGTGTGGAGAGGTTGGAGAGGTTCAGCGAACTACACGAAAGCTGAGGTTGGAGGTGGTAAGGCCTTCATCCGTGGGAAGAGAATGTAACAGTGTTGCGTTATTAAACCAATAGGACACATGGTACATCGAAGAGAGACTTTTGATGTCACTTTTGATTCTGGAGCGGAATGTTCGCTGGTAAAAGGAAAGATAAGTAAAAGATTGATTGGTAAAATAATTAATAACGTAGTGGTGTTGTAAGGCATTGGTAGTGGTGGTGTGTGTATACAGCACTATACAAGTGCTTAGTAGAGGTCTAATTAATAATAATTGCATTGAAATATTGTTTCATGTATTGCCTGATAAACATTTGAAGAATGACATTGTTGTAGGTCGTGAAATACTTAGTCAGGACTATAATGCAATAATTGAATAGGATAATTTGCAAATTGTTAGGACCAAAACAGTAAACTATTATTCGGGTTATGAGCAATTTGGTGACTTTAATGCTGATACGTTGATAGAGACGTCAGTGAAGGCGTTGAAGGAGACGTCAGTGAAGCCGTTGAAATATACGGTAATGGAAAATGTTCAGAATAAGGAAGCCGTTGGAAAAGACGGTAAGGGAAAATGTTGAGAATAAAGAAACCCTTGAAAAAGGCGGTACTGTTGGGTAGGGATTAAAAAGAGTAACTGCATTCATTAATCATAGTGCAAGCACAAGTGCAAACCAAATGTTTTGGTCATTGCATGTGGGGTATTTGTTGGTGTAAGCATTACATTGTAAGAGAAAGTGATGTATACCAAAGAAAAAGAGAAAGAAATTGATAATGGAAATTAATCTTTTGATAAGATTATACGAATGAAAAATGTCATATAAATTAATGGAATATAGTTGGATTATTAATTTGAGAAGATTGACTTAAAGAGAGAAACAAGAATAGCGTTTAATTTGAAGCGGAATATGTTAGTGATGAAATTGAGGTCTTAATATGTTTTTTTTTATTCATAATTTTTTTTTTTATTCCTTTATCACTCCGCATGTGAGCATAGGGCTTCTACGAGAACTCTCCAACTCACTCTGATTTGCGGAATTCGTTTGGCTTCTTCCCATGAGGTGTTCCCAATGTATAGCTCTTTATATATGGATCTGCGCCAAGTTTCTTTCGGTATCCCAACTCGCCTGTGTCTTTGAGGATTCCACTCCACGGCCATTCTGGTGATGCTGTTAGGTTTTGTGTGCGTGCCCGATCCATTTCTACTTGCGGCGGAGAATTTCGACGTAATGGGATCCTCGCCACAGAGGTTAGGCAGATCATAGTTGGAGATCCGGCTGGGACAGTATATCCCCGCAATTACCCTATGACACCAGTTTATGAATGTCTGCAGTGTTTTGTTGATCTGCTTAGTTGTGAGCAATGTAGGACCGTCTTTTCGCACTTAATTTTGTCGATTGTGAAAGCTGGCTTCTTTTCCAGAAATTGTCAACGGATTCGACCTGTGTATTGTGAATCCAGAGGTGTTCCGCGCTATTATTGTTGAGTTTCATTGCCTTGGTATTCTTTATATTTATTACCAGGCCGACTCTTTTGGCATGACACACAAGATCGCTGACCTTGGCTGCATGTCGCTTCGGCGGTAGGGTCGCATTCCAACTCTTCAAGGTGTTTAGTTAGGTTCCACATTATGCCGTGGCTGGTGGTACTAGTGGGATGCATGACTTCGTCAAGCAATATGTTGAAAAGCAGCGGCGAGAGTAGGAATCCTTGCTTGACGCCGGTGGTTGTATGAAAAGGTGCACTGAGTTGTCCGTTGTGCAGTACCGATAGTTCGGCGTATTTATATAATCCATGAACTAACGCGATGATCATCCGCGGTACTCCTTTGTTTGCCAGGGCATTCCAGATTGCTGAGCGATTTAAGGAATAAAAAGCCTTTGGGAAATCGATGAGCGTGAGGTAAAGCGACGATCGCCATTCTACCCATTGCTCAGTTATTACGCGTAAGGTGTTGGCCTGGTCTATACAGCTCCTTTGTGGTCTATACCATGGTTGTTCACCGCGGATAGTGGGCTCGAGTTGTTCCTGCATGCGCTCGAGCAGGATGGTGTCAAGGATCTTGTGGTTTGTGTTGAGCAGTGTTATCCCTCTATAGTTGTTGCAGTCTTTGAGATCCCATTTTTTCGGTAGTTTCACAATTATGACTTTTTTTCACGAGGCGGCCACGTTTTCTGATGACCAGACGCGAGATATCAGTGGCTGAAGAATTTCAGCTACCCAATTTGAGTCTAGTTGGAATAGTTCAGCTGGGTGGCCGTCTTCCCCTGCAGCTCTGTTGGCTTTGCTGATTTCTCTGATATTGGGGGCTAAGGTGGAGATTCTGCTGTGTTTTCGGTCCAGGTAGCTTGGGGTGTTAACGGCGCCTGGCTGATCTCTTCGAAGTGCTCTTTCCATCGTTGCAGTTTCTCTGCTACCCCTGTCAAAAGAGTGCCACGTTTATTTCTTACAGGCTGATTTGCTTGGATCGAACAACCGGCGATCTGCCTGGTTAGTCGGTACAATGATCGCAATGATCCTAGCTGCAATTTCCGCTTTTACCGCGAAGTTTTCCAAGAGACGTCGATTGTCTCTTCTCGCGAATTTTTAACTTCCCTATAGGCTAGCTTGTAGCGGCCGAGTTGGAGGATGTTGTTGTCTGCCTGTGTTTTAATGTGCTTTCTGTGGCTGATTAGATCCCATGTTTCCACCGAGATCCATTCTGTTTTCCTGCTGCGACTCAGTCAAATTACTGCTTCTGCCGATGATCTTAGGGTATCGCGAATGCTTCCCTACTCGATCTGGTGTTGGCGGGATGATAGCCTCTCGCGGGCAGTGGACAGCGTTCGAGTGGTCATATTGGTATTTTCAAGCAGGTGATGATTAAGGGGACTACGGTGTCGGTGTTGATCACTAGATCTGTCGTGGCACTTTTTCAGCTTAATCAATATTTCTGCGTTGATGAGCTCGTGATCGCTACCTATGGATGCCCCCCTCTTATTGCACAAGTCGAGCAAGGAACGGCGCCATTTTCTGCTGATGCAAATGTGGTCGATCTGGTTGCGAAAGTTCCCATTTGGCGATGTCCAGGTATATTTGTGAATGTTTTTGTGCGGGAAGATAGTTCCGCCAATAACAAGTTTAAATGTCTGGCATAGCTGGATGGGTCTTTCACCGTTGTTATAGCAAACTCCTACTACATGTCTACCTATATTGTGCTGCCGGTGGGAGTTCTTACTGCCAACTTTGGTATTGAAGTCGCCCATCCGGATCGTGGCAAAAGCGACAGTTGCTTATGTTTTTTGTTGCTTAAGTTAAAGTCGTCTTTGTCGTTGTGTAAAGAAACACACAACAGGTGTCCGTTATTTCACGATTCTTGGTAATGCGTCATCTTTAACATTCTCTTTTGGTCCTCTGTTTCGCTATGGTAACATTTGTGGTAACATTTGTGGTGATATTCATGTAGGAATTTGTGTTGGAGTAAGGTAGCTGGTTGTGTGGTGATATGTTGTTAGAAAGTTAAGGCGGAACGACAGTATGACTGTCGTCGAATGAGGTTCATTGTGTCAAGGGTAGAGAGTTGAATTGAGTTGCATACGGTGACCCTCGAAAGACACACGAAACTCGCTGCGCATATAACAAAAGTATTAAAAATGAATCGTCCAGCTCAAGAATGTTCCCCGACATCAGAAGTGGGATGTGACCTCTTACTTACGACCATAGATGGTCAATGGTGTGCTATAATGGAGTTGCAAAATAATAATTTGATTGACAAAATAAAAGCAATTCAGTCATCATAAAATAATGAAAATCACCCTTAATCGGTTGTATTACATAAATTCAATCCAGACGTCGCTGGCGCGTGTATTCTTTATGGCTCTAAATGCGTCTCTGTAGAGAAGAGCATCGCAATTGTTGACTCAGGTATGCTATCCGTACATAACTTGGCCTCAGTTTAAATACCTTTTTGGGCAGCATTTTGATAGTGTAGAAACACCGGCAGCAATGTTCAAAGTATGTTGGCAAGTCGTCCGACTGACGGCGAACGTCTTTCAGTGTATGCGAGTCGAATGATAACGGCGCTCACCACGAAATGGCGTGAAATGGACGCAGAAGAAATTGCTGTATCAGTGGCACTTGCGCATCTATCCAATTGTGAGGGTAGATTGCAACATTTGACCTTCACATCAAGGTTGAGGACCAGGGCTGAATTGCAGTCTAAATTAAAGGCATACATGTTTAATAAAAGAAAAGGCACATATACAGTAATTCAAAATTAATTTAAGCGTCAAAAACTGGCAAATATCAAGTGTAATTTTTGTGGTAAACTTTGCCATAAAATGTCTGAGTACAGAAATTGGAAGCATCAAAAACATGGCAATCCAACTATGGTTTGCTACAGGTGTGGAGAGGTTTGACAAGTATCAATAAATGGTTCGAAAGCTGAGGTTGGGGGTGATAAGGACTTCAGCCGTGACAAGAGAGTGGAACAGTGTTGCGTTATTGAACTAATGGGACACATGGTACACCGAGTATTAAAAATGAATTGGCCAACTCAAGAATGTTCCCCGACATATATAAATCTATATTAATACAAATGTAAATGTTGAATGTTTGTGCACAAGTATCTCCGAAAGACTTCATCGAACTGACAATGTTATCCTCGTCTTCCATTATTTGTTAATTGCGTCTAAAATTTGCATTTATTCTCTCTCTTTTTAAAGTATGCGAGAAATTAACAAAAATCAAGTTAATGTCTAATTAAAATTTAAAACTTATTCACTTTCTTCTGCTTACCTGAATTTTGCATTAGTTAATGTAGCACAATTCATTTTTCAAAAACCAAAGTTATTTTTTTTGCGATAATAAAATTTGCTTTACAAAATCTATAGGGCTCACTCTACATATTATACAAATTTACTGCCAGCACAAGTACAAAATAAGTTTCGTATGTTTTCTGGTTCTTTCTGCTAGAATTCTTCTTCATTTTTATGTTTGTGTCTGTGATTTTATTGCAAAGCGTTCAAACGTATATTCTCTGTTAACCACGTACTCTCAGAGTATACTCTTTAACGCAGCACATACAAGAGTGGGCAAAACAATGCTTTCCGTTTTATATGAATGAAATGAAAATACCAGATGGCCAGAAAAAAAAGAAGGCTTAATTACAAATCAAAATCACACAAAAAATTCCGAGTGATACACACAACAAGAAACCAACACAATCTTATACATGAACAATACCTACACAACACAAATTTTCGGTTGTGGCAGCAAATAAAATACGTGTCATGGTGAGTTTGTGAATGCAGTGAACGTTCACAGGTATCAAACCACAAGTTTCATAGTGAGCCAATAACAAATTTCTAAATATAGGAGTGACCACTGTGAATCGGCTCGACGGATTGGAAGATAGAGTGTCGAACGCTTCTTTTGTTGTTGCGTTGTATTGTGTGCAGTTGTTTGGCGCTATTGCTTATCGTTTCGGTCTTCAATATAACTTGCATATTTGCTGTTTCATGCTGTTTTCTGTTTGCCTGGGGACTGTGCAAAATGACGCCCGTATATATAGATCGTTCCTGTACAATTTACAAAATTAGTCAATAATTTTTGAAAATAAGTTACATATTTCGATATATTAAGCATTTATTGTTATTTGTATACATGCAAAATAGATACAAGTGGGCGATGGTTATTAAAAGAGAGTCAAAGTAAAAAGAGGAATTTTTATTCCAGCACGCACCCCACTTCACAACCCCACCAAAGCTAATTTTCGATGTAATACCAAATATAATCGAGGTCAAGTCCCGAACTGCTTTTTGTTGTTGCGTTCAAAGTTGCGCGCACATAAAGAGTATATTCCTTCACGCGGCATATCCCCTATGTTCAGCAAATAAGAAAAAAACAAATGTCACACGCTTTGTTGTTGCTGGTTTGATTTCGTTTTCACATGGGACTCTTGCAGTTTTGCTGTTTCCCTGGTAGTGAACGTAGAACTAGCTTTATTATTTTGCCACGACGCCAACAACACTCCCCTGCAAACGACATGACCACGAACAACCACAGACGACAACCACACCCACTCCGTAGCAAATGACATGAACACATTACTACAGACAATAACCCCAAATATGTATAAATGCTATTTAAATCAATTTTAGTTATTTATTTAGTTTTTTTTGAAAAAAAAAGGAACGAAAAAACCAACAGCGCGTTCCCTTCCCCCATCTTTTGGTTGTTTTCATTAGATACACTGCTAACAAAACGATAATACTATGACGGGATGGCGAGACGAAGCTGTTCCGTCACTTTAAAATTTCACTCTACCAATACCAAAGATGTTTTACATAAAAAACAGTCTCTCTTTTTTCTAAATAACTACAAGCCAAAGATAATAGCACTATACGAAACCCATCCCGTCAACAACAACATATCGTTCCACAAAAACAATTTGCACTATACAAAACAAATGACATAGATACCTTCTACAGGGGACTTGCTCTTCACCTATCAAACACCAATAATAAATTTAAATTCCAAAATTCTTTCCATCGCTGCAGAAATTCAATCTAAAACTGACTTCATATTTACCACTGACAAATTCCTTGAACATTATCTTTATGACATTACCAACAACTTTACCAAATCAGTACTTACCCTAGTAGATTTCAATGCCTAGCATTGATTTTGAGGATCTTCATCAAACAATCGAAGGGGCAATTTAATTGGAAATTTCATAGGGAACAGTAGTCTGATTGTACTTAACAACGAGGATAACACACACTACATAAATAAGAGCACTTATACGAACGCCCACATCACCTTAATAAATCTTGGTGTTTTGTAATGATTTATATGGAAGCCGTCATTTCCAATATGCATCAACCTGTTCCTTAATGTACCGAATAAAATAAATTCCCAAAGACATAAATACAAACTGCACCTAGCCAACTGGAAAAACATTCAGAAACGAACGATCAACGAACAGTCACAAAAAATTAGTATCACAAACAACACAAACCAAGAAGCTGGTAAATTTCTAAAAATAATTAAGGCATGTGCGACCGATTCCATACCAACTATAATTCAGGAATGCGAAAAAGATATACTGAAGAAGTAGGAACAGATACTCTTAAACTACCAACCATTAAACTGCTACTCATGGCAAATGTTGTGCTGCCATCCTCATTAAAAACAACACCAGCATTTCCAACCCATCCAGTTTGCGCCAAACACGTACAAATGGCCTCATCTATTGTCACTAATATCTTTGCAGCTCTTGTAAGCAAACTTGACCAAATGTTAATTTTTTTTTTTACTTATCGACTTAGTAGGCACGCAATGACCACACACTGATCTCACATGGGGCAGGCCCAGGTGGCATCAAAATTCACCCAGTCACATAGACTGGGCTCAGCTGGTCTTAATTGGTAATATCTTTGGTGATCATGCGATACCAAAGCTAATGCCTACGTACTACATATTTGGCTACAGATAAAAACATCATCAGCCATTAACATAATCAGCATGCAAGATTAAAATAAAGCTAATATTTAATTTAGAGTTCAATACCTAGAATAACATAGACTATTTAAACAAGGAGGAAGAATTTAGGTTACCAGTATAGAAAATAAGTTATGCATTAATTCAATGATGCCAACAATTTAGTGTTTATAGCATAAGAAGAGGTGGGAGGAGCAGCACACGCAAAGTGGGTATTGAAAGATTTGCATAAGACATAGAATGGATCATGTTGCAAATAAGAAGCTCTACAAAAGGGAACAGTAATAGGAGAATAGTTTCTAGTTGGACGTACTGGTATACTAAAGTTCATCATTCTAAGTAAGAAAGGTGAGTTAATAGTACCATAAATTAGGTTATACATAAAAGTTACACCAATGACTGTTCTATGACTAGACAAGGTAGGGAGGTTGATCAATTTGAGACGACACCGATAAGATGGTATGCAAGCATCCCAGTGCAAGTTTTTGAGAGCAAAAGTAGATCGACTCAATACGATCAATATACATCTGATATTGAGGATCCCAGACACAAGACGCATACTCCAGAATAGGTCTTACCAGTGAAGTGTATAGTACTTTGGTAGTATACGGATCATCAAATTCCTTAAACCAGCGGTTAATATAGCCAAGGACACCTCTAGCTTTAGAGACCGAAGTGGAAATGTGGGTAACGAAATGCAACTTCGAGTTCATCAAAATACTAAGGGCGTTAAACTGGGAAATACGATCTACACTATTTAAGGCAATGTAATAAGAATTTGAAATAAGGGCTCCGAGAGAAATTTATTGGTATTAAGAATTAAATAGTTTTTGGAACACCAACGAGATAAAGAGTCTATGTCACTCTGAAGAAAAATCCCGTAAGAAGGGTTATTAAGGCGGAAACATAGATTTACATCATCGGTACACATTAAAATCTGAGAGTGTTTGATGACGATAGGTAGATCATTAATAAATATGTTGAAAAGCAAAGGCCCCAAATGACTGTCTTGGGGAACACCTGATGTTACCTTTAAAGACTTAGATATTGATGACTTAAAAAGTACCCTTTGAGTGCGATGATCAAGGTAAGATGCCAGCCATCGGATCAGTGGATCAGCTTTGAGTTTGGTTATGAGCAACGCATGCGATACAGTATCGAAAGCTTTACTGAAATCGGTGTAAATAACATCAGTTTGGCTACTTACCGAAAAGTTGTGAATGACAATAGAAGTAAATTCCAACAGATTGGTTACCGTTGAACGGCTCTTTACAAAACCATGCTGAGATATACTCAACAATGGGCGAATATAGAACTGTAGATGATCAGTGATTATCTGCTCAAACAACTTAGGAATTGCACACAGCTTGGCAATACCTCTGTAGTTCGATATACCAGACTTACTACCCTTTTTAAATAAGGGAATTATATAGGATTCTTTCCAACCACTTGGCATAGACGAAGTAATAAGGGATAAATTAAATAAGGTACAAAGAGGAATATATAAGTTGTCAGCACAGCTTTTTAAGATACAACTAGGAATATTATCCGGACCAGGAGAAAAAGAAAGTTTAACCAATTTTAGATATCGTAAAATAATACTGCCGTCAATAAACGGCAAATTGAAGTGATTAAATTCATCAATTTTATAAGGGTAAGGAGAACTGTTTCCACAGGCACTATTAGAGTAGATGCACTGGAAAAATTTAGCAAAAAGTCTCGCAATCCCATCATCAGAGCTACTTGCAACTCCATCAAACTCCATACTAGTTGGAAATAACTCTGATTTGTTTTTGATTTTGATGAATTTAGAAAAATTCTTGGGATCGATTAATATTTACTTTTACTTTGCGCAAATATCTACTATAGCAAGATTGATTAAAAATGTTGAATTTACTACGAGCCGCGGAATAACTCGCATAATCAGTTGCGGAACAAGAGCGTTTATATGTTTTAAATAAGAAATTTCTAATTTTTTAGACGGACCAAATTTATACAAAACAAAGGCGGATGCTTAGAATCGTCGGTAACATGCACTTTAGGTATATAGGCTGATATTTTGAAGTATGTTCTAATGCAGAAATGAGTTTCGGAAATGAGCATGACATCAATCAAGTTCACCGCCATGAACACTTCTAACTCATTTCTGTGATTAAGGACGCCGTCAGCGTTCCCTATGGCGAGGTTCATGTGTGGTCTGATCATTTTTTAGACAATATGGCCTCGAGCATCTCCATTATCGTGATCTGCTTCCCAATCAGGCGATCAAATTTCTCGTTAAGACTCTCCAGGCGGGAGACCACAACCGATAATTGGTCGACCTGATCAGGAGATGATATCCATGCTGAGCGAGGGATAATTTTGACAATTCGATCCCTTATTTCCTACAGGGTGAGGAAATGCGATTTGACATTGACTTGATAACGGATGAGACTTTTGACGATTCTTAGGTAGAGATGTCTTGCTTGGTAACTGTTGTGGCTCGGAGTGAGGTTGAATAGGTAGTTGGACTGATTTTTGTTGTTGCTGCCGTAGCTTCTGCTGCTCACGTAGGAGTTTCTGTTGAGCCGGTTGGTGATACACCGATTTCTTAAATACATCAGCGTACGACACCCCGTCAACAATATTGTTAGGCACAGAATTGTGGCCAGGTATCTGATGGTGTTGAGAGGCACTTGGTGCAGGGCGTCTTGCCGGGACTCTCCTGGCAATCGCTTCCTTGTATTTAATGCATCCTTTATAATTCGCAGTGTGCTCCTCGCCGCAAAGTGCGCATTTAGGTGGCTTATCAGGTGTTTTGGTGGAAGAAGTTGTGGCGTGAGCTTCGCCACATTTGACGCACTTAAATTGTTTGCGACAGTACCTCTTAGTATGCGAGAACTCCTGGCAGCGATGGCATTGAGGAACATCTTTGAACGGATGTGGCGGCTCGATTTTAACTATTTGACGGCAAAGCCTCGTTATATCATAAGCCCCTTTGTTGCTGGCGTTCGGCTCAAGGTCCACAAAAAACAGGTTGAGTGGATGACCATCAGTTCTGCTTTTTGGGTTGTGCAAGTTGCGTTCAGAATGACCTTTGTCAGCAAGTTCTCGTTTAATGTTCTCGACGAGAGTTGAGTGGTGAAGGCCGCGAATAACAATTCTGTATGCTCTTTCATCTTTTAACTGATACGAATGGAACGTAATGTTTTGCAGCTCAAGATGGCGTATAATACTACGATAAGCATCACTGGTGGAGGGCAGGATTTTCAGACCTTCTTTATGAGATTCCTTCAGCATGTAGGATTCGGGTTCGGTCACAGTGTCAAGGTTGGCTAACAAACCCTTAATGTTTGTGATGCCGACAATGAAAATGGGTGGTGGCTTCGGAGATTTGTTATGAATCCTTGAATCAGCTCGATTATTTGTAATAGGAGTATGAGTAGTGGTCTCAGGCTGACTGGTCGAAGCAGCGGTTTCATTGGCGTTTACAGTTTCCAGAGGAGGTATTTCGCTCTTATTGGTACACACTTCTTCAAAAGAAAGCTCCATGTCAGAAGCGTCAGAATCGCTACTAAGTGGTGCGAATCGATTTGCATCCAAAACTTGTTTTCTGCTAACTTTTTTAATAATTGTCTTTTTTAATGAACTTGGTTTAAGCTTCTTAAACGTCTGTTAAGCACAAGCAACCACAAGCTATGGCGGCGGCGATTCTATAGTTACCTATAGTTACCAGCAAAAACGACACCATCCAGGAAATAAAGAGAAGAATAACCCTTGCCAATAGACAATGGAGTAGTAGGGCCCCCTCCCGAAAGACAAAGACAACTCTGTAGAAGATACTCATCCTACCAGTACAGAATCGTAGACTGTGTGTCAAACCGATGAAGCAGCTCTGGGGGTTTTCGGGAGAAAGATTTTTTAAAGAATATTTGGCCGTATTCATAGTTATAATGACTACCATATTCGATTGCAAGACTAGGTTTATGAGCTATACGGTGACATTGGGCGCGTTCAGCAGAAGTGTTTGATGACCTTTTTTGATGCTTTTCGCTCATTATTTTTGCTAATTCGTATTTTCAAAAAAATTTTGTTATTGCGATGGCTAAAAATTCATGACAAAAACACTTTGATAACCAAGTGAAGTGAAATGTAAGGATATTTATTTATTTAATTTTAGTTTATATGTATTTATGTTCCTAATATGTATTTAACAGATCAGTGGAATGGAGAATACGTTTATTGTTGTCAAATTATTACACGCAGAAATGAGAAATTTGCAAAGTAGCTAAACGTCGTGATTTTGCAAATCTAACATCACTGCCTACAGCAGAGGCAAACCAGTAATCGATTGTTAAGTCAGAGAAAATGATGAGTGATGACTTCTGCTGAATGCGTCCATTGACTTAGTCAAGCGGATTAACAAACGTAAACGGCAAGGAGGAGCTCGACTCCGATGGAAGGACCAAGTGGCATAGGCTCTGTCGACCTTGAGAATTCAGAACTGGAGAAGGTTGGCGCAAGACAGGAATGCGTGAAGGGACATTTTATGTGAGGTAGAGACCCCTTAATGGGGTTGTGCTGACCAGTTATTTATGTATGTTTTTGTCTAAGTGTAAACCAAGTTATTTTACGTCATAGTTAGAGCTTAGCTTAAAACAACCCAACAATTTGTAAAATATATTGCCTTTATTTTTAATAGATCTGAATTAATAGATCTGAATTAAGCATTGGAGCACTATATTTGGTACATATATGTAGGATAGGGACCGTTACAACTAAGCAATGCTGTGTTTGCGTAGTGTTGGCAGGCTGGCCTTAAATTGTTCAATACTTTGTTTGCCGCTAAGCAAATACACGAGTTGTTCAAAGAAGTGCAAAGAAGTGAGTCGCTATGTGTCTCTCGCTAACAAAGACGTCGAACTGCAGAAATCTACACATAAGTTTTAAACCCACAGAAATAATATAATTCGATAATTCACTAGAAGAAAACATTTCTTTTAAACCTACAGAATATATATATATTATTACGGATATTTTGGAGTCTGTTCAGTGGTTGGATACAACTGAGTTCTGTCTTGAAGCCATACTGTTCAGGAAGAAGGATATTGTTGTGCACATTTAATTTAGCCTTGATAAATTTTTAATGCACATATTTTGTATGGAGTCATATCGTGAACTTTCCCAATTTGGGGGAGCCAATTATATCTTGAATTTCAAGAGGGCCAGAGTTCGAAGAAGTGTAGCTTTGATTATTTCCTAGCTCATCATTTAAGGTGTTTACTAGACTAAGAACGTTTGAATCAGAAAGTGAATCAGTTAAATGTTGCCTTTTTTTCTTTACATAAACTTAGCAGATCGGCGTTGGCGTCTTTTCATTCTAAGGAGACTCATACTCCTTTCCAGGAGGTTGCGTAATTAGAGCCTTTTGAGGCGCTGAATGGGTGAGATTTCAGCCAGGAGTCTGGTTAAGTTTGAGTGTGCAGTCAGTCTGGCATCAGCTTATTTGTGGGGTGTTCTGGTCCTCGACAATGACTATGTCCAGGTCTCTGTGCATTGTTCACTTTCTGACGTACCAGCTATAAACTGTAATTAATCGCAGAGTTTTTCTTCTGAGATTTTGCCGCGATTCCCCAGATCTCTATGCCGTATCCTCATTTAGGAAAAATTATTTGTAAGTAACCTGTCCATTTGTTAGAGAGGAACAGTGAGCTTCTTTTGTTTAACAGCCACTGTAACTTAGTGACGTTGGTGCGACAAGGGTGAACTACAGAAGAGATGTGTTGGCTAAAAGTGAGCTTCTGGTGGAGGGACCCAGGTATTTTGCTGTGTTGGTTTCGAGGATTGTGTAGCGGCAGAGATGTACACACAGTGGAGAACTTCTTCTTAAGATAAAGCAGTCGTTAGTGCAATTTGAGCTATTTACATTGATATTCCATCGTTTTGCCCATGTCTCTAAATGATGGAGGTAATTTCGAATCCCGTCAGCGCCCACATACTCACAGTGGAAGGAGGAAAAGATACATACATCGTTGGCGCAAGAGGCAACCAACGACCTATTAACATCAATGCCCATATCGTCAGCGTCAACTGCCCAGTTGCTCAATAATGCTAATTGGTCGGTAGAAAGCGGGATCGCTTCCGGCTTACCAGGCTTATGGATCATTTTAACAATGGCGGGCTTCCACGCAGTAGGGAAGTGCTGTACTGTTAGAATAGCTTTGAAAATCATAGCGAGAAAGAGATTCGTCTTCTCAGGAACCCGTGTCGTAGCCGGAGGTTTTGTTGGCTTCTGGTGAAGCCATTTCTAGGTATCTGGATCTCTCAGAGAGGTGTACATCAAAAGTTTTTGCCTGTTCATCATCGGAGGGACACTAATTTGTCCTGGTGCTTAGCATTCCGAGTTACTTTCCATAAAGGCAAGGGCGCATTGATATTAGGCTCCAGTTTTTCGAGTATATTGTCAAAGGAGGCGACATGATGTATGCTAAGAGTTTCTTTGAGCTGGAAATCGGCCCTATGTCAGTTCCGCTTCCGTTGCATAAGTTGATGCAATGTTTACACCAGCGAGTGTGAGACGCTAACTATGTTGGCAAAGTATTTGTATACGCTACGAAATCATCACGTACCAACTCAAAGAGGACAGACATACAAAGTGGTCATTAGCGCCTTCACCACTCCGACACGTAGGGTGGGATCAAAACAATAAAATAAGCTGTAATACGACGCCATTTATATCAACCGACGAATAAACTGCACTACAAAATAACCAAAGAATTTGTTCTTTGTTAAATAAGAAGTCAGATTTCATTCAGTACCTCCGCTGCCAACAATTTTCTCACCAAACTTTGTATTACTTGCAAAGAACAATACATATATAAGGACCGTATTAGAAAATCTACGGAGGGGGCCACAATCGCAAACTGCGGGCTCGACTATTTCTAGGTTGTGTAGCATAACGTAGGTATAATAAGAGGTAAAATAGCAGGATAAAGAAACAAATCTCAGTAAATCAAGAAAAGGCAGCCGAATTTCAAAAACAACATTGTATCGATAAGGCCGATTCTCAAATTTTGCATAATACCCCTCCTCTTATACCGCTGAAGTGACAATTACATCCCACAGAAGGAGCAGTAACCAGCAGGGAAGCCAAGACCTGCATCACAATCAAACACGTAAACTTTGCCATAAAATGGCTGAGTGTAGAAAAAGGAAACGTCAACAACGTGGCCAACCAAACATGGTTAGCTAAAGTTGTGGAGAGGTTGGTCACGTTTCAGCGAACTGCACGAAAGCTGAAGTTGGTGGTGGTAAGGCCTTCATCCGTGGGAAGAGAGTGGAACAGTGTTGCGTTATTAAACCAATGGGACACATTGTACATCGAAGAGAGACTTTTGATGTCACTTTTGATTCTGGAGCGGAATGTTCGCTGGTAAAAGGAAAGATAAGTAAAAGATTGATTGGTAAAATAATTAATAACGTAGTGGTGTTGTAAGGCATTGGTAGTGGTGGTGTGTGTATGCAGCACCGTACAAGTGCTAAGTTGAGTACTAATTAATAATAATTGCCTTGAAATATTGTTTCATGTATTGCCTGATAAACATTTGAAGAATGACATTGTTGTAGGTCGTGAAATACTTAGTCAGGACTATAATGCAATTATTGCACAGGATAATTTGCAAATTGTTAGGATCAAAACAGTAAACTATTGTTCGGGTTATGAGCAATTTGGTGACTTTAATGCTGATACGTTGATAGAGACGTCAGTAAAGGCGTTGAAGGAGACGTCAGTGAAGCCGTTGAAATAGACGGTAATGGAAAATGTTCAGAATAAGGAATCCGTTGGAAAAGTCGGTAATGGAAAATGTTGAGAATAAAGAAACCCTTAAAAAAGGTGGTACTGTTGGGTAGAGATTTAAAAGAGTAACTGGATACATTCATCATAGTGCAAGCACAAGTGCAAAGCAAAGGTTTTGGTCATTGCATGTGGGGCTTTTGATGGTGTAAACATTACAGTGTAAGAGAAAGTGATGTATAATTTTCATACCAAGAGAAAAAGAGAAATAAATTTGATAAGATTATTCGAATGAAAAATGTCATAAAAATTAATGGTATATAGATGGATTATTAAATTGAGAAGATTGACTTAAAGAGAGAAACAAGAATAGCGTTTAATTTGAAGCGGAATATGTTAGTGATGAAATTGAGGTCTTAATAAGTTTTTTTTTATATTCATTATTTTTTTTTTATGACTTTATCACTCCGCATGTGAGCATAGGGCTTCTACTTCACTCTGTTTTGCGCAATTCGTTTAGCTTCTTCCCATGAGGTGTTCTCCATGTATAGCTCTTTATATATGGATCTGCGCCAAGTTTCTTTCGGAATACAAACTCGCCTGTGGCTTTGCGGATTCCACTCCAGGGTCGTTCCGGTGATGCTGTTAGGTGGTGGCTTAGTTGTGAGCCATGTTACCCTTCCGTATAGTAGGATCGTCTTTTCGCACGAGTTGAAGATCCTTAATTTTGTCGATTGTGAAAGCTGGCTACTTTTCCAGAAATTGTCAACGAATTCGACCTGTGTATTGTGAATCCAGAGGTGTTCCGCGCTTGTATTGTTGAGTTTCATCGCCTTGGTCTTCTTTATATTGATTACCAGGCCGACTCTTTTGGCATGACACACAAGATCGTTGACCTTGGCCTGAATAGCGCTTCGGCGGTGGGGTCGTATTCCAAGTCTTCAAGGTGTTTAGTTAGGTTCCACATTATGCCGTGGCTGGTGGTACTAGTGGGATGCATGACTTCGTCAAGCATTACGTTGAAAAGCAGCGGTGAAAGTAGGCATATTTGCTTGACGCCGGTGGTTGTATGAAAAGGTGCACTGAGTTGTCCGTTGTGCAGTACCGATAGTTCGGCGTATTTATATAATCCATGAACTAACGCGATGATCATCCGCGGTACTCCTTTGTTTGCCAGGGCATTCCAGATTGCTGAGCGATTTAAGGAATAAAAAGCCTTTGGGAAATCGATGAGCGTGAGGTAAAGCGACGATCGCCATTCTACCCATTGCTCAGTTATTACGCGTAAGGTGTTGGCCTGGTCTATACAGCTCCTTTGTGGTCTATACCATGGTTGTTCACCGCGGATAGTGGGCTCGAGTTGTTCCTGCATGCGCTCGAGCAGGATGGTGTCAAGGATCTTGTGGTTTGTGTTGAGCAGTGTTATCCCTCTATAGTTGTTGCAGTCTTTGAGATCCCATTTTTTCGGTAGTTTCACAATTATGACTTTTTTTCACGAGGCGGCCACGTTTTCTGATGACCAGACGCGAGATATCAGTGGCTGAAGAATTTCAGCTACCCAATTTGAGTCTAGTTGGAATAGTTCAGCTGGGTGGCCGTCTTCCCCTGCAGCTCTGTTGGCTTTGCTGATTTCTCTGATATTGGGGGCTAAGGTGGAGATTCTGCTGTGTTTTCGGTCCAGGTAGCTTGGGGTGTTAACGGCGCCTGGCTGATCTCTTCGAAGTGCTCTTTCCATCGTTGCAGTTTCTCTGCTACCCCTGTCAAAAGAGTGCCACGTTTATTTCTTACAGGCTGATTTGTTTAGATCGAACAACCGGCGATCTGCCTGGTTAGTTGGTACAATGATCGCAAATTGTTTTCCCTAGCTGCAATTTCCGCTTGTACCGCGAAGTTTTCCAAGAGGCGTGGTTTGTCTCTTCTCGCGAATTTGGACTTCCCTACAGGCTAGCTTGTAGTCGCCGAGGAGGAGGATGTTGTTGTCTGCCTGTGTTTTAAGGTGCTTTCTGTGGCTGATTAGACCCCATGTTTATACCGAAATCCATTCTGTTTTTCTGCTGCGACTCACTCAAATTACTGCTTCTGCCGATGATCTTAGGGTGTCGCGAAGGCTTCCCCACTTGATCTGGTGTTGGCGGGATGATAGCCTCTCGCGGGCAGTGGACAGCGTTCGAGAGGCCGTATTGGTATTTTCAAGCATGGGATGATTAAGGGGGCTACGGTGTCGGCGTTGATCACCAGATCTGTCGTGGCACTTTTTCATCTTAATTAATATTTCTGCGTTGATGAGCTCGTGATCGCTACCTATGGATGCCCCCTCTTGGTGCGCAAGTCGAGCAAGGAACGGCGCCATTTTCTGCTGATGCAAATATGGTCGATCTGGAAGATCTGGAAGATAGTTCCGCTAATAACAAGTTGAAATGTCTGGCATAGCTGGATGGGTCTTTCACCGTTGTTATAGCAAACTCCTACCCCATGTCTACCTATATTGTGCTGCCGGTGGGAGTTCTTACAGCCAACTTTGGCAATGAAGTCGCCCATCAGGATCGTGATATAGCTGTTGCTTATATTTTTGTGTGTGGCATAGAAAGTAAAAGTCGTAACGAAACACATACACGTGGTGTCCGTTATTTCACGATTCTTGGTAATGCGTCATCTTTAACGTTCTCTTGTGGTCCTCTATTTCGCTGTGGTGACATTTGTGGTAACATTTATGGTGACATTCATGGTGGCATTTGTGTTGGAGTAAGGTAGTTGGTTGTGTGGTGATTGTTGTTAGAAAGTTAAAGCGGGATGACAGTATGACTGTCGTCGAATGTGGTTCGTTGTGTCAAGGGTAGAGAGTTGAATTGAGTTGCATACGGTGACCCGTGAAAGACACACGAAACTCGCTGGGCATATAGAAAAGTATTAAAAATGAGTTGACCAGCTCAAGAATGTTCCCCGACATCAGAAGTGGGATGTAACCTCTCACCCACGACCATAGATGGTCAATGGTGTGTTATAATGGAGTTGCAAAATAATAATTTGATTGAACCTATAAAAGCAATTCAGTCATCATAAAATAATGAAAATCAGTGTTAATCGGTTGTGTTACCTAAATTTAATCCAGACGTCGCTGGTGCAAATGTTTCAGCATGTTGCACTACAGTGGGCATGATTTTAAGTGAAAATACATTAAAAGGGAGTGCACTCGTTATGGCTCTAAATGCGTCTCTGGAGGGACGAGCATCGCAATTCTTGACTCAGGTATGCTATCCATACATAACTTGGCCTCAGTTTAAATACCTTTTTGGGCAGCATTTTGATAGTGTAGAAACACCGGCAGCAATGTTCAAAGTATGTTGGCAAGTCGTCCGACTGACGGCGAACGTCTTTCAGTGTATGCGAGTCGAATGATAACGGCGCTCACCACGAAATGGCGTGAAATGGACTCAGAAGAAATTGCTGTATCAGTGGCACTTGACCATCTATCCAATTGTGGGGGTAGATTGCAACATTTGAGCTTCACATCAAGATTGAGGACCAGGGCTGAATTGCAGTCTGAATTAAAGGTATTCACGTTTAATAAAAGAAAGGTCATATTTACAGAAACTCAAAATTAATTTAAGCGTCAAAATCTGGCAAATATCAAGTGTCATTTTTGTGGTAAACTTGGCCATAGAATGGCTAAGTACAGAAAAAGGAAGCATCAACAACGTAACATCAAAAAAACACAAAACAATCGACTGCACAATCGAAGCCAACGGTCAAATAAAATGTGCATTGTGCGGTGCTGCACACACTGCGAACTACAAAGGCTATGAGATATACAAGGCATTGAAAATAAAAAGAATTCCATCCCTTAGAGAAACTAGCCACCAAGTTCCGGCTGAAACAGTATCAGTATCTCCAATCGAGTCTCAAAACCTAAACAAAATTAAGACCGATTTATCGTACGCTCAAGCTGCTAAGTATAAGAATGACAACAATAATGGCGAAAAGAATAAGAAGGAACAACTCACGAATCCAACCAATGAATACATAAGTACACGCATTGACATAAATACTGATATTACTGAGATGAAAGACCTAATGAAACAATTGTTTCAACAAGTCACAAATATGATAAACGTCATAACAATTCTCATATCGAAGATGGACAAACAAAATGGAAACTAAATTAAGGATCATAACTTGGAATGCAAACGGACTGAAAAACCATATTGACGAACTACAAATACTACTTCATGATAACAGCAGCTTCATAACAGCTTCATAACAAGCATTGACATAGCCCTAATCTCGGAGACACATTGCACAAACAAACACTTCATACAAGTTAGAGGGTACAAAGTGTATACCACAAACCACCCCGATGGCACAGCGCACGGTGGAACAGCCATAATTATCAAGCAGTGCATAAAGCACGACGAGCTTGAGCCTTATCAGCACAACTACATACAAGCGACCCGTGAAAGACACACGAAACTCGCTGGGCATATAGAAAAGTATTAAAAATGAGTTGACCAGCTCAAGAATGTTCCCCGACATCAGAAGTGGGATGTGACCTCTCACCCACGACCATAGATGGTCAATGGTGTGTTATAATGGAGTTGCAAAATAATAATTTGATTGAACCTATAAAAGCAATTCAGTCATCATAAAATAATGAAAATCAGTGTTAATCGGTTGTGTTACCTAAATTTAATCCAGACGTCGCTGGTGCAAATGTTTCAGCATGTTGCACTACAGTGGGCATGATTTTAAGTGAAAATACATTAAAAGGGAGTGCACTCGTTATGGCTCTAAATGCGTCTCTGGAGGGACGAGCATCGCAATTCTTGACTCAGGTATGCTATCCATACATAACTTGGCCTCAGTTTATCGGACTATTTCGAAAGTGTTTTTACAGAAATCGCCACCAACTCAGATGATCCACAGCTGAACACAGATATTAGAAGAGGTTCAGAACATATAAAACATGAAAAGACCACCATAGGAGAAATAAGAAAATGCATTAATAATGACATAAAGGAAAAAAAATCCCCTGGATATGACAAAATGAATGGGAAACTCCTGAAAAACTATCTGTAAAAGCTATAGAATATCTAAGAAACATCTTTAACGCTATGTTCAGACTAAACTATTTTCCGAGAGTCTGGAAAGTAGCTGAGATTATTGCCATTCCGAAACCAGGCAAAGACGCATCAAAAGCAGAGTCTTATAGACCAATCAGTCTACTCTCTGTAATCTCAAAAATCTTCGAAAATATATTAAGAAGTAGACTATTGCCACTACTAGAACGCAAACATATCATTTCAAATCACCAAGTTGGCTTCCGAAGAAGTCACTAAACGATACAACAAGTGCACAGAGTTACGTACAAAATTCTAAATGACATTGAGGATAATAAGTTTTGTATTTGACTCTTCTTGGACGTGTAAAAAGCTTTTGACAAGGTTTGGCATAAAGGTCTCAAATGGAAACTTAACCATATATTTCCTCAAAACATAGCACATCTATTAATATCATATACCACAGGTAGATACTTCTTAGTTAAATACTCAGACGAATACTCAACCATTAGAGAAATAAATTCAGGAGTTCCACAGGAAAGTGTGCTAAGACCTTTATTATATACCCTATACACAGCAGACATACCATATCCCAATCACAATTCGTCGATGATTGCAACTTTCGCCGATGACACAATACTCCTAAGTGCTCATAAAAACATAAATACTTGCAACATCCATGTTGCAAGTAGACCTTAGAAAATGGCATATTAAAATAAACAAAAACAAAACAGTACAAGTTATATCACTACTAAGACTAGATTCACACCAATCCATGTAAATATTGACGGAGACGACGTAACCATTCAAAAAGAAGCCAAGTACTTAGGATTATATATTGACAGTAAACTAAACTGGAAACACCATATACAAAAAAAAAGCGTGACCAAATTAAAATGAAAGTAAGACAACTGCACTGGCTGCTCAAACCAAATACAAACATTTCAATTGAAAACAAGCTCCTAATCTATAGGACAATTATTAAACGAATTTGGACATATTGAGCCGAAATATGGGGAGTTGCCAAAAAATCAAATATAAAGTTAATCCAGAGGCAACAATCAAAAATTATTCGCACCATCACCAAAGCCCAATGGTATATCACCAACACGGACCTACATCGAGACCTAAGAATTGCGACAGTAGATGAGGAAATAATCAATTTAAGCAGAAAATACCAAACCAAACTTTTTTTTTTTTTTTTTTTTTTTTTTACATTGACATTGTAGGTACGCAATGACCACACACTGATCTCACATGGGGCAGGCCCAAGTGGCATCAAAATTCACCCAGTCATATAGACTGGGCTCAGCTGGTGTTAATTGCTAAGTTCTTTGGTGAACATGCTATACCAAAGCTAATGTCTACGTGTTAAATATTTGGCTACAGATAAAAACATCATCAGCCTCTAATAAACATGCAATATTAAACTAAATCTAAGACTTAATTTAGAATTCAATAAGTAAAATGATATAGACAATTCAATCAAAAATTTAGATTACAAGTTTAGAAAGTAAGTTATGCATTAATTCAATTAAGCCAATAATGTAGAGGTGGAAATATCAGAGTTTAGAAAATCACGGCGAAGCAAAGTCTCAACGAAAACAATAATGACAGAACTGATAGAAAAACTTCTAAGATAAAATGAAGAAAGTTTACACTTTAGCCTAGCCTTCTAATACTTTGAAAGTGTAGTGGAAGAAGCAGAAGATGAAACTGAAGCAGTGACTGGTAAGGTTACCTGCGAAAGCCTAGTTTTTTTCTTAGGAATAAACTCATGGACCACCATATGTGCAGGCCAGAAATTAGCGCCACAAATGACAGAAAATACTTCAATACCAACAGAAAGCTTGAAAGAAGAGCCTTCTCTAGGGCTAGAAAAATTAAACTTATGAATATTAATATTCGAAGTGTTGCATGCTTTTGATGATATATAGCGTGCAACGTCGTCACAGGTTGTCTCCTTATCCAACCTGGAAATAAAAACATGTTTACGAGGATCCAGCACCTTCAAAATACATGGCACTGGAGTCGAGGCAGTATTGGACTGCGAATAACTCTTAGGGGGCGACAAAGTACGGGAGGAGTTAGAGACTTTAGAAGAAGATGAAGCAGAAGTTACAGTAGTAGGACAGGGAGTAGAGCAAGATGAACAATTAGTGGAGGGAAAGTTGAAAGCGACAGATGAAGTGGTAGTAGAGGGGATATTGGTAGAAGGAGCTACTGGAATTGGAGCGGGATGGGATGATTGGTTAGATATTGAAGAAAGTACAGAAGAATAAGTGGGTAAAGGTTGGGAAGAAGGGGAACAAGTTGGAGAAGTTGAAGCTGAAGTCACAGTAGTAAGACATGGAATAGAGGAAGTCGAACAAGTAGTGGAGGGAAAGTTAAAGGCGATAGATGAAGAAGTAGTAGATGGCATAGTGGTTGACGGAGCTACCGGAATTTGAGCGGGATGGGACGATGGGGTGGATATGGAAGAAAGTACAGAAGAGTGACTGGGTAAAGGTTGGGAAGAAGAAGAACAAGTTGGAGAAGTTGAAGTTGAAGTCACATAAGTAGGACAAGGAATCGAGGAAGACGAACAAGTAGTGGATGGAAAGTTCAAAGCGACAGATGAAGAAATAGTAGAACAAGTTAGAGGGGATTGTGAAGAAGGGGGTTGAGGAGACGAAAAAGAAATAAGTGGCGCTGTTGTAGGCGGAAGATTATGAGGGGATAATGGCGGCAGTTGTACTGCATTAGCCGTTGGAGTCAAGTCGAAAGAGTACTCCAAAAACATTTTTGACCCAGCATCACACTCTGAGGCTAGCTCAGTGAATAGTTTCTTAAGTTTTTGGTATTTAATTCGCATACGGTGGTACATCAATGAGAAGTCCCCCTGGCGATTGAAGCAGGTGGGGCACGACCACCTGATGCCACCGCATGCAGGTTTAGCAGTACCGTAAAGTCGGTCATAGTCGCGCCCAGTCAACCCAGCACAATTAAGGTGGGCGATGTTATCGCACATCCAACAAGAGACACCTCTAAGCTTATCACTATTAAAGTTGTCCTTGTTGGTGCAAGCCCGAATACAGCAATTCATTTTGCGCGAAGTATAGATACAAGATATTAAATAAAATAAAAGCAAAATGAGATAAATAAGATAGGAAAAAAATGAATAAATAAAATAAAATAAGTGAAAAAGAAGTAAATAAAAAATAATAATAATAATAATAATAATAATAATATCAATAATAAAATAAATATAAAAAAAAAAATAAAAAAAAATTTAAAATTTAAAAAAAAATAAAATTAAAAAATAAAAGATAAAAAATTTTAAGTAAGTAAAAATAAAATTAATAAATTTTTAAAAATTTTAAAAAATAACAATAAAATAAACTTGAGTGAAAATTTTTTTTTTAAATTTATTTTCAAAATTTGTTTGTTATTATCAACACACTGTGCAAAAAAAGCACAACGACTTAAGTCCGAATTTTGACGCTCTCAGCTAGACAGAGATAGAATTGCAAAGAGAAAAGTAAGGTGAATAATAATATTTTTCCAGAGAAAAAAGAGGAAATACAGTTATTTAAAAATAATAACTACTGTATAGAGAGCAAGAAGGAAACAGAAAAAGACTAAAATAGCAAAAACTATTTTAAAGAGAGAGCAAAGCAGGAAAAAAAAGAGATTGAACTCAATACACAGGAAAGGCAAATTTAAGCGTTGTACTTGCCAAAAATAATTAAACATTGATAAGTACAAAATTTATACGGTTGAAATGAGCCATATACCACAAATAAATTCACTTATAAATTCACTTAACACCGGAAAGAAAATAAATATTATTAACGATAAACGACAATAGACAAATTAATTGCCAAATGCTAATCTAAATCAAAATGCGGAGCAGAGTCAAAACACGTCTGTTAAGCACAAGCTACTAGCGCTAAGTTTTCCCAGCATTCGAACTATGGCGTGAATACATTACCATTAGATGAACTCGGCAAAGTAGACTAAAAAGGGTGAGACCAGTGGACCTCACATAGCACATTACTTCCAATTAATAATTGTTATTTGGGGTTATCTTTAATTGTTCATTTATTGTTAAAATACATGTGTTGTTAAATTCCAGTGACAACACGACTTTACAAACTGATTGTAAAATATTGTCCTAAATATTAATCTGTACAATAGTCGATTAATTTTTCTATAATAGACAATGTACTCTTCTTTTGGCAAATAAAAAAAAAAAAAAAACCACGTAACAATCCAACCATGGTTTGCTACAGGTCTGGAAAGGTTTGACACGTATAAGTAAATGGCACGAAAGCTGAGGTTGGTGGTGATAAAGTCATCAGCCGTGACAAGAGAGTGGAACAGTGTTGCGTTATTGAACCAATGAGACACATGGTACACCGAGTATTAAAAATGAATCGGCCGATTCAACAATGTTCCCCGACATATATAAATCTATATTAATACAAATGTAAATGGTAAATGTTTGTGCACAAGTATCTCCGAATGACTTCATCGAACTGACAATGTTATCCCCGTCTTCCATTATTTGTTAATTGCGTCTAAAATTTGCATTTATTCTCTCTCTTTTTAAAGTATGCGAGAAATTAACAAAAATCAAGTTAATGTCTAATTAAAATTTAAAACTTATTCACTTTCTTCTGCTTACCTGAATTTTGCATTAGTTAATTTAGCACAATTCATTTTTCAATAACCAAAGATTTTTTTTTGCGTTAAATAAAATTTGCTTTTAAAGTCTATGCGGCTCACTATACATATTATACAAATTTACTGCCAGCACAAGCACAAAATAAGTTTCGTATGTTTTCTGGTTCTTTCTGCTAGAATTCTTCTTAATTTTTATGTTTGTGTCTGTGAGTTGATTGCAAAGCCTTCAAACGTATATTCTCTGTTAACCACGTACTCTCAGAGTATACTCTTTAACGCAGCACATACAAGAGTGGGCAAAACAATGCTTTCCGTTTTATATGAATGAAATGAAAATACCAGGTGGCCAGAAAAAAAAGAAGGCCTAATTACAAATCAAAATCAGACAAAAATATTCCGAGTGATACACACAACAAGAAACCAACACAATCTTATACATGAACAATACCTACACAACACAAATTTTCGGTTGTGGCAGCAAATAAAATACGTGTCATGGTGAGTTTGTGAATGCAGTGAACGTTCACAGGTATCAAACCACAAGTTTCATAGTGAGCCAATAACAAATTTCTAAATATAGGAGTGACCACTGTAAATCGGCTCGACGGATTGGAAGATAGAGTGTCGAACGCTTCTTTTGTTGTTGCGTTAGATTGTGTTCAGTTGTTTGGCGATATTGCTTCTCATTTCGGTCTTCAATATAATTTGCATATTTGCTGTTTCATGCTGTATTTCTGTTTGCCTGGGGACTGTGCAAAATGACGCCCGTATATATAGATCGTTCCTGTACAATTTACAAAATTAGTCAATAATTTTTGAAAATAAGTTACATATTTCGATATATTAAGCATTTATTGTTATTTGTATATATACAAAATAGATACAAGTGGGCGATGGTTATTAAAAGAACAAAAACACGGTTTCTAATTCGCACCATAGGCATAAAAGAGAGTCAAAGTAAAAAGAGGAATTTTTATTCCAGCACGCACCCCACTTCACAACCCCACCAAAGCTAATTTTCGATGTAATACCAAATATAATCGAGGTCAAGTCCCGAACTGCTTTTTGTTGTTGCGTTCAAAGTTGCGCGCACATAAAGAGTATATTCCTTCACGCGGCATATCCCCTATGTTCAGCAAATAAGAAAAAAACAAATGTCACACGCTTTGTTGTTGCTGGTTTGATTTCGTTTTCACATGGGACTCTTGCAGTTTTGCTGTTTCTCTGGTAGTGAACGTAGAACTAGCTCTATTCTTTTGCACACGACGCCAAAAACGCTCCCCTGCAAACGACATGACCACGAACAACCACAGACGACAACCACACCCGCTCCGTAGCAAATGACATGAACACATTACTACAGACAATAACCCCAAATATGTATAAATACTATTTAAATCAATTTTAGTTATTTATTTAGTTTTTTCTGAAAGAAACAAGAAAAGAATAAACCAACGGCGCGTTGCCTTCCCCCATCTTTTGGTTGTTTTCATTAGGTACACTGCTAACAAAACGATAATGCTATGACGGGATGGCGAGATGACGCTGTTACGTCACTTTAAAATTTCACTCTACCAATACCAAAGATGTTTCACATAAAAAACATCACAGTCTTTCTTTTTTCTAAATAACTACAAGCCAAAGATAATATCACTATAGGAAACCCATCTCGTCAACAACAACATATCGTTCCACAAAAACAATTTGCACTATACAAAACAAATGACATAGATACCCAGAGGACAGAGGATACCTACAGAGGACTTGCTCTTCTCCTATCAAACACTAATAATAAATTTAAATTCAAAAATTCTTTTCATCGCTGCAGAAATTCAATCTAAAACTGACTTCATATTTACAACTCGCCACTGACAAATTCCTTGAACATTATCTTTATGACATTACCAACAACTTTACCAAATCAGTACTTACCCTAGCAGACTTCAATGCCTGGCATTGATTTTAAGGATCTTCTTCAAAGAATCGAAGGGGCAATTTAATTGCATAGAGAACAGTAGTCTGACCGTGCTTAACAACGAGGATTACATACACTACACAACTAAGAACACTTATATGAACGCCCATATCACCTTAATATATCTTTGTATTTTGTAATGATTTATATGGAAGCCGTCATTTCCCAATATGCATCAATCTGTTCCTTAATGTACCGAATAAAATAAATTCACAAAGACATAAATACAAACTGCACCTAGTCAACTGGAAAAACATTCAGAAACGAACGATCAACGAACAGTCGCAAAAAATTAGTATCACAAACAACACAAACCAAGAAGCTGGTAAATTTCTCAAAATAATTAAGGCATGTGCGACCGATTCCATACCAACTATAATTCAGGATTGCGAAAAAGATATACTGGTGAAGTAGGAATAGAAACTCTTAAACTACCAACCATTAAACTGCTACTCATGGCAAATGTTGTGCTGCCATCCTCATTAAAAACAACTCCAGCATTTCCAACCCATCCAGTTTGCGCCAAACACGTACAAATGGCCTCATCTATTGTCACTAATATCTTTGCAGCTCTTGTAAGCAAACTTGACCAAATGTTCCGTGTCGGCGGCGATTCTATAGTTACCTTGCTTTGGTTCCAAAGTTACCAGCAAAAACGACACCATCCAGGAAATAAAGAGAAGAATAACCCTTGCCAATAGACAATGGAGTAGTAGGGCCCCCTCCCGAAAGACAAAGACAACTCTGTAGAAGATACTCATCCTACCAGTACAGAATCGTAGACTGTGTGTCAAACCGATGAAGCAGCTCTGGGGGTTTTCGGGAGAAAGATTTTTTAAAGAATATTTGGCCGTATTCATAGTTATAATGACTACCATATTCGATTGCAAGACTAGGTTTATGAGCTATACGGTGACATTGGGCGCGTTCAGCAGAAGTGTTTGATGACCTTTTTTGATGCTTTTCGCTCATTATTTTTGCTAATTCGTATTTTCAAAAAAATTTTGTTATTGCGATGGCTAAAAATTCATGACAAAAACACTTTGATAACCAAGTGAAGTGAAATGTAAGGATATTTATTTATTTAATTTTAGTTTATATGTATTTATGTTCCTAATATGTATTTAACAGATCAGTGGAATGGAGAATACGTTTATTGTTGTCAAATTATTACACGCAGAAATGAGAAATTTGCAAAGTAGCTAAACGTCGTGATTTTGCAAATCTAACATCACTGCCTACAGCAGAGGCAAACCAGTAATCGATTGTTAAGTCAGAGAAAATGATGAGTGATGACTTCTGCTGAATGCGTCCATTGACTTAGTCAAGCGGATTAACAAACGTAAACGGCAAGGAGGAGCTCGACTCCGATGGAAGGACCAAGTGGCATAGGCTCTGTCGACCTTGAGAATTCAGAACTGGAGAAGGTTGGCGCAAGACAGGAATGCGTGAAGGGACATTTTATGTGAGGTAGAGACCCCTTAATGGGGTTGTGTTGACCAGTTATTTATGTATGTTTTTGTCTAAGTGTAAACCAAGTTATTTTACGTCATAGTTAGAGCTTAGCTTAAAACAACCCAACAATTTGTAAAATATATTGCCTTTATTTTTAATAGATCTGAATTAATAGATCTGAATTAAGCATTGGAGCACTATATTTGGTACATATATGTAGGATAGGGACCGTTACAACTAAGCAATGCTGTGTTTGCGTAGTGTTGGCAGGCTGGCCTTAAATTGTTCAATACTTTGTTTGCCGCTAAGCAAATACACGAGTTGTTCAAAGAAGTGCAAAGAAGTGAGTCGCTATGTGTCTCTCGCTAACAAAGACGTCGAACTGCAGAAATCTACACATAAGTTTTAAACCCACAGAAATAATATAATTCGATAATTCACTAGAAGAAAACATTTCTTTTAAACCTACAGAATATATATATATTATTACGGATATTTTGGAGTCTGTTCAGTGGTTGGATACAACTGAGTTCTGTCTTGAAGCCATACTGTTCAGGAAGAAGGATATTGTTGTGCACATTTAATTTAGCCTTGATAAATTTTTAATGCACATATTTTGTATGGAGTCATATCGTGAACTTTCCCAATTTGGGGGAGCCAATTATATCTTGAATTTCAAGAGGGCCAGAGTTCGAAGAAGTGTAGCTTTGATTATTTCCTAGCTCATCATTTAAGGTGTTTACTAGACTAAGAACGTTTGAATCAGAAAGTGAATCAGTTAAATGTTGCCTTTTTTTCTTTACATAAACTTAGCAGATCGGCGTTGGCGTCTTTTCATTCTAAGGAGACTCATACTCCTTTCCAGGAGGTTGCGTAATTAGAGCCTTTTGAGGCGCTGAATGGGTGAGATTTCAGCCAGGAGTCTGGTTAAGTTTGAGTGTGCAGTCAGTCTGGCATCAGCTTATTTGTGGGGTGTTCTGGTCCTCGACAATGACTATGTCCAGGTCTCTGTGCATTGTTCACTTTCTGACGTACCAGCTATAAACTGTAATTAATCGCAGAGTTTTTCTTCTGAGATTTTGCCGCGATTCCCCAGATCTCTATGCCGTATCCTCATTTAGGAAAAATTATTTGTAAGTAACCTGTCCATTTGTTAGAGAGGAACAGTGAGCTTCTTTTGTTTAACAGCCACTGTAACTTAGTGACGTTGGTGCGACAAGGGTGAACTACAGAAGAGATGTGTTGGCTAAAAGTGAGCTTCTGGTGGAGGGACCCAGGTATTTTGCTGTGTTGGTTTCGAGGATTGTGTAGCGGCAGAGATGTACACACGGTGGAGAACTTCTTCTTAAGATAAAGCAGTCGTTAGTGCAATTTGAGCTATTTACATTGATATTCCATCGTTTTGCCCATGTCTCTAAATGATGGAGGTAATTTCGAATCCCGTCAGCGCCCACATACTCACAGTGGAAGGAGGAAAAGATACATACATCGTTGGCGCAAGAGGCAACCAACGACCTATTAACATCAATGCCCATATCGTCAGCGTCAACTGCCCAGTTGCTCAATAATGCTAATTGGCCGGTAGAAAGCGGGATCGCTTCCGGCTTACCAGGCTTATGGATCATTTTAACAATGGCGGGCTTCCACGCAGTAGGGAAGTGCTGTACTGTTAGAATAGCTTTGAAAATCATAGCGAGAAAGAGATTCGTCTTCTCAGGAACCCGTGTCGTAGCCGGAGGTTTTGTTGGCTTCTGGTGAAGCCATTTCTAGGTATCTGGATCTCTCAGAGAGGTGTACATCAAAAGTTTTTGCCTGTTCATCATCGGAGGGACACTAATTTGTCCTGGTGCTTAGCATTCCGAGTTACTTTCCATAAAGGCAAGGGCGCATTGATATTAGGCTCCAGTTTTTCGAGTATATTGTCAAAGGAGGCGACATGATGTATGCTAAGAGTTTCTTTGAGCTGGAAATCGGCCCTATGTCAGTTCCGCTTCCGTTGCATAAGTTGATGCAATGTTTACACCAGCGAGTGTGAGACGCTAACTATGTTGGCAAAGTATTTGTATACGCTACGAAATCATCACGTACCAACTCAAAGAGGACAGACATACAAAGTGGTCATTAGCGCCTTCACCACTCCGACACGTAGGGTGGGATCAAAACAATAAAAAAAGCTGTAATACGACGCCATTTATATCAACCGACGAATAAACTGCACTACAAAATAACCAAAGAATTTGTTCTTTGTTAAATAAGAAGTCAGATTTCATTCAGTACCTCCGCTGCCAACAATTTTCTCACCAAACTTTGTATTACTTGCAAAGAACAATACATATATAAGGACCGTATTAGAAAATCTACGGAGGGGGCCACAATCGCAAACTGCGGGCTCGACTATTTCTAGGTTGTGTAGCATAACGTAGGTATAATAAGAGGTAAAATAGCAGGATAAAGAAACAAATCTCAGTAAATCAAGAAAAGGCAGCCGAATTTCAAAAACAACATTGTATCGATAAGGCCGATTCTCAAATTTTGCATAATACCCCTCCTCTTATACCGCTGAAGTGACAATTACATCCCACAGAAGGAGCAGTAACCAGCAGGGAAGCCAAGACCTGCATCACAATCAAACACGTAAACTTTGCCATAAAATGGCTGAGTGTAGAAAAAGGAAACGTCAACAACGTGGCCAACCAAACATGGTTAGCTAAAGTTGTGGAGAGGTTGGTCACGTTTCAGCGAACTGCACGAAAGCTGAAGTTGGTGGTGGTAAGGCCTTCATCCGTGGGAAGAGAGTGGAACAGTGTTGCGTTATTAAACCAATGGGACACATTGTACATCGAAGAGAGACTTTTGATGTCACTTTTGATTCTGGAGCGGAATGTTCGCTGGTAAAAGGAAAGATAAGTAAAAGATTGATTGGTAAAATAATTAATAACGTAGTGGTGTTGAAAGGCATTGGTAGTGGTGGTGTGTGTATGCAGCACCGTACAAGTGCTAAGTTGAGTACTAATTAATAATAATTGCATTGAAATATTGTTTCATGTATTGCCTGATAAACATTTGAAGAATGACATTGTTGTAGGTCGTGAAATACTTAGTCAAGACTATAATTCAATTATTGCACAGGATAATTTGCAAATTGTTAAGACCAAAACAGTAAACTATTGTTCGGGTTATGAGCAATTTGGTGACTTTAGTGCTGATACGTTGATAGAGACGTCAGTGAAGGTGTTGAAGGAGACGTCAGTGAAGCTGTTGAAATAGACGGTAATGGAAAATTGTCAGAATAAGGAAGCCGTTGAAAGAGACGGTAATGGAAAATGTTGAGTATGTGACGATGTAATGAGAAAGTGGTGTATAATTCTCATACCAAAAGAAGATGAGAAAGAAACTGATAATGGAAGTCAATGTTTTGAGAAAATTATACGAATGAAAAATGTCATTAAATGTTAATGATATGTAGCTGGATTTTTAAATTAAGATTATTGACTTAAATAAAGAAACAAGAATAGCATTTACTTTGAAGCGGAATACGTTAGTGGTGAAATTGAGGTCTTAATCAGTTTTTATTTATTTATTTATTTTTTAATTCCTTTATCACTCCCAATGTTAAAATAGGGCTTCTACGAGAACTATCCATCTCACACTGTTCTGCGCAATTCCTTTGGCTTCTTCCCATGAGGTGTTCTCCATTTATAGCTCTTTATATATGGATCTGCGCCAAGTTTCTTTCGGAATCCCAACTTGCCTGTGGCTTTGCGGATTCCAGTCCAGAGCCATTGTGTTAATGCTGTTAGGTGGTGTGTGCGCGCCCGATACATTTCCACTTGCGGCGG
Organism: Cacoxenus indagator; assembly: GCA_035041755.1. Classification (NCBI taxonomy): domain Eukaryota; kingdom Metazoa; phylum Arthropoda; class Insecta; order Diptera; family Drosophilidae; genus Cacoxenus; species Cacoxenus indagator. The sequence continues at coordinate 204,682 of JAWNKX010000136.1, read as the reverse complement.
AGAATTTCGATGTAAATGGGATCCTCGCCACAGCGGTTAGGCAGATCATAGTCGGAGATTCTGTTGGGACAGTATATCCCAGCAATGACCCGATGGTACCAGTTTATGAATGTCTGCAGTGTTTTGTTGATCTGCTTAGTTGTGAGCCGTGTTTCCGTATAGTAGGACCGCCTTTTCGCACGAGATGAATATCCTTAATTTTGTCTATTGTGAAAGTTGGCGACTTTTCTAGAAATTGTCAACGAATTCGACCTGTATATTGTAAATCCAAAGGTGTTCCCCACTATTATTGTTGAGTTTTATCGCCTTGATCTTCTTTATATTGATTACCAGGCCGACTCGTTTGGCATGACACACAAGGTCGTTGACCTTGGCCTGCATATCGCTTCGGCGGTGGGAGTCATAGTCTAGGCCTTCAAGGTACTTTACTTAGGTTCCACATTATGCCGTTGCTGGCGGTATTAATGGGATGCATGACTTCGTCAAGCACTAAGTTGAAAAGCAGCGGCGAGAGTGGGGATCCTTGCTTGACGCCGGTGGTTGTCTGAAAAGGTGCACTGAATTGTCCGTTCTGCAGTACCGATAGTTTGGCGTATTTATACAATTCGTATACTAACGCGTTGATTTTCCGCGGTACTCCTTTGTTTGCCAGGGCATTTCAGATTGCTTAGCGATTTAAAGAATCAAAAGCCTTTTGGTGGTGTAAGCCTTGATGAACGTGAGGTAAAGCGACGATCGCCATTCCGCACATTGCGTAAGGTGTTGGCCTGGTCTACCCAGCTCCTTTGTGGTATAAATTCCGGTTTTTCGTCGCGGACAGTGGGCTCGAGTTGTTGCTGCATGCGCTCGAGAAGGATGGCGGCAAGGCTCTTGTGGTTTGTGTTGAGCAATGTTATCCCTCTACAGTTGTTGCAGTCTTTGAGATCCGCTTTCTTCGGTATTTTCACAATTATGACTTTTTCCACGAGGCGGCCACGATTTCTAAGCACAAGACGCGAGATATCATCGGGTGAAGAATTTCAGCTATCCAATTGGGGTCTAGTTTTCGTACTTCAGTTAGGTGACTGTCTTCCTCTGCAGCTCTGTTGGCTTTTAGTTTCGCGATGCCTTTGCTGATTTTTCTGATATTGGGGGCTAAGTTGGAGATTCTGTTGTGTTTTCGGTCCAGGTACCTTTGGGTGTTAACGGCGCCTGGCTGATCTCTTCGAAGTGCTATTTCCATCGTTGCAGTTTCTCTGCTACCCTTGTGAGAAGAGTGCCACGTTTATTTCTTACAGGCTGATTTGTTTAGATCGAACAACCGGCGATCTGCCTGGTTAGTCGGTACAATGATCGCAAATTGTTTTCCCTAGCTGCAATTTCCGCTTTTACCGCGAAGTTTTTCAAGAGGCGTCGCTTGTCTCTTCTCGCGAATTTTCAAATTCCCTACAGGCTAGCTTGTAGTCACCGAAGAGGAGGATGTTCTTGTCTGCCTGTGTTTTCAGGTGCTTTCTGTGGCTGATTAAATCCCATGTTTCCAGCGAGATCCATTCTGTTTTCCTGCTGCGACTCAGTCAAATTTCTGCTTGTGCCGATGATCTTAGGTTGTCGCAAAGGCTTCCCCACTTGATCTGGCATTGGCGGGATGATAGCGTCTCGTGGGCAGTGGATAGCGTTGGAGCGGCCATATTGATATTTTGAAGCAGGTGATGATTAAGGGGGCTACGGAGTCGGTGTTGATCACCAGATCTGTCGTGGCACTTTTTCAGCTTAATTAATATTTCTGCGTTGATGAGCTCGTGATCGCTACCTTTGGATGCAAGCCTCTTATTACGCAAGTCGAGCAAGGAACGGCACCACTTTCTGCTGAAGCAAATGCGGTCGATCTGGTTGCGAAATTTCCCATTTGGCGATGTCCAGGTATATCTGTGAATGTTTTTGTGCGGGAAGATAGTTCCGCCAATAACAAGTTGAAATGTTTAGCATAGCTGGATGGGTCTTTCACCGTTGTTACAGCAAACTCCTACCCCATGTCTACCTATATTGTGCTGCCGGTGGTAGTTCTTACCGCCAACTTTGGTATTGAAGTCGCCCATCCGGATCGTGGCAACCGCGACAGTTGCTTATGTTTTTTGTTGCTTAAGTCAAAGTCATCTTTGTCGTTTTGTAAAGAAACACACACGTGGTGTCCGTTATTTCACGATTTTTGGTAATGCGTCATCTTTAACGTTCTCTTGTGGTCCTCTATTTCGCTGTGGTGACATTTGTGGTAACATTTGTGGTAACATTTGTGGTGACATTCATGGTGGCATTTGTGTTGGAGTAAGGTAGTTGGTTGTGTGGTGGTATGTTGTTAGAAAGTTAAAGCGGGACGACAGTATGATTGTCTTCGAATGTGGTTCGTTGTGTCAAGGGTAGAGAGTTGAATTGAGTTGCATACGGTGACCCTCGAAAGACACACGAAACTCGTTGCGCATATAACAAAAGTATTAAAAATGAATCGGCCAGCTCAAGAATGTTCCCCGACGTCAGAAGTGGAATGTGAGACATTACCCACGACCATATGTGCTCAATGGTGTGCTATAATGGAGTTGCAAAATAATAATTTGATTGAACAAATAAAAGCAATTAAGTCATCATCAAATAATGATAATCAGTCTTAATCCGTTTTTTTACCTAAATTCAATCCAAAAGTCGCTGGAGCAAACGTTTCAGCATGGTGCACTACAGTGGGCATGATTTTAAGTGAATATATATTAAAAGGGAGTGCATTCGTTATGGCTATAAGTGCGTCTCTGGAGAGAAGAGCATCGAAATGGTTGACTCAGGTATGCTATCCAGACAGGCGAATGCCTTTCAGTGTACGCGAGTCGAATGGTAAAGGCGCTCACCACGAAATGGCGTGAAATGGACGCAGAAGAAATTGCTGTATCAGATGCACTTGCGCATCTATACAATTGTGAGGGAAGATTGCAACATTTGACCTTCACATCAAGGTGGAGGACCAGACCTGAATTGCAGTCTGAATTAAAGGCATTTAAGTTAATAAAAGAAAAGGCACATTTAGAAAAACTCAAAATTAATTTAAGCGTCAAAAACTGGCAATTAACCAATGTCATTTTTTTGGTCAACTTGGCCATAAAATGTCTGAGTACAGAAATAGGAAGCATCAAAAACGTGGCAATCCAACCATGGTTTGCTACAGGTGTGGAGAGGTTTGACAAGTATCAATAAACGGCTCGAAAGCTGTGGTTGGGGGTGATAAGGACTTCAGCCGTGACAAGAGAGTGGAACAGTGTTGCGTTATTGAACAAATGGGACACATGGTACACCGAGTATTAAAAATGAATTGGCCAACTCAAGAATGTTAACCCACATATATAAATCTATATTAATACAAATGTAAATGTTGAATGTTTGTGCACAAGTATCTCCGAATGACTTCATCGAACTGACAATGATAACATTGTCTTCCATTATTTGTTAATTAAAATTTGAATTTATTCTCTCTCTTTTTAAAGTATTCGAGACATTAACTGTTTATGCACAAAATCATTCGCAAGTGTCAAGTCGACTAGTCGTCTCCTTTCCCTCTCCAAATTTAGCAGTACCAAAACTAAATCAAGGGACAAGATAATCAATTGTTCTTATCTCAAAGATGCCTGTTGAACGCAGTCCCACGTCTGCGTGCAGCTCGCAAAAACAAAACCATCTTCAAAAAACAGCATGAGTGTACAACACACTCAAAGAACTGTCCGCATAAATAACAACAACGAATACCTTGGCACATCAACAAGGTGTTCAAACAACAGCATCACTTCCCGCTAATTTCGGGAGAGCGCGTTCATGCTCTCCCGCAATACATCACAGCTACACACTCATAAAGTGGAAAAAATAAGGGATCATCAATCCAAACAACCGCAACCTCTCGCGCTACCGCTCAACTAACTCTCAGCTGTTCCATGGCAGAAGGTAATATGAAGCCTCTGCCGTGGAGTGCACATTGCGCTTCACCAACGACGCCACTCTCCTCTTTCCAACTAACAACAACAACGCAGACATCATGCTATCTCACTCATTACCAAAACAACCACGTCAACTTTCTCTTCTACAATGCCAATTTGCTCCCTCTCTTCTCCAACAACACTGATCAGAGAAAAGACATCAAACACGCAAGAGTTAAAAATAAAACGCAACCGTAGTAAGCTTTTTCCCAACAACACTTCCGTACAAAATAGCAATAGTAAAAAAAGTAGGAAAAAAACTCTAACACAAACGACAACACAAACAACACTGCAAAAGTATTGGCTGAGCGTGCCTAATACTAAAAACTGGTTCGAACTCCTCTCACAAGAAGAAACGGCTGAAGACGGCAGTGGTACAGAAGCAAATTCTAATGCGCCAATCAACCTCGATCATCTACTAAAATTTACAAACCACCACCGATATACGTACAGGACGTAGAACAAATTAACGTACTAAACAAAGCTCTGAAAAACAAAATACAACAAAACTACATTTTAAAAACATTTAAAAACAACGAAGTATGCGTACAAACAAATGACTTGAAATAATTGGCGGTGGTTAAGATTCTTAGAGATAACCATAGTAAATACTAATCCATTAAGCCCAAAGAGGAGAGGGGATTCAAGAATGTACTAAGGAATATGCACTACGCCACTAATATTGACGAACTAAAGAATGAACTATCTGAACTAGGCCACGACGTTATTAATATACTCATCGTACAACAAAAACTGACAAAGAAACCCCTGCCGCTATTTTTCATTGAACTAAAAGCCAAAGCAAATAATAGAGAAATATTTAATATCAACACACTCCTATGTACCAAAGTCATCTTTGAGCCACCACACCATAAACGCACGGAAGCTCAGTGCTCAAACTGCCAAAAATATGGTCGTACAAGAAATGTTTTCACCAAAGACCAGATCTGTGTGAAATGCGATGGCAAGCACAAAACTATTCACTGCAAACTAATAATTGCAGATCAAATTAAATGCGCTCTTTGAGGCGGCTCACACACAGCCAACTATAAGGGATGTGACGTATACAAACACCTAAAACTTATAAGGTTTCCCTCACTAAAAGAGAGAGACGCTGAAAAATGAACATCAGGTAGTAGAACACACATCAAACAAACTTAAAATTGGAATAACGTACGCCCAAACAGCTGCCATTAACCGTAGAAATCCCACAAATCATGTACAACCTCAACAAAAAGATGAGGAACACAACAAAAACGAAAGCAACAAAAACGAAACCAACAGAAACGAGACTAGTGAAAACACAGAAAAAAAGACCGAATTTTCAAACGATTTAGCGGAAATAAAAGATATAATAAAACAACTAGCGCAACAAATTAGTAATATGATGAACATCATAACAGTACTATTGACAAAACTCGACAACAAGAATGGACACTAAAATAAAAATTTTAACTTGGAATGCAAACGGATTAAAAAATCACCTGAATGAATTACAGCTTTTCCTACACAACAACTACACTGACATTGCTTTGATATCGGAAACACACTATACAAGTAGCCAGCACATGAACATAAGTGGATACAAGATATACCACACAAGCCATCCCGACGGTACAGGACACGGTGGGACTGCTATCATTATTGAACAAAACATTAAACATAACGAACTGCTTCCATTCCAAGAAACCTATATCCAGTCGACAAGTATACAAATCTTCGACTCATCCGGACCACTAAGAGTAACAGCCGTGTACAGACCACAAAACTCTCGGACAACGCTTTATAGCTGCAGGCGAATACACTGCGAAGCATATAGACTGGGGTTCCAGAATATCAAACAAGAAAGGTAAAAACCTACAGGGTGCACTGCTGTTAGCAAAAGCTAAATATCTTAGTAACATATAACAAGGCAACTAAAGAAATTAAAAAATATCCCCAAAATCAGAAAAATTATGAAATCACGAAGATAACTCCGACAAGCTTTACCGACTACTCCCTGTGGAAAGCTACAAAAAAACTGACAAATGAAATAATACGCCAGGCACCTATAAAAATGGACCATGGATCATAGGCAGTAACGAACCTAGACAAGGCGACAGTTCTAGCGAATTATTATGAAAAAATATTTGCTGATGAAACTGATGTTTGTCATATAAACTCGGCAGTCACTCCCCAGCCAACTCGCCTTAAAAAAACATGCACAAATGAAATACTCAAATGTATACAGCACGACATAAAGCCCAAAAAAGCACCCGGATATGACAAAATTGACGGAAAACTTTAAGGGAGCTACTACTCCAGCAGTGGTACACATACGTAATATTTTCAACGCGATAAATAGATTAAATTACTTTTATAAAGTATGGAAAGTGGCTGAAGTCGTTGCAATAACAAAACCTAATAAAGACGTATATAATCCAGCATCATATAGACCAATTAGCTTACTTCCAGTGCTGTCAAGAATATTCGAGGAGCTCCTGTGCCAGCGACTGTTACCTATTATAGAACGCAAACATATAATACGTGACCACCAATTTGGCTTTCGACGAAAACACTCGACCATACGACAAATCCATCGTGTGACTCATAAAACTTTAAACGATCTTGACGATAAAAAGTTCTGCATAGTAGTTTTCTAGATGTAGAAAAGGCATTCATAAAGGACTAATCAGCAAATTGCGCAATATATTCCCGCATAACGTACTACAGATATTAGTATACTATATCACAGAAAGACATTTTTCGTTAAGTACTCAGATGAATATTCCACGTTAAGAAAAATAAAAACAGGCGTACCACAAGAAAGTGTACTAGGGCCGTTATTATACACTATCTTTACAGCGGACATACCATCACCAAGGGACGACGCTTCAATGATAGCCACATTTGCTGATGGCACTATAATACACAGCGCACATTGACAAGTAAACACAGCAACATCCAAACTGCAACAGCATCTGGATAACCCCCCAAGGTGGTTTGAAAAGTGGAAAATAAAAGTAAATAATACCAAAACAGTACATGTTATATATACAACTAAAACTAAATTCACACCACCTCATATAACGATTGACTGAGCTGACGTAAAAATTGAAAATGTAGTCATATACCTAGGATTATATATTAACAACAAACTCAACTGGAAATACCATATACTTAAAGAACGGGATTAAATCAAGCTGAGGATTAGTCAATTATATTGGCTGCTCAAAATCAAAGTTAACATTAGAAAACAAAATACTGATCTACAAAGCCATTATAAGACCAATCTGGACGTACGGAGCACAAATCTGGGGAAAGGCCAAAAATCAAATACAGACATAATACAAAGACAACAATCAAAAATCATTCGTATGATCACCAAGGCTGGGTGGTATATAACTAACGATGATCTGTATTCGTGATCTTGATATTCCAACAGTAACAGAGGAGATTACAAAACTAAGTCGTATCTACCAGACGAAGCTTACCCATCACCCAAATGTTGGTGTCAACCTACTACCAATACAGGACCTTCAATGCAGACTCAGGTTACAGAGGACAAGGCCAGTGGATTTGATAGAATAAATTCGAAGCTAGATACAACACATATACATACATTTATTTTTGTATTTTATATTTTTATTTAATTTATGTTTATTTTACTTTATTTTGTTCTATAATTGTATTAATTTAATTTAAATGTATATTATTTTTGTTACTATATTGGTTTTTTCCCCTACATCTTTCCAAAAATGAAAAACTTTTGTGATCTGCTCACATAAGTTATCTATAACCCTAAAATAACGTTTAAACTATGTACTAATAGTCTTAATAAAAAATAAAGACATATGTACACGATATATGGGAAATAAAAAATAAAAAATAAAAAAAAACACACAAAATAAACACAAAAATCAAGTTAATGTCTAATTAAAATTTAAAACTTCTTCACTTTCTTCTGCTTACCTGAATTTTGCATTAGTTAATTTAGCACAATTCATTTTTCAAAAACCAAAGTTATTTTTTTTGCGATAATAAAATTTGCTTTACAAAATCTATAGGGCTCACTCTACATATTATACAAATTTACTGCCAGCACAAGTACAAAATAAGTTTCGTATGTTTTCTGGTTCTTTCTGCTACAATTCTTCTTCATTTTTATGTTTGTGTCTGTGAGTTGCTTGCAAAGCGTTCAAACGTATATTCTCAGTTAACCACGTACTCTCAGAGTATACTCTTTGACGCAGCACATACAAGAGTGGGCAAAACAATGCTTTCCGTTTTATATGAATGAAATGAAAATACCAGGTGGCCAAAAAAAAAAGGAGGCTTAATTAGAAATCAAAATCACACAAAAATATTCCGAGTGATACACACAACAAGAAACCAACACAATCTTATACATGAACAATACCTACACAACACAAATTTTCGGTTGTGGCAGCAAATAAAATACGTGTCATGGTGAGTTTGTGAATGCAGTGAACGTTCACAGGTATGAAACCACAAGTTTCATAGTGAGCCAATAACAAATTTGTAAATATAGGAGTGACCACTGTAAATCGTCTCGACGGATTGGAAGATAGAGTGTCGAACGCTTCTTTTGTTGTTGCGTTGTATTGTGTGCAGTTGTTTGGCGCTATTGCTTCTCGTTTCGGTCTTCAATATAACTTGCACATTTGCTGTTTCATGCTGTTTTTTTGTTTGCCTGGGGACTGTACAAAATGGCGCCCGTATACTTTAGATCGTGGGTGTACAAAATAACAAAATTAGTCAATAATTATTTTAAAAAAATTACATATTGTAGTAATAAGTATATCTGATATTAGTGCAAGTTAAGTTATGTTATGTTACAGCAATGTTAGGTTAAGGTATAAGAAAAGAAATAAAAGAGTGGCATTCTGAATACGGCGGTCAAACCGAAGAGACGTGTTTCATTACTACAAAATCAGAAGTGGGATAAACGACCAAACGCCAACAGAATCGAAAATTTTTTTTACCTCGCGTGTGTTGTAGAAAAATGGAAATGCTAAACGAAAGTGACTTCACCCTTGAACAGTTAAGGCGCTATTGCGTGGCCCTCGGTTTACCTGTGAGAGGTTCTAAAAGAATATTAATAAAACGCCTAAACGATGTACACTCCGAAGCATTGCAAGCGTGCTTGGATGAAACCGACATATATGAAGAGGAACCGTCACACCTGGAAGCGGGTTTGAGCAACGTGATACAGTCTCGTGACGAGGATTCATGTATCATACGACATACTTGCGACGCCGCCGCGTCGCCAGAACAGGGCGAACAAGATAACAATCAAAGCAGCGACAGCGACGACGATACAAATATGAAAGGGAAACAACAACAAAGTGAAGACAACGTCGACGACGAACAAAACGCAGTGTAGAGAAACTACGACGTAGTGAAAAGCAAAGTAATGACAACGAAATTAACACGGAAATACAACAACAACAAAGTGAAGACAACGTCGATGTCAAAGCAAAACGCAATGTAGAGAAACTACGACGTAGTGAAAAGCAAAGTAATGACAACGAAATTAACACGGAAATACAACAACAACAAAGTGAAGACAACGTCGACGTCAGAGCAAAACGCAATGTAGAGAAACTACGACGTAGTGAAAAGAAAAGTAATGACAACGAAATTAACACGGAAATACAACAACAACAAAGTATAGAAAACAACAAAATATAGAAACTGCGACGTAGTAACAAGCAAAGTGAAGACAACTAAGGCAAAATAAACAAAAGTGTAGAGACAAAGAAACAAAGCGATGACGATGACAATAGTGTAGCGTACTGTGAAATTAAACAACGAAATTTGTCTGAGATGAATGAAAAGGAAAAGAAAAAAGAAAAGTACATGCAATTAGAACTCTTAACACGAGAGTTAGAGTTATTAAAACATGAAAATAAAATACTACAACTAAAATGTGAATTGTCATATGCCACAAATCGCGAACAATTCGAAACAAAAACATTGGTTAGCGTTCCCTTCGACACCCTCAAAGAATTGCTGCCTGATTATGATGGCAACACAAGTATTGATGTGTGGATGACGCAACTAAAAAATTTAAAACGTAATTACAAAATTGACGACAGTGTTGTACGGGCGCTCATCTGTAATAAATTTAAAGGAAAAGCTCAACAGTGGATCTTCTCCAAAGACATTTTGGTGTACACCGATATCGACAAATTGCTAAATGATATTGAAAATATGTTCTCTAAAAAAGAAAACAAGCTATCACTTCGCCGCAAATTGGAAACTCGTCGTTGGCAAAAAGGAGAACAATTTGCTGACTATTTCAATGAAAAGGTAATTTTGGCAAATAATCTAGACATGGACGAGGATGAACTCGTCGAATATATTATAGATGGTATCGAAGACAGAGTGTTGAGGAACCAAGCAAGGCTACAATGTTTTACCAGCCTAAACGCTTTGTTCAATGCATTTCGTGATGTAGAGCAGTATCTCCAATCTACACAACAAACACAACGTATGACTTCGCACCCGACTCAACCAACGCAGAAGACAGCACAATTACAAAAGAAAGACATAAAATGCTACAACTGCAACAGCAAAGGACATGTAGCTACAGAGTGCAGAAAACCAAAACGACAAGATGGTACGTGTTTTGCATGTGGCGAATTAGGACACCTAGCCAAAGAATGTACTCTATACAAGAAGAATCGAAAAGACTGCGACCAAAACGAGTATGTAAGACTTTTAAATATACATTTTCCATCACATGTTAATTCTCCTATATTTGTAGAGTGTCTCATAGACTCGGGTAGTCCTATCAGTTTCGTCAAAGAAGCATATGTTCCTTATAAGTATAATTCTAAAAACGTTAATGAAAAATCTTATGTTGATTTAAACAAAAGTGTATTAAAGATTCTTGGAAGAATTTTTGTTATCGATTTTTTCAATAAAAGTATTAAAATGGAAGTGATTGTTGTGGATAACGAAACTATGAGATACCCTATGATATTAGGAAGATATTTTTTAAAATTAAGTAAGACAAAGTTAATTGTAACTGACAATATAGTTAAGACTAAGAACAAATGCGAAAATAATGCTGATAAAAATTCAAAGAAAATAGCAGAGTTAAAAGATGTATGACACATAATACGTGGAGCGGCAGTACACCAAAAAGTGTAGTGAAGTGCTGTAAAGACAATGAAAATACAGAAGATATAAAAGAAAGTACACCAAAAAGTGTAGTGAAGTGCTGTAAAGACAATGAAAATACAGAAGATATAAAAGAAAATTTAATGACGATTACAAATACCAAAGATAAAATAGAACATACAACTGTTAAGGAAGTAGAACAAATAGAACAAGACTTTGAAATGCAAATACTATCTATTGACTACGAAAATGTAGATCCTGAATATAGTCTAGAACATAGATCTGGTAAGAGAATGCAACATGTAGATGCACTAAGTAGATGTAATAACATACTAGTAGTTGAAACAAATTGTTTCGAAAAGAACTTAGTTATTTGTCAAGGCTGAGATGAAAAGCTCAATAACATAAAGAATATGCTAGCAAAAACAGAACACAATCAATACGAAATGCGTAATGGAATACTTTACAGAAAAGCAAGAGGTAATATAGTATTTTGCGTGCCTGAATCAATGGAGGAACATGTAATGTATAAATACCACAATGAGATGGGTCACGTCGGCATAGATAAAGTAACAGAATTAATTATGAAAAGTTATAGGTTTCCTAATGTTAGGGAGAAAGTTAGTGATCACATAAAAAATTGTCTAAAATGCATTGCATTCTCTGGAAAAGCTGGTAAGCAAGAAGGATTTCTACATATAGTACCATGAGGTAACAAACCCTTTAAAGTCATTCATATAGATCACTATGGTCCGATAAACGCCAAAGACACAAAAAAGAGACACATTCTAGTTATAGTAGATGCTTGCACGAAGTTTGTAAGGTTGTACCCTACTAAAACAATAAATTCTAAAGAAGCCATAGATGCGTTGAAAGACTATTTCCGAGCGTATAGTAGACCAAGTTGCATAGTATAAGATAGAGGGAGTTGTTTTACATCCGCAGAATTTGAAGAATTTCTCAACAACAACAATGTTAAGCATATAAAAGTTGCAACATGTTCTCCACAAGCAAATGGTCAAGTAGAACGGATAAACAGAGATCTCGGACCAATGATAAGTAAGTTGATTAACGTAGAGGGAAACGAACAATGGCATAAAGTATTAGAAGGAGTAGAGTATGCAATGAACAACACATCCCATAGCAGCATTAATGAACATCCTAGTATTATGTTGTTTGGCATAAGACAAAACGGAAAAATGATAGATAGCCTGAAAGAAAACTTAGTTGACAAAGAACAAAATCTAGAAAATAAAAGTTTAGAAGACATTAGGGGTAAAGCTGAAGAAAACCAACAATGTATTCTAGAGTACAATAAGCAATATTTTGATGCTAAAAGACTTAAACCAATCACATATAAACATGGAGACTATGTCATGGTAAAAAACTCTTATTCTACTGTAGGAAACTCAAGTAAACTGATTCCAAAATATAAAGGACCATACAAAGTGTCGAAAATTTTAGACAACGATAGGTTCGTAGTTGAAGACGTAGAAAATTTTCAGCAAACACAAAAAGCCTACAGTGGGGTTTGGGCAGTTCATAATATGAAACCATGGCTGAATTTTAAGACAAAGTCAAATATTGTTCAAAAACAAAATGTGAATGAAAAAACAAGAGGATATGATATAAGTGAAAATATCAAAGAATCGTCAGAAAATAAAGCCTATGAAGAAACCAATAAAATGATAATTGATAATAACAATGTTACGCGTGGAACAATGTTAAGAAATAAAAAGTTAATCAGCAAGGCAACCGATAATGTTAAGAAAAAATCTGTACGAATATGGAAGACAAATGTAAAGAAAAATGACAAATCTAGTATAAGTCAAATTGTAACAAAAAGTAGGCGAGCGAGGATCGGGAGATCCTAATCGTCAGGATGGTCAAGTTGTAGTAATAAGTATATCTGATGTTAGTGCAATGTTAAGTTATGTTATGTTACAGCAATGTTAGGTTAAGCTATAAGAAAAGAAATAAAAAGAGTGGCATTCTGAATACGGCGGTCAAACCGAACAGACGTGTTTCATTACTACAATATATTGATATATTAAGCATTTATTGTTATTTGTATACATACGAAACCGATACAAGTGGGCGATGGCTATTAAAAGAACAAAAACACGGTTTCTAATTCGCAACATAGGCATAAAAGAGAGTTAAAGTAAAAAGAGGAATTTTTATTCCAGCACGCACCCCACTTCACAACCCCACTAAAGCTAATTTTCGATGTAATACCAAATATAACCGAGGTCAAGTCCCGAACTGCTTTTTGTTGTTGCGTTCAAAGTTGGGCGCACGTAAAGGTTATATTCGTGCACGAGGTATATACCCTATGTTCAGCAAATAAGGAAAAAGCAGATGTCTCACGCTTTGTTGTTGCTGGTTTGATTTCGTTTACTCATGGGACTCTTGCAGTTTTGCTGTTTCCATGGTAGTGCACGTAGAACTAGCTTTATTCTTTTGCACACGACGCCAACAACGCTCCCCTGCAAACGACATGACCACGAACAACCACAGACGACAACCACACCCGCTCTGTAGCAAATGACATGAACAAATTACTACAGACAATAACCCCAAATATGTATAAATGCTTTTTAAATCAATTTTAGTTATTTATTTAGTTTTTTCTGAAAGAAAATGGAAAAAAGAAAAACAGCGTGTTTTTTTGTTGTTTTTACATTGACATAGTAGGTACGCAATGACCACACACTGATCTCACATGGGGCAGGCCCAAGTGGCATCAAAATTCACCCAGTCACATACACTGGGCTCAGCTGGTCTTAATTGCTAATATCTTATAAGCTATAGGATGGCATGGACTTAACACAAGTAAACGTCAAGGAAGACCTCGACTCCGATGGAAGGACCAAGTGGCATAGGCTCTGTCGACCTTGAGAATACAGAACTGGAGAAGGTTTGCGCAAGACAGGAATGCGTGAAGGGACATTTTATGTGAGATAGAGACCCTTTAATGGGGTTGTGCTGACCAGTTATTTATGTATGTTTTTGTCTAAGTGTAAACCAAGTTATTTGACGTCACTGTTAGAGCTTAGCAGAAAACAATCCTTACAATTTGTAAAATATATTGCCTTTGTTGTAAAGGTATTTAATTTCATTATCCAACTTCTGAAATAATTCGATAAAGTATTAGAGGAATTTGTAAATTATTTTTAATAGATCTGAATTAAGCATTTGAGCACTATATTTGGTACAGATATGTAGGATAGGGACCGTTACAAATAAGCAATGCTGTGTTTGCGTAGTGTTGGCAGGCTGGCCTTAGATTGTTCAATACTGTGTTTGTCGGTAAGCAAATACACGTGTCGTTCACCGCTAAGCAAAGAATTGAGTCGCTGTGTGTCTCTCGTTATCAAAGACGTCTAACTGCAGAAATCTACACATTATATATTAAACCCACAGAAATAATATAATTCGATAATTCACTAGAAGAAGACATTTGTATTAAACCTACAGATATATAAAGATATTATTAACGACCATTTTGGAGCGTGTTCAGTGTTTGGATACAACTAAGATTTGTCTTGAAGCCATACTCTTCAGGCATACTCAGGAAGCACTGGTTTGTGCTCCCTGTTTCATACCGTGAACAAAAGAAGAACCCTGTGTTCTCCTTGAATTACAATTTATTTATAAATTTTAAATGTGGCTTATGACGCGCGCTGAGTTAACAAAAGCAAGTGTGTAAACGTCGGTGGTTAGCAGAAGAAAGTAAAACAGTCGAAAATTTAAAAGGAGTGGGGTGCTCCTGTTAATTAGCAGCAGCTCCTCCTTTGTTACCGTTAGGATTTGAACATCTACTCATGCCATCGCAATTACTGCCTCCAACATCCTCTCCCGTTGAAATCGAAAGTTTTCAACACAGGCTTCGCTCGTCGGGAGGATTGCTACCTTTCTAGAAGCTTGCCTTATATGGCCATTGACGGTGCGGATTACATCTACTCTCCCCAACGCCATCACTGCCATATATGGCGTCTACGACACGACCTAGCGACCACATCAGCGGAGGATTGTATTCGCCTTTTATATGGACGCCATCGCCTGGCTGAGTGTTCGGGACACTCTGATGCCATTTGCCCCTTTGCTGAATCAGGTTCTAAAAAGAGGTGTTCCACCGTTTCCAGAACACTTGTTGCATTTGGCAAATGCGCTGCCAACGGTCCAAACGGCTATGCTCGATATGGGAAACGTTAGGCTCTGCTATACTGATTAGTGAGCACCGAACTAGAAAATGCCCAGGTGTACCCACGCTCAAATCGTCAGGACTCTCTGAAATGCAACAAAGTGGACGTGAATTCAGTATAGCGAAAATGTTGCAAATGAGAGTTCGGAACTCATCGAATGTTAAGACTAAAGACCAGACAGTGCGGGTAAAATGGACTTTCGCAGCCTTCACGGCTGCTTCCCACAATCCACTAAAGTGATTCGATCTAGGGGGAATGAACTTCCAGTCGATTCCTTCGTTGATGCAGCTCCCAATGACTGCTTGATTGTGTGTTTGGTCCAGAAACAGTGTCTTTAACGCCGCCAACTCATTCTTGGTGCCAACAAAATTGGTTGCGTTGTCTAACCAAATGGTATGTGGTTTGTCCCTCAGACTAATGAAGCGTTTGAGAGCAGCTATAAACGGTGATGTAGATAAGTCCGCAACCACCTCCAAGTGCGTGGCCTTGGTAGCGAAGCAAATGAATACAGATATATAACATTTTATCGCTGGTCTATTGCGAGTGTCCGCCTTGTTATGATATGGCTCTGAAAGCCTTGACGCGTGCCTCGTGCAAAGGGCCCATAATGTGCTCTACGAGCTTCGCCTTCATACGATAACATATCACGCAGTAGTTTATTATGCTGGATACGGTTTTACGTCAACCAATGGGGCGGAATTTCTGTCGCAACAGCGCCAACAAGGCTTGGGCCCCATTATGTAAGTACTTGAGATGATATTACTTAATTTTGGCCCTTGTTACTATATAATCCTTTGGTAGCAGGAGCGGATGCTTCGCTTCGTAGCTCAATTCTAAGTTTTGCAGCCAGCCCCCAATTCGAAGCAAACCAGAGGAGTTTATCCACGGGTTAAGTGAACGTAGTTTGCTATTGGCAGGAAGGGCATCTTTCATTTTCACAAGTTTGTATTCCATGAAGTTCACCTGTTGAGTGTGTCTAATTAAAATTTGAGTTCCCATTTGAATACGATTTACCGTCAACCCATGCACTGATATGGATACTACATTTTTCGGATAAGCAAACTTGTAGATGTAGACGAACATACTCCGTAATTTCCCGAAGGAGTTACAAAATTTGGTGCTGAGTGACAGGTCCACTGTAACTGAGGTAGAGATTAGAACTTTGTTTCGCCTTTCGGGTAGCTCCATGACAAGGTTCACGATATTTGGACAGCATTAATGATCTTAAAGCAAAAATGATGGTCCATGTTTCCAGAGACGGGAGTCGAGCATTCCCTCGGGTTACGTCCTAGAGAGTACGCCTGGTTCATTGTAGTGGGAAAGTGGTGCCAACTCATAGTGGAAGTAAGCGCTTAAATCTATGCAATTATGATGCAATTATAGACGAAGACATTGAACTTAGCAGGTCATTCACGCAGCCATGATAACACTATCGTTGAATCCGACCAGCAATAAAATTTGCAGATCATTTGATCATTGTGTTCACGTATTGATGAAATTAATTGACCCAACAGGAAATCAGTAGAAAACTCCAGTTTAGGTACTTTCAGGGACTTCAGAGGTGCCACTCTAGATTTGGCACAAAGCAGATGGGATGTGCAAGCACCGTTCAATTCAGCTCGCAGACATTCGCATTCACCGTAAGCTTCCACTGGAAGCGATCACATGGCTATAGTATTCTCGATCCATGAAGGCGTAGAGGAAAGTACGCAGCGCCAGAGCCAATACCAAGCAGGATACAGGGAGGAGACTTTCAACCCCGACATCTTCCACGAGACGCTGAGCATAGAGACTACCGAGGAGCCGATGACTGCTGAAGACTTGATGACTCGGGTTCAAGCCGCCTGCAACGCCAGCATGCATCCCAGACGTAGGTATAAGAGACACCATAAGGCAGCCTACTAGTGGAACGATGAAAAAGCAGCGGCCCGTGAGAGATGCCTACGAGCACAGCGACTATAGAAAAAAGCGTGCGATCAGGAGAGGGCACTAGAGTTGCAGGTTTTACTCAAGCGTAGGCGGAAAGAGCTCAAAGTGGCGATTCGTGAAAGTAAGAGGCGTTGCTTTTTGGCCCTATGTGATGAGGCTAACCGCGATCCTTGGAGACGAGCATACCGGATCGTGGTAAAGAAAATAAAAGCCCCAAGACCAACAGCGCCTACCGATACATTGGAAATGGCACATATAGTGGCGACCCTGTTTCCCCAACAGCCAGACGTCACTGAGAGGTACACCAGCACAGCACTGGAGGATAATAATGGCTTTTATCCAGTAAGCCAAGAAGAGATGTGCCATGCAGCCCGGAGGATAGCGAACTCGAAGTCACCTGGTCCCGATTTGGTGCCAAACTTCGTACTAAAGGCGGCTTTAACTCTGCTCCCGGACACTTTCAACAGAATGTACACGCAATGTCTGCGCGACGGTGTCTTTCCGGCAAGGTTGAAAATACAACAACTAGTGTTGATTCCAAAAGCGGACAAGGATCCAAGAGAACCATCCTAGTACCGGCCCATCTGTCTCCTCGATTCCGCCGGAAAAATTCTCGAGAGAATAATATGCGACAGGATCGAGGCAGCAGTGCGGAGTTCTGGTGGCCTGTCTTCTATGCAGTTCGGGTTCACTAGGAAGAAAAGCACCGTAGACGCTATCCAGGAGCTAACCAATACAGCTAAGGTGGCAATCGAAGGTACGCGATGGAAGGGGGGTACCAAGCAATACTGTCTTGTAGTGACCTTAGACATTAAAAATGCCTTTAACTCGGCGAGGTGAGACAAGGTGTTGAAAGCTCTCGGTTCCTTTCGGGTCCCTGACTACCTTATTGATATCATAAGGAGCTACTTCAGCGAACGCATACTTCTCTACAACACAGACGAGGGCGTCACACAGTATAATGTAACCGGAGGCGTCCCACAGGGATCGGCCCTAGGACCCACTCTGTGGAACATTATGTACGATGGAGTGCTAAAACAAGCTTTGCCGAGTGATGTCAAGATTGTTGGATTTGCTGACGACATTGCCATTGTGGGAGTAGCCAAAACAATCAGTGAGGTGGAGCGATCGTGCAACGGTGCCATATCTGTGGTCTACAAGTGGCTACGGACGTCCGGGCTGCTGCTGGCCGTGCTCATCAGCAGTCGTAAAAGAGTGGAACAGGCACGGGTGCAAGTAGGCGAAACTGTCATCGTGTCAAAGAGGTCCATTAAATATCTCGGGGTGCTGGTGGATACGCGACTATGTTTTAAGGAGCACCTTACGTATGCAAACCAAAAGGCCGCTGCGGCATGCAGAGCCCTAAGCAGGATCATGGCCAACTCTCGTGGACCCCGGCGAGGACGACCGATATTACTCCAAGGGGTAACTGAATCTATAATGTTGTATGGAGCCCCAATCTGGGCTAAGGTTATGGCCATAAGGAGCTATCGCAGAGGACTCGACTCCACATACCGCTTGGCGGCTTCAAGGGTATGCAGCGCCTTCCGTACGATTTTAGAAGATGCTGCTCTTGTCATTGCAGGGATGATACCGATTGACATCCTAGTGGAGGAGGCTTCGGAGATCCAAGACGAGGTTCAGCAGACGGGCGCGATGAGAGAGGTCGCACGAGCGCAAGCAAGAACGCGAAGCCGAGCAAAGTGGCAGATGGAACGGCTCAACAAATGGGCGTTGGACGAATATGATCATCCCAAATCTGGATGTTTGGCTGGACAGGAAGTATGGGGAGGTCAACTTTCATCTCACCCAGCTCCTCAGTGGACATGGATGCTTTAGGGCATATCTGTACCGCTTTAAGCACGCAACCGATCCGTACTGTCCCTCTTGCGAGGGCCGGGTGGTGGAAGACGCAGAGCACGTACTACTCAACTGCGACAGGTTCCAAGAGGGTAGAAGACAAATGGAAACGACACTAGGGGTCACCCTAACAGATAGGAATCTAGTTGCCCTAATGGTGTCGAGCGAGCAATGCTGGAGGGCGGTGAGCAACTACGCGGCATCGACAATGACAACGCTGAGGTCACTAGAGCGGTCCCGGCGTAATGAAGAAGCCGGTTAATAGACGGAGCCATACCCCGTGATGCAATGCCTCGCGGCGGTTCCGCGGGGTCATGGTTACATCTATTTTTTTTCTTCTTGTTCCTAAAAAAAAAAAACGTAAGCTTCCAGGCCTGCGTCGCAGAAAGGGTGTATCTCATATGAGGCTCGAGGTAACATGACAACACGCGGGAACTTGAGGTTGGCTACGACGTATATTTCATCGCTCATCTTTGAACACGCAGAGAGTACCCACTGTGGTAAGCTCTCATCCCAGTGTAGCTTTTCTCTCCATAATATCTGCAAGAAAATTTTTAATTTAGGGACGACTGGTGAAATTTGACCAAGGGTATCGTAGACATGCGCGACAGCTGAGAGAATTTAGCGTTTCGCAACTGAGCCTTCAGTTTTCAATGGTAAGAAACTTAACAGAAAACTGTTCGACCAAGCGACTTTGTAATATTCGTGCCATTATGAAACTTCATGTATTGCTCGCAATCTGCTTCAGCTTCTCCGCTTAGTGCAGCCTTCTCATTGGAGCACCACTTGCGTTTTGGAAATTTGCCATTTTGCAATAAAGTTTTGACTTGATTCCGTATTTCCACGACTTCGCTGATTGTATCACCGCTATTGTATCACCGAAATCAAGTCATCCACGTAAAAGTCTCGAAGGATGATGGCTGATCCAAGAGGGAAATAGCTTGTGCTGAATTTATGGTCCTGCTAGCAACAATTCATTGAGAGAGAGGCCACTAGAGGTTTTGGCTGAACCATCGGAGACAACGCGTAATATGGTGCTTGGTTCGTAATTGCAATGGATGGCAAAAGGGGTAATGATGGTGATGGTTGTGGAGCAGGAAGGGATATCTGGACTTGTGGAAAGTACCGAAAATAATGTAGGAAGACACTGAGTACGTGTAGAAAGTGCGCCTGGGACAGGGAATGAATGATTCGAAATTATAACACAGCCAACAATAACCTGTCTTTTATTATCATCATCAAAATTATTATTGATGGAGCACGAAACGATGCAGCCAAGCATAATAGAATGTTTGAATAAGTAGGCCAATTAATACACACGTCTTTTTCCTTTCACAGCACGACTCAGACTGACTTTATTTCTTTCGCCTTTTGGGCATTCACACATTTGACATTCACAGAACTTTCTTAAGCTACGTTAACTAATACAACTTATATTACTACAAATATAAATAAAATATAATTAAATGTCTATAAATATAAAAATCGATATGTTTGTCTGGGGTCTATAGACTCCAACATCGTTAACCGACCGACCGACCGAACGCCTTAAAACTTAGTAAAATTGGTCACTGTCATCATGGAGAATGTTTGTGGCTAAGTTTGATGCGTTGGTATAACCCGAAAGTCAGAATGACAAATTCGAAGCTGCAAATCTTTCAAAGGAAAAGTTTAATTCAAATCGATAAAATCAGTTTAATATGTCCCAAATTTTGTATGGGAAAAATGCCAGTGAGGTGTCAAAAACAAAATATTGGTCGGAGTACACGCGCAACACGGCAATAACATAATTTTAGAGTCAATAAGACTGGTTAAGAGAAGGGGGGCGAGGGGACATTACTAAACTTTGTATGTATGTTGTATGTACAGTGGTGGCCACGAATTTAGCACACCTGATATTGTATCTTTCAGATAAAAATATTTTTTTTGTTTTTCTTTTCTTTTATTTTATTTTATTTAATTTTTTTAATTGTTTTACTGGGTGTTGTTTATGATATACTGATTACATACTGAAGACTTCGTCGAATTCTTTTGTTCCTTTTCTTTTCTACCCCCATTTATTTCACAGTAGCATGAGAATTAGGCCAGTAGGCTGGCCACAAATTTAGGACAACTCTAAAATTTTTGTGTTTTAGGGTTTTAACTTCAACTGATTTAAGTTTTTGGGTAAGTTATGGATGTTTGTGGTTTTAAGCTGACTAGAATTCGAAAATTTAGCTAAATATTCGTCCCTTGTAGAGTACACAGGATTATAAATATTTTATTTTATTTTAGATTGCATGGATAGTTTATGTTTTCAATTTTCGTTGCTGAAATCACTAAGCTTAGATTTGATAAAGGGGTTTGGATAGCAGATTGACATTGCGATGTTGAAGTTTTGAAATCGAATTTTCACTCAATTCATATGTTAGCCATTTTCCCAGTTTTTGGATCTTTCCCAGAAGAAAACTGTTGGCAATGTCAATGACCGAATATATTGTGTTAGGTTAGTGATGCCTGGTGAGGGCACATAACTCGCGCACTTGTCAATATGCCTTCGTTCAAAAATATCAAAAAAAAATATTAAGAAGTACATTTGTATGATAGGGGCTTTATTTATATTTTCATACGAACTTTATTCAAGTTCAATTTCAATGTGTAACACTAATTCATTGCCAGGCAAATAAGAAACCCAACAAGAAACTGCAAGTATCCCAAGTAAAAACGAAATCAAAATAACTGCGCATATGAGAAAAGACAAATGAATAAATTCTGCCTTGGCCACGCAACAACAAAGCGGGTGGCATTTTTTTTATTTGCTGAACATAAAGGAAGACAAGCAAAGAACACAACACCAAGTAAGAATGACGTACTTTGTTTTGCACTAGTGAGGCCCGAGATTTCTAGTCGTTCATTTCTATCTATCCAAACTTCCAATCTACAAAAACTTCCAAATCTTGAATCACATAACAAATATTCGAGCTATGGAAAGTATATTGCATTGATTATTGTGTACAAACGCACGCAATTTGAGTCAAGGACATTCGAGTTATGGAGGTTCGAACTATGGAAAATCGACTGTAGTTAGAAATTTCACTTGGGTTTCTATGGCTGTTCAATGAACGTTCATTCATTTATTTTAAATGGATTTCATTTTCTGCCACAACCGAAAAGTGTCATCAAGATGTTCCAGTCAAGAATCAAAAGCGAGCCATTGTGTGGGTGAGCGTGTTGTATAGGTGTCGTGCGTGTGTAAGATTGTATTGGTTTCTCATATCTTCCTTTCATGCCAAATGTGCAGAGTTTGACTGTGTTGTGTAGGTATCTTTCTTGGGTGCCATATGTGACAACATAATCAATGTTGTTGGGATCTCACTTGGAATATTTGTATATGGTTTTGCTTTGTGATCGAGGAGTCTTTTTATGCCCCTCTGGTATTTTCATTTCATTCAGCAAAGCAGCCATGTTGAAAGGGGCTCGATTTCGTTCCTACCATATTCCATACTAATTGAATCAATTGTATCTTCTTAAAAATAAAAGCCGTTTGCGTTTTACTAAAAATAAAAAAAATACATTAGACACTTACTAACAAAACCCTATACAAACGTTTTGCGATATTGAACTTTCTTCCTCTTCGTCACAGCAACAGACGAACGCTAATATCAGCAAGCAGCCCAAAAACATTCAGACACAATATAATATTGCAAATCCATGAAAATGAAATGCTACAACTGCAACAGTCCACTACACATTCCTTCAGGGTGCCGCGAACCCAAACGGTAAAATGGAGTATACATGGTCAATTTTAATCTATTTTCTTTAAAATATTTACTTTAAAACTACATATTTATTTTAAAATTATAAGAAAAAATATATTTGAAGCCATTGCAACAAGCCCTTTCATTTTATATATCACACTGAATCGTAACAAATTGGATGTAAAGTGAACAAACAGACACACAAGTGATCCAATAACAAAAAGAACACCATCCAATAATTATTTGTTTTGGTCCAGATGATGATAATCGCTTTAGCTTGTTTAACGATATACTAAATACGACAATACAACATTTTTATGATTCTATTCCGTTTTAGGTTCTAGATGGAAAGTGTTGTGCTCAATCAATTGCCAAATACCGATTGCTGTGGTTAAACCTCAATGATTTATTACAAATGCTTGGTAACGCTTACGCAAGAACTTATGCCACTCTCTGTATGTTTATGTATGTATTCAAAAACCTCTCCATATTAAGTACATGTTTTGCTTCAAAATTAACTAGACTTGGTAATGTGCTTTGAATTATTAGATTAGCCGCCCTATTCTGTGCACTCTATCAAATGAATTGATATCAAATGATATATTTTGATAGATTTTCATAGATTTTGATAGACAGTAGGCGATAAAACAATTTATTGGATTTTCTGAGAGAGCTGCTTATTTAGAAAAGCTTTTTACACTATCTATTGCCGATTTTTTAACGCCCCCTCATCAGGTTATGTCATAATATTTGGCACACTATTAACACACTGCTATGTTAAGTTTTTGGAAAATGATGAACATTTTTACAATAGAATTGTTTTAAAATCGTTGTGTGATAATAGTGATCCTTTTTCAATATCGGAGAATGTTTTTGAGAGAAACTATCGACTTTTAAAAATATTGTGCCACCTATTCATAGAGCAATTAAAACCGCGGAATAATGGAAACTCAAAAATTCCATTTGAGTTTAGTTTCTTGGCGGCTTTATATTTCTATGCATATGGGTTATACGCGTTTGTTTGGCGTCCATTTGGAAGTAAAAGCATAAAAGAGTAAAAATGCCCTAACAGTGTTTTATCACTTTACTGTTTATTTAAAGTATATTTATTCATTTGATAGAGTGCACAGAATAGGGCGGTAGATAAGAGTATGGAGATGATAATAGATAAGCCATTAAGGCATTGAAAACAAAATTGCTGCTACCTTCTTAGGGTAGATCGTACGGGTGTAGCCATTTCAGTCAACGGCTTGTTATGGTTCGGGTAAGATCGGTTGCCATTAGGTTGTAGTGGGTCAGCAGTTTCCTTTGGTACCGAGTGCTGGAGGAATTAATTACGTCCAGAAACGTCGGCATCTTGAGGTATCTATGCAGTCTGTGTTAAAGGATTCGATGCAGTTGTTCTGGATTGCCGTGCCATTATTGAAAGCCGAATTGGTGATAAGGACTGGTAATAATCTGCTCAAAAAATTTTTTTCGAATATTTTGAAGAATCTTGGGAGCAGACTTTTCTGTAGGTGATTTTATGATACGACAAGGTTCTCCGTCATACCGGGTTTTGGTATCATGGGAATTGTTGTGCACTGTCACTGTGAGGGGAATTGGCAGATCTGTAGCAAGCTGTTACATAGCAGCGATTTGGTCATATCCTGGGCTCTTCTTGGATTTCAGCCTCTGAATTCTCTTCTAGGACGAGGTATTTTGTGGACTGGGGTCTAAGAAGCACTTCGAAAGGACTTCAGATGCTTCCTAAACATCCTCGGTGTCAGCCATGCTAAATGGCATAAGCGGTTCTCCAAACCACAGCGAATGCTTCTACTTTAGCAATATCAGCACGCAATCACTGGTTTTGGGGCCCGCGCTTGGAGCGTGCCTATGTGGCTGTTGTTTAAAGCACGCAATAGATTGAAGCCCGACTTTTTGGTTGTATCCGCCTTTGGCTTTCGTAAGCCTCTTTGTTGTTGGCATTGGGCTCAAGGTCCACAAAATTAGATTAAGCGAACGACCGTCAGTTCTGCTTTTTGGATTCTGCATGTTGCGTACCAAATGACCTTTGTCGGCAAACTCCATTTTAATGTTCCCGGCAAGGGTCTCTTAGTTGATATGAAAGGAAGGTAAGGTTAAGCAGCTTAAGATGGCGTATAATACGATTGAGGGCATTACTGATTGAGGGCGGGATTTTAAGACGCTCTTTGGAAAACGCCTTCAGCATGCATGAGTTGGGCTCGGCCACCATATCAAGGCTGGCTATCAAACGGATATTGTTGGTGATTCCGAATATGGGTTGAAGCTTCGGGGATTTATGTTGAATCAGTTGTGGTTGTTGATAATAGGAGCTTCAGTAGGGGTCTCAGATCATAGCATATTATGTGCGCCTGTCCGTCAAATAGCATGATTTCATTTCCGCTATTCTATTTTATCCGTCCTATCTGCTCAATAGTCACGTAGTCCAGTTACTATAACAACAGTTATTTTTGATTATCGCATGTTGCCTTTGATTCTCTAACTGCCTTGCTCAAGCGTAGGTTTATAGGTTTAGAGTAAGTTAGTTGTTAACAAGACACTCAATGTAAAGCACATAGTGCTGCTCTAAAATAATACAATAAAATAAAATAAATAATTAAAATGTAAAGCACGTAGTGCTGTAAAGAAATGAGTATTAAAATTAAATCACTTTATCTAATTATTAATTTTGGAATTAACTAATTGGCGCCAGAGCAGGCACCGTGAAAAAATACAGTTTTGAGTGCATCGAGTGTTAAATAGCGGCGAGTAATTACTTTGCAGACTGGCTCCTTAGTAATCTATTATTATTTTATTTTTTTTCCCTTTTTATTTAATTTTTCTGTTATTATTAGAACAACTTCAATTAAATTGTATATACAAAAATTAACGAAACGACTTAAATAATAAGTGGGGCTATAGTATATTGTACTAAAAGGATCTATTACGGTGGTCGGAAGGGGGCGACCTTCTCAGCCGTCTCGCGTCCCTAACTCCTCCCATTCTTCGTCGTTTTAGAAGGCGCTTTACTAGTTTATTTGGATGATTTTTTAACCTCTCTATATATTTTTTGGCCTGACGACTTATCAAATCGCCCATTTTCGGTATTTTTAAGTCATTTTCAATGTCCGCCGTTCGCATTACCCAAGAAGCACCAGTAAGCATACGCAATGTCTTGGCCTGCAGTACTCTCACCTTCATGATGTTTGACCTCGCTGCTTTGCCATACACCTGCAAACGGTATCGCCAAGCAGGAGCAATTATGGTTTTGTAAATGTTCACCTTATTTCCCAAGGATAATTTATTCCTGCTAGTTAAAAGCCAATGCAATTTACAAATCCTCTGTCTTAAGGATTTCGTGATACTTGAAATATGCGTCTTGAAACTTAGCCGCCTATTCAAATACACACCCAGGTATTTGTAACCTGAATGGTGTTCCAGCAGCTGGTTTCCAATGAAAACTCCAGGACAGAAATCCGGCCGTAAGGCGTACGTCACATTGGCACATTTTTTTTTGTGAATGCAAATGTTCCAACGTCGTGTCCAGTTTTTAAAAACATGCAGGTATTGCTGCAGTGAGTCCGTGGCTTCGTAAATACACTTCTAAGCTATTAAGATAAGAATAGCACGAAAAGGGGAAATGCGACGTTCCAGCCACTGCAAGAACTATTTTTATAAATTATAAAAATATAGCTACTAAAAGACTTTAAACAATAAGACATATAACAAACAAGTGTTAAAAATGAAAAAATCTGTTTGATGCCTATGGAATCCGACACCGTTTGACCGAGCACCATAAAAATTGGTACATTTGGTAGATGTCATCATAGAGCATGTTTGTGGCTAAGTTTGGTACGAAAAAATAGTTGAATTCGCTAAATATTAAGACCAACTCAATTTGCAGATGTTTCTCATACTGTATCGATACAAAGAAAACACAAAAATGGAGTAGCCTCTGAGAATTGATTATATCGGATAATATTCGAATGAAAAATAAAATAAAATAAGAAAAGTAATGTGCCTCACCTATATAAGCACACTATTGAAGTGAAACGGCTGCACACAGTAGTAGGAATCAAGTTTTATAATAATTATAGTAGTTGTGTTCTATAATACCTATTATTCATTCAATTCATTATTTTGTAAGACAAACGTTGAGATATGTAGCTAACACAAGCAACATAACCTTCTACGCAACACACGCGCATCTCTTATCAAAAAAGCCTGTTCGAATCAAACAACTTAGACGTACAAGAAATTTTAGTTTTGAAAGCATATTACATATAATTAATAATCTAAATAATTGGGCCAAATAACGTATTTAATTACTTATATAATACCAAACAAAACCAAACATGAGCAACAATAAGAACAAAGCAGCAACGACAGAAGCAACGCCATTCATTCAAATTCTCTCACATTCATTTTCCTACGCTTCAGACGCACAAGCCAATGTTTATCCCCTCTACGTCCTTAAACCTCCACAATACGTTAACGCACAGCAAAGAGCAGCAATACCACCATCCACAACGTTATGAACAATTTTGTAAGTTGTGTGCATCTGACGCATTCGCCAGCACGTTGTTATACTCGGAAGTACCGCAATATTATTCTTGGGACAAATCGGAGAACATTTTTCACAGGCGCAAGCAAGCAAAGCCAATCGATGGCTACCAAAATGTGTTCTCGACAAATGATTTTGGACGTATTTACACAGTACACCCCAACAATGCTTAGTGTTTTTATTTGCGTTTGTTTTTGGTTAACGCATTAGGAGGCTACTCTTGCCGATGCTGCAGTTCCACCTACTCACCAAATAAGAACAATATTTGCAAAAATTATATCTTCATGTTTTCCATCAAATCCACTTGAATCCAAATTGGAATGGTGTCACCAAATCGCTTAATGCATGATCTGTTTAACCGAGATTTTGCAGAAAGATTATGATTGCAACATATTGTATGCATTTGCTAAAGCAAATATTTCAAAACTAAACAGTGAACAAAAACATGCATCCGTTAAATAGCATTGGGATTTGCTTCCTCTGGAATTGCTGCTATTTTACTGGATGGCGGCCGAACAACACATTCTGCACTAAAGCTGTCCTTGAACATGCTGCAAAAGACAAATGGCAAAAATCTTGGACCAATGTGCGATAATCGTTTTGGATGAATATACAATGACTAACAAAAAATCATTGGAAGCATTGGATAAAACAATGAAAGATTTACGAGGAGATTAAAATTTGTTTGCGGTGCTTTGGTATTGTGAGCTGGAAACTTTACACAATCGTTATATACAAATAAACGCATGTTTATAATCTCCAATTCTGTGGAAAAATGTAGGAATGCTCACACTAAAAACAAAAGTTCTCGGGTTATTGCAAAACGATCCATCAGCAGCGGAATTTTCAAAACAATTTTTGAAAATTGAGGATGGTACAATGCCATTCGACTGGATTATAGGAATGATAATACTACCAAACGATTTTTGCCGTTTTACTCAATCAAAAGAATAACTGA
This sequence comes from Cacoxenus indagator, assembly GCA_035041755.1. Classification (NCBI taxonomy): domain Eukaryota; kingdom Metazoa; phylum Arthropoda; class Insecta; order Diptera; family Drosophilidae; genus Cacoxenus; species Cacoxenus indagator. Next base: position 176,309 of record JAWNKX010000136.1, on the reverse strand, counting down.
TTCATAATGTGTTCCCAAACATAGCACAACAGTACAAAGTTCATGCTTGGTTAAACGAGCGAGCAATACTGGCCGGAAAGAACAAAGACGTCAATAATCTTAACGAGGCTATTTTGAAAGAAACACCAGGTCCATTATTCACATTCAAATCAGTGGATACCATCATAAATCAGGATGAAGTGGTGAATTATCCCACAAAATTTTTAAACGAACTCGAATTGCCAGGAATACTACCACACGTATTGCAGCTAAAAATTGAGCTTTGATTATTACGCTTCGCAATACAATCAACCAAAACTTTGAATTGGCACTAGGCTTGCCGACAAACAAATGTCGAGAAATGTTATAGAAGCAACAATTTTAAAGAAAAAACTCAGAGGCGAAGACGTTTTGAATGATGGCATGCCAATGATATCTTCTGATCTGGCATTTGAATTCAAGCGTCTTAAATTTCCTGTTCGCCTTTCATTCACCGTTACCGTCAATAAGTCACAAGGGCAATCTTTAGAAATTTTGCGGTATAAGTTTAGAAAATAAACACATGGCCTGCAACTTTACGTTGCATGCTCCCGAGTTGAAAAAACATCTGCACTGTTTGTTTACACGAGAGATGGTGCAAAAAAAAAAACAAAGAATGTCGTTCATTTAAAAGCATTGCAATAAATGTTTTAACTTTTTTCAAATTGTTGGATTTATTATTTATCCTTTTGGCTGCGAAGCGGGAGGCAATGAGTGTGAAAACTTATCGAAGTTTCCATTAAAATTAATTTTTTTTATTTTTATTTTTTGTAAAATTAGAGTATTACATTTATCGTAGTAAATTGCATAACACAGTTGTCGGATTAAAAAATAATTACGTTTGAAGAATTAGACTTAGACTAAATTAAAAATTATGCTAATTGCGCCGGAGAAGTAATAACATAGAAGGCTGATTCCTTCTTAGGGGCAGATCAAGAGATATGGGTTAGGGATGACGCCAGCGGATTTGGGTGCTACAAAAGTTTGGAGTGATGGCGAATTAATCACCTTCATAACAGTTTACATGGAGAGATCCCTGTGCAGCGGGGTGTTGCGGACGTGACAATGGGCGCCAGTAAATCTTCTGAGAACCTTGCTCAGACACGCCTGCACTTTTCTGCTGTTATAGGCGGCAGTAGTGTTCGAAATTTGCATGGCGTAACGCCAAGCAAGCGCCACTATTCGCAGATAGATGAGCCTTTTACTAATTAACGATAAATTGTTCGAAAAGCAGAGGAGCCACTCTAGTTTAGTGAGCGCTATCACAGCGCGCTGTAACTAACTTAATGTGTGCACGCCAGATAGGGCGCTTGACCAAGATCAGAATGAGAGAAAGAATTTGCTCCATTTGCGGAATGATGCTTTTGTTGTAAGTCACAACCGGGCAGACGCCTTTTCTTAATGTGAAGGCGCAGTGAGCACCTTCTCAGAGTTTATGGCTATGTTCTAGCCCTTGACCCCGGTGTGGAATCTATCCAAGTAGCTGTACAATTTCTCCGTAGCTTCGTTCAGAGAGGCAGACTTGAAGATGACTGCCGTATCATCTGCGTAAGTAGCAATAATCGAATTCTCATGTTTAGTTGTCGGCATATCAGACGTATATAGGGAGTAGAGGACCGGAGCTAAGACAATCCCTTTAGGGACACCGGCTCTCATGTGCGTGATGGTGAAAATTTTGTCTCTTACCGTCACAGAGAAGGTCCTTGGACAAAGCTTCGGATTTTAATTTATTCAGAAGTCCATCGATCCATACCCTATCCAATTCTTGTTTGACGTCTAAGAACACTGCAGAGGAATACTGTTTTCTCTCAAATACAGTTAGTGTGTGATTAATGACTCGATGCAGTTGTTCGGGCGTGCCATGCTGCAATCTAAATAGAAATTGGTGATAAGGAATGGCTTCTTGAGCACCCCGTACTGCCAACAATTTGCTCAAATGTAATCTTTCGAAAATTTTGGAAAAAGTTGGAAGCAGGCTTAACGACCTATATGACGTGATAAGGTTCTCCGTAGTACCAGGTTAAGGTATCATGGATATCGTTGCACACTTGCACTGTGTGGGAAAATGGCAGATACGCAGCATGCTGTTGAACAACATCGTCAGTAACACCACCATTTCAACGGATTGCTGTCACCACCTTGTTGTCAATACGGTCATGTCCGGAGCTTTTCTTAGATTTAAAGTCTCTCAATTTTAGTCACAACCTCTTCAGAAGTGATATATTTCGTTGGTCTACGATACACCTCGATAGGACTTCAGCTGTTTCCTCAACGTCTCCAAGGTCAGCCAGGCTAAATGGTGTGATGCTGCTTTCCAACTCATTAATAAATGCTTCTGCTTTCTCGGTCTCCGTACGCAGCCACTGGTTTAGTGGCCCACGGATTGGAGCATATGTGTGAGGCTGTTTGATGCACTTGGTGGCACGCCATAGATTAAAGCCAGACTCTTCCATTGGATCCGCATTAGCCATCAGATTGTTAAAATATTCCGATCGAACTGCTTGAATTACATGCTTCAAATCTCCTCCATGCAGCTTTGCAAATCCGTTCCGTGATCTAATAAATGGATTTTGTGATTTTTATCTAATTAATCATGAAAATAAAAATCAATATATGTATTGCTAATTTTAAATGAACAGCGAATTTGATTGTTTGACGTGCCTCCATACTACATTAGAGCCAGCGTTTATTGTAACTATAAAATTCCAAGACGAACAATTGTATCTTGGAGATTTTTACAAGTATTGTCTCGAATTAAAGCTTTCCAATAAAGCAATAAAAACTGGTAGCAGTGAACTTTTAGCAGATTGTCTTGTAAAACGTCAACGAGCACATCTAGAAAATGAAGTTATTATATCGACAATTTTTTGTGGATCCGAGGATACGAAGAGTTTTACTGAAAAATCCAATTAAACTTAAGCTTGCAACCTGTCACCTGAAAAAGGTTTTTATCAAATCTATTCAGTTATCAAAAACGTAATTTTATATATGTTCATATTCTGTGTAAATCGATATCCTAATATATTTCGTTGCTTATGATTCAGGGTATAGAATCCCAGTATTGTGAGGTGTCGTCATCGTTTCTCTCGGTGTTTGCGAACACCGCGAACATTCAACAATTAAATACTGTTGAGCCCAGAATTGAAAGTACGTACTCGCTTCTCAGCAACTACTTAAATTCCATTGATGTGGCTTCTGACAGCGAGGAGAACGAACATAAGAATGATGATATCATAAATGATATTGCTGTAATAGAAGCTTAAGACCCAAAACCAATTGATGTAAGCATGGACATCATCATGGGAGGAGAAAAAATTGGTGTATCACCATTACAACTTACTTTGTAATACTCAGGGGCCATAACTGTTATGAGTTTTATTTCAAAAAATCATAAAATAATTATTATTTGTGATTTTTAAAATAAAAACCGAAAATAATTTTTATTTTTTTAAATTAAAATAAAAATCGAAAATAATATTTATATTTGATTTATTTTATTTTTTTCATATAATACATATTGTATTTATTTAAAGTAATTATTAACTAGTTTTCTACTACCTTCAGTGGCAGCCTAACCCAATTGTATATAAAAGAAAAAGAAAAAATAATGTAAACCTATGACTTACAAACAACTTATAAAGAATAATACCTATTTACATGTTTACAATTACTTATTTATATAAAGAAAATTTACTAGATTTGACAGAAGAAACTTATAAAAGGACCCTCGTAGGAAGATCCTGTGGGTGACACTTTTGAGTCTTCCTTTTCTGGGCCAAAGCGCCTAACAAAAACGAGGCTCGGAAAATTCAGCATATAGGCAGGCAACGTGTCCTGATGGAAATTCCAAAAAACAACCTGAATGTCATTCAGGCTATAGATGCTTTGGATTTGTCACACCAAAAATGACTGTCTGCGACAGTTGATTTGTGGAAAATGTGGGCAAAACCATATCACCACCCTATGTTTGGCTGTGGAGGACCTTTGCTGCATAAACTGCGGTGAGAAACATACTGCTTGGAGTAAGGACAAATTAAATTGAAATTAAACAGCCTAAAACCCAATATATCAAATTCGGCGCGTGGCAGCAACAGGGAAGATTCTATGAGAAGTGTTTGTTACGTCCCAGCGGTAATGGTCAAGGTAGACACTTCATATGCAGACACACTACGTGCTGGTTTGCATATAACAAATCCTCCGAAGAGATCTTGCAATGTTAACAACAGAGCTGTGCATCTACAGCAATCGCCACAGACCTCTGACAGCATTACCAGGTTAGAGGTTGTGCAAAACTCAACAGCTTAAATACTGGCAACTGGTCAAGCGACCCATTTCCCGTACGCCTAAAGACACACACTCAGCGCTATTGATTTCTTCATTTATAATGCGCTGCGTTCGGACGAGTTGTCTATCAGGACTGAGTATCAACCCTCCTCTGATCATCTCCCCGTTGTGGTTGCTTTTGATTCCACTCCGAAGATCAAAACAATAAAAGGACGACTGCTGCCACCTGGAACTGACTTAGCTGCATTTCGCCGAGATTTGGATGAATCTCTAAATTTAAACTTGGAATTCGTGATGCCCGAAGGCATTGAAGACGCGCACTCGATCTTTCTAAATAAGGTGCACTCAGCTGCTTTCATTGCCGCCCCCTTAAATCCACCACACGGCTCAAGAGTGAGTCCTGGACTTTCCCCAGCTATTGAAGCACTGCTGCTTATTAAGAGGAGACTTAGGAGACAGTTTTGTCTCACCCGCGACCCTATTGTGGACAGGGTTTTTCGTAGAGTGTCGAATAGAGTCAAAAAGCTGCTGACGCTGCATAAACAGGAAGAAAATGATAGGTTTTTGTCAAATGTCTCCCCCGACGACCCCAAAAAGCACACCATGTGGAAGTTGGCGAGAAGGTATAAACAACAGGTAAACCCAAAATTTCCAATCAAGAAGGCTGACGGATCCTGGGCTAAATCTTTAAGCGAGCCTGCCGAGGCTTTCACCGAGGATTTGGAAGCTCGATTTCATCCATTTGATACCAGCTCAAAACTCAGCGTTCGTCAGATCCATATGAGACTTGAAAGCGCCGGCCAATTATGCCTCCCGGTTGCTCCCATTACAGCCGTGGAAGTCTCAGCACATATTAAAGGGTTGAACACTAAAGAGGCTCCAGGTGAAGATAGACTGGACAACTTTACACTTAAGGCAATGCCGCTAAAAGCTGTGCTATTTCTGGTCCACATTTTTAACTCAGTCAGTGAAATTGGGATATGTCCGGAAACAGTGGTAGAAGGCGAGAATTTGCATGATTCATAAGGACGACAAGAGCCCTTACACCTTAGATTCCTACAGGCTAATTAGCCTGCTACCCACTCTAGCAAAATTGTTTGAACGCTGTTTGCTGACACGGATACTGGACTTAAAAAAGGTAAAGCAAATAGTTCCTTCCTTTTAATTTGGTTTTCGTAAGTCCCACGGAACTCCAGAGCATCTGAATAGGGTGGTTAACTTTATTCTCGTAGGATTTGAAGGTAAGGAGTACGTGGTGGCAGCTTATCTTGACATAAAGCAGGCTTTCGACCGAGTTTGGCACTACGGGCTGCTCAGTAAGCTCAAGAATCTCTTGTCGCCTCAACTATGGTTAATCGTTCGCAGCTACCTTGAGAACAGGACCTACTCAGTGGTACTGGATGGTGTGGAATCTAGCATTAGGGTAGCGTTTTGGAGCCTCTACTCTATACCCTGTTCACGCACGACATGCCCACTGGGTCAGAAATACCACTTAAGGATCCTCTGGATCTGATCGTTACCACGTTTGCAGACGATACGGCCATCCTCGTCAGAAACAAATGCACTTACGAAGCCACGGACTCACTGCAGCAATACCTGTATATTTTTGAAAACTGGACACGATGTTGGAACATTTGCATTAACAAAAACAAATGTGCCAATATGACGTACCCCTTACGGCCGGATTTCTGTCCGGGAGTTTTCATTGGAAACCAGCTGCTGGAACACCATTCAGGTTACAAATACCTGGGTGTGTGTTTGGATAGGCTGCTAACTTTCAAGACGCATATTTCAAGTATCACGAAATCCTTAAGATAGAGGATTGGTAAATTGCATTGGCTTTTAACTAGCAGAAATAAGTCCTTGGGAAATAAGGTGAACATTTACAAAACCATAACTGCTCCTGCTTGTCGATAAGGTTTGCAGGTGTATGGCATAGCAGCGAGGTCAAACATCACGAAGTTGATAGTACTGCAGGCCAAGACATTGCGAATGCTGAGTGGTGCCCCTTGGTTCATACGAACGGCGGACCTTGAAAACGACTTAAAAATACCGAAAATTGGCGATGTGATAAATCGTCCGGCCAAGAAATATATAGAGAGGTTAAAAAAGCATCCAAATAAACTAGCAAGGCGCCTTCTAAAATGACGAAGAATGGGAGGAGTTAGGGCGGCGAGACGGCTGAGAAGATCCCACCCTGCCGACCTCCGTAACGGGTCCTTTTAATATTATTATACCCACACTATCCTATATCCACTTACTACTTTAAGTTGTTTTGTTAATTTTTGTATTTACAATTTAATTGAAGTTGTTCTAATAATAACTGAAAAATTAAATATAAAGGAAAAAAAAAAAATCTTTTTCTGGCTCTTGAAGTTAGCCGTCTCGCGGGTGCATTTGGGTGAGAACCAAGGCGCTCTAGATATTTCACCGCTTGTGCCTGTATAACATCGCCTACTTTAGGAACCCTAAGATCCTTTTCGATATCCCTTGTACGCATGAACCAGGGAGCATTGCAAACTTTTCTAAGCGTTTAGCTTGAACAATTCTGATTTTATTCATATGCGACTTAGCAGCTATGCCGTATGCTTTGTCTTATATATTGTTGTCTTGTTATCCAAGGACAGCTTGTTCGTGGGGGACAACAGCCACAAAAGCTGGAAACATGCTTTTGCCAGCACGTACCGTTGAACCATTGTTACATGTCTTTGAAATGTAAGTATCCTGTCCAGTATAACTCCAAGTTATTTATGCGCAGGCTGGTGCCTCAGAGTAGAGCCTAGCAACGATATGCCAGGGCAAGGAAATGGCCGTGTGGTATACGTAACACAGGCATATTTGCTGGCATTGATGCCTATGTTCCAGTCTAGAGCCCACTTCTCAAAGCAACACACGTATTGCTGCAAAGATTCCGTGGCAACTTTTCTACTAGGACTTCTGGTTAGCACTGCAGTGTCGCCAAAATAAAAATTTTAAATAATTTTTATTTTTTGTTTTTAAAATGATAATTAATTTTGTATTTAAAGTAAAAATTATAAAATAATAATTAAAAATGACTTTTTGAAATAAAACTCATAACAGTTATGGCCCCTGAGTATTACAAACAACCCGACATAAAATTCTTGGTGAAGCAGACACGGCCTTAGAGTCGTAGAGAACACCACTGGACTGGATAAAAAAAAATTGTGTAATGTTACACTATTGGAACAAGCGTGACATCGGTACTCTTGAGTACCAGCTCAACAAAATTGCTCAGCGCAACGTGACAGAGTTTTATTAAAAGGTATACCTCTCACTCCTACTTGATCAATTGCCTCGATTTTTCCGATGAAACCTTAAAAGTTATGACCAAAACATACAGATATAAGGCAATTGATATATTTGTAAGAGGGCTCAACGGAGACTTACCCTATCTGCTGCAAGCTTACCCCATGCCCTACAAATTCGTCTAATGCTACAAATGATAAATTTTGGAACAACTTTTGTAAATCAGATGCAGACGCCAGCCAAAGCCAACAGGGCAACAATATCACCAGAAATTCTACCCTGTACTTGCATGCATCCCAAATACAAATAGTAACTGACCGATTTTTGCTAAAGTTAATCACTTTTTGGGTAACCAGCAGCACTTGAAAAACTACAGGCCTCAATTGCCACCAAAACCGCCCACACCAATGGAAGCAGATAGCCCAATGGAAACACGTATAGTTGACCATCAAAATAGACAACAATATACACAAAATTTACAATATCACCAGAAATTCTACCCTGTACTTGCATGCATCCCAAATACAAATAGTAACTGACCGATTTTTGCTAAAGTTAATCACTTTTTGGGTAACCAGCAGCACTTGAAAAACTACAGGCCTCAATTGCCACCAAAACCGCCCACACCAATGGAAGCAGATAGCCCAATGGAAACACGTATAGTTGACCATCAAAATAGACAACAATATACACAAAATTTAAACACGAACCAAATTCAGTCACGCGCAATACCGACACTCTAATAACACTCAGTTAAATAAAACATACCAAAACAACAACCACCGCCCGACAAAAGGCAACTTTTAATTAACACAACAAATTATCGGCCATCAGCTCAGGCACATACGCAACAGAGACTGTTCAACACTGAGGTATAAATATGCGACGCTTTCATCGACGATACTCATCAAAAGGAGCAAGAAGGCGAGTATGGAGAATTCGAAGATCGGAATAATGAAGAAATCTCTGAAATTTTAGATTAGGTTGATAATGTTGATAATGATAACGATTTCTTCGATTAAATTCGATTTTCGATTCCTCCTTACCTTATTTCGAACATCGTATGCAAAATGAGTGAAATATTAAATTCCTTATATACACCGGTTCGAATTCAAATTATATCAAAAGTAGTCGTATACGCAGTCTTATAAACAATGATGAGCCATTTTTGGTAAAAGTAATTACAAGAACATCTTTAATACTACGATTACTTCTTTTATTTAATTGCGGTATCGACAAACAAAAATTTTATATTCTTCGAGACCTAGACACCTTCGACGGGATAATCGGAAACGATACTATTGAGTAGCTGTTCTTTTTCGACAGCTGTAATTCTGCTATTTCATAGAAGAAGCAGAGCTTGCGAATTTTATGTTTATTGCGCTAATGGCACGTGACTTAACATGAATTTATATTACATAATTTTAGTCTGACTGTGGAAATTAACAAAGGAATGTGTTGTGAGTGGGATTGAAGTACAGCCAAGCTTACAGAAATCATGAGCTGAAGGCGCCAAATTTGAAATGGTTTCAGTTGCTTAATAATAAGTCCAAGCCGCTTGCCTCCAACATTCTCCCCCCGTTAGAAGATCAGGGCTACCAATAGCATCATTACAGATAGAATACACTGCTTGGCAACCGCTGAACGGTTTATGGGAAAGCTCTGCCAAAGGACGGGGCGGACGTTTAGGTCTGTGATATAAGGTTTGGTTACGGATGCGAACGAAGCAATGAATTTGCACCCCAGTGTGTCCTCGCACGAAGTCGAGATGACCACACCTCTTTTGTGCACATTCGGCAGAATACGGAAAGGAAAACTAAGCTCCAGTTGCAGTTGACTAAGAATGGCGGGCCATTTGCCAGAGTGATGATAGAGCTAGTTCGCCAAGCGAAGCTACTTTGTATAGTATGTCAGTGAGAACGTAGTTTGATTCCATATTACTCGTGAGATGCTGGATAGTGCACACAAAAAAGTTGAACCTGGATGGTTCAACCCGTAGACACGTCAGAACCACAGCAGAGTGGGGCCAGCAATGATAAGCGCAGATGAAATGCTTCATTTCAGTGCCGCAGCGCAGAGCTCCAGCTTTGGCACGGTCAAAGATTTGAGCGGCACCACATGAGACATTGAACACAACAGTCGCATGCCTCAAGGTATCACAAAAGGCTTGTACTTCATATGACGCGTTCGGGTCCATCACATGTCGTGGAAATGTCGAATGCCTAACGTCACTGAAATCACAACAAAGATTTGGCCAAGTTGTTTGTAGTACCAGAGGAAGGCTTTAGACCCAAGCTAGTCGCTCCCTCCACAGCTGCTGCAAAGAGATTTTAGCTTCAGTAATTACGGGATTTATAATTCAAATAGGATCATAAAGACTCGCGATCATCGACAACAAGGTGCATCTTCAATATTTTGGCGGAAGCGGCAGACGAATGAGGGAGACCAAAAGGTTGCCACTAGAATGATCCTAGAGGAGTCCAAGAGTTTTTGAGACGGACGTCCCATCGTCAAATTTTGAAAATGTTTCACGTTCAACATCAGGAAAATGCTGAATTTTCCCTTGCTGTGTAATTCGGTGTTTTGCTTGATGATTTCGATGACTTCTTCCTCTGTAGAACTACTAAACTTCGCTCACCTTTTTATAATATTTGGTTAAATTGCATGCACTTTACGTCCGATTTTTTTAATTGGGAATATTTCTTATTCAGATTTACATTCGTGAGAAAGATTTCCGTCGAACTTAAACTTGGTCGCACTGGCTAACGCTATGGGCATGTGCAGTGCGAGCGGGAGAGGTATAATGAGGCCGTCGATATTCAGTTGTGTGGTTTCTTGTAGAATTGCTATGTGGTATAATTATTTTTCCTTATTTTCATTTCTTTTAATGGTTTTGTGGATTAATCATTAATAAACCATTGTAAAACGTTATTAAAAATTAAGATAGAACCTATACATTTATATTTTATGTTAAGCGATATGATATGTAAAAATAACTTATTCTGATGGTTAAGCCACTATACATGTAAAATGTGTTTATTAATCAATAAGATCATGTTAGTTAATTGTATCTAATATTTGATAATGTTTAACAATGGACACTTCGGCTGACGAACACTCATTTTCTGATGCTGTTCACATTTATTGCCTTTCAGTCCCAAAAGACACTGTGACTCTTACAACTGCTCAACACGACTACTGCTGCACACTTTTTACGCCTGCTTGTGTCATCGACAACTTAGTCGCTGCTATTTAGACTGGTAATCGATCAGCTGTTCGGTCGCAACCAGGGCTGGATCGTCAGCCACTACAGGGCTACTACTTGTTACATACAATTTATGCGCATGGCAACTCTGCACTAGTAAGCAAGCACAACCAAAAGGGTGATTGATTAGAAGTTTTAATAAAATTAATAATTTATATTTAATCCTGATGATGCTGTTTAAGTCATAAGGACAAAGTTGTCACATCATTGTATTATCATAGGTCGTTGAAGTCGGTTTTGAAGGGGGTGAAAATCTCATTAAAAAGATTTGTTTACAAATTGCAATTTATAAACATATAATACAGATGAAGCTTAGAAAATCGTGTTAAAAAAGAACTACGTAAAATATGGCAGCGAACTCGTCACCCGGTAGGCAAATCGACGACGAATGTTTACATTTTACCGTTAATTCGGGTTGTCTTCGAGTTGTTTTCATTTTTCGTATAGCACCAGTCGTTGTCATACTCTGGGTGTGTTCAGGATTGCAGAGTTATATGTAGCGTGTAAGTTCGTTACTGATGAATGTGCGTCGTCGAAACGACCTTTGTTTGACTATTTTATTTCTAGGTTTAGTAAAACTTTAGTAAGAAGTGATATTGACAATGTTTTGCCAACTATCAAAGATAATGGTGAGGAAGAAATACCTGATATAAGTGGAAGAAAAAGCTCACTTTTTTTTAATTTTTTGTAAGCTATGATTTTTAAAATGAGCCAAATGAAGAATTGTTGTGAAAACGTATTCTATAATTTTAAGACCTAACAAATATATTTTATTTATTTATTTTTTTTATTTCCCCTTGAAATGTACCTTAGTATTACGTTTTCACAATGTATAGAGGGGTGACAATAGAGCTTATAATGTTTCTCCATATAAACGGAGATAAAATATAGGTGGCTTTAAAATAATGTTTGTTTTGATAATGATTGAGTAGTTCTAAACTATATATATATACATTTAAACGCCTGCTTATACTATTGCTACAATGATTTATGTTTTATTTTAAATTAGGTCAGGCCATGACCGGCGAAGTCTAAGTCTTTGCTGGAGCTCGCGAAGAGGCAGTGTATTCACTCCAACTTAAACTAGTTATTTCTTCAGCCACTGTGGAAATCTGCAAGTCTCTGTGATATACCAGTCAGCGTTTGTAATTTGACGTAGAATTTTCGATTGTTATCTTTATATTAATTGTTGATTTGATCTTTTCGCAGACCCCCATATTTGCGCTCATTACGTCCATATACGTTTGATGATTGTTTTATATATTAATAGTTTGTTGTTCAGTGAGACCTTCGTTTTTTTTTTTTGTTTAACAACCAGTGCAATTCATTTATTTTAAGTTTCATTCGGTTTCGTATTTGAAAAATAGAGTATTTCCATGTCAGTTTGCTGTCAAGGTAGATTCCGATGTACTTAGCTACGTTTCCGATTCTTATATCTCTTCCGTCAATTTTTAGGTGAACTGGTCTATATTTTGTTTTAGTAGTGAAAATTACTTGGACTGTTTTGCGGTTGGTAATTTTTATTTTCCATTTCAGAAACCACTTTAGGGTTTTATTTAGGTTCTTTTGTAGAGTGGATGTTGCTGCATTTATGCTTTTATGGGCAGATAGAAGAATGGTGTCGCCTGCAAACGTATCTATCATTGTAGAGTCCTGTGTTGGTTGAGGTATGTCTGCGGTGAAAAAAGTGTAAAGGAGTGGCCCAATAACGCTTGCTTGGGGAACTCCTGTGCTTACTGGGCGTAGTGTTGAGCATTCATTTTTATACTTAACATAAAATTGTCTGCCTTCTATATAGCATGACAGAAGTTGAGAAACATTGGAAGGGAGAATCGAGTGGATCTTATGTATTAGACCTTTGTGCCGAACTTCATGAAAGGCTTTCTCGACATCTAGGAATAGTCCAATACAGAATTGTTGTCATCTATATCGTTAAGTGTTTTGTGGGTTACGCGTTGAATCTGGTGAATCGTAGAATGATTACGTCGGAATCCAAATTGGTGGTCGGGTATTATTTGATTACGTCTAAGAAGAACAAGAAATCCCTCACGTAGATGTTTTTCAAAAACTTGTGACAGCATGGGTATCAAGCTTATGGGTCTGTAGGAGGAAGCTTTTTTGTAGTCTTTCCCAGGTTTAGGAATACCTATTATCTCGGCAACTTTCCATGCACTGGGGAAATTTCTTAGTCTTAATACCGCGTTAAATAAATTTCGTATGTAGTCTAGTGCCTCCACAGGACATTCTTTCAGTAATAGTCAGTTTTTGTCGTAGCCTGGGGCTTTGTTATGTTTAATGTCGTATTTTATAGTTGCAGTTATTTCTTTCGTAGGGATCTTCTTTAGTGCTAAAGTTGAACGACCTCCGTTCAGAGGATGTAGTGATTCATCAGTGGTAGTATCATTCTCCGCAAATACACTCTCGTAATAATTGGTAATATTGTAGCTTTCTCAAAGTCTGTTCTAGCCCATATCCCGTCGTCCATTTACAGTGGTGGTTGATGAATTGTCTTGTTTGTAATTTTTTTTTTGTCGCTTTCCACAGAGGATAGTCCGTTCATCTTTTCGGGTTTAAGTTTAGGAGATACTTTTCTAGTTGTTCTCGTTTTTGTTCGATTAAATATTTTTTCAGTTCCTTGGTCGCTTTGTTGTAGTCTTTTTTAGCAGATGTGGCTCTGATTGATTGCCAAATTATCTTAAGTTTTCTCTTTCTGTTGATAAGCCGTCATGTGAGTCGTCTGTCTAAGTGACCTCCTAGATATGTGATTTCCATTGAATGCTTGACCGTGGTATTATTAAGAATGATAGACGGAATGATGAATATCACGTGCTTATATTTGTCCCGATTGACACTTATACGCCAATTGTCCTGCCAGTCCGATACGAGTTACAGGTGGTCGCTTAGCACTGTTGACGCTATTTTAGGGCAGCGTGAGCGACAGGTGATTGCAGGGTCATCTGCAAAGGTTGATGTCAGGAGCCGGTGTTTGCAGGTATATCAGCAGTGAATAAGTCGTATAACAGCGGACCGAGAACACTGCCTTTTGGGACGCCAGCATTTATCTGATACCACTTTGTGATAAAATTGTTCCATCTTACCACAAATAGCCCACAAATAGGGATATGATTGCAGTAGTTTATGTGAGTTCTATGGAAGCATTCTCTTTATTTTGTAAATAAGGCCATCCTGCCATATCCGGTCGAAAGCTTAAGCAACGTCAATGAATAAAGCTAAGCAGTATTCTCGGTGTTCAAATACAGTTTTGATTTTCATAGTGACTCGGTTTACTTGTTCGATTGTACTGTGTTTTGGTCTAAAGCCTTAAAAGTTTCTTTAAAGTATTTTTGCAGTTTTGAATCTGTCAAGTGATGCGGGGTATAATATGACTGCCATTCACGTCTTAGCCGGCGTTTTTCTCATACTAGGCGTTCAATTTCCGCGGTTGCTAATACGACAGGTTTCTTGACGGCACTGAGTGCCTTCGGTGTCGTGGCAACGGCAGCACTCGCAATGGTTGAGTTAAAATGGTTTAGTGAGTTGTCAATGTTTGATTCGGTGTCAAGTTTTGGTGTCTTACAAATAAGGTCGCTGACGTATTTTTTATACCTGAGCCAGTCAGTTTTCCATGAAGTAAGAATAACGGAATGAATACTTTTTTTGGTGTGCTCCAGTAGGTGATATGTGACTGCTTAATTTTCCGATGAGAGCTCGGCTTGAGTTTCCGTTGAAATTACAGTTCGAGAGATGTTGCGAATTACTGCGAAGTCGATTAAAGCGGGAATTTTCCTCGGATCTGCTGGCCAATATGTAGGCCTACCCGGAGAAGCAAAGTCGAATTTGTTGCTTGAGTGTATTATTGTTTTGTATAGCTGTTTTTCTTTGGGATTTGCAAGTAGAGAGCCTTAGTGGGGGTGATTAGCATTAAAGTCCTCTGGTGCAAGAAATGTACGTCCTATGGTATCGAAGAAATGTTTGAAGCATGATTCGGAAATCGAAAATCTGGGTGGGCAGTAGACCGCTGAAAGGGTCATCTTTCCAGTTCAGGTTTCGATGACAATAGACATAGCTTCCATGTAGTTCTAAGAGTAACTAAACCTTTTGGTTTGGTCATCTGCAAAATCAATTTAAATAATTCGACTCGACGAAGCATGATCTTTACATATTAAAAATAAGAATGAACTTCCAGGGTTAAGGAAGATCAAGCCATCTGCAGATGTCCACTACTCGCTACGGAAAGTGGTAAAGAAAGTTCTGGACAAATCAATACGACATCCGCCTTTACGCAATGAATGTGGACATGAGCCAGAAGACCGACAAAGCAAAGCAAGCATTAGCTGACTTAGATTAATTTTCTCAAATATAGAGGAAGGCGAAACTCCTTTCAGGGTGTGTAATCCACCCGAATTAAAAATTAAGCCTATCAAGACATAATGCCATAATCATCGTATCGCTCTATAAGCCGTTTGCCCACAATGGGTAAAATCTTTGAAAAACTCCTTTTCGATAAGGGAAATAGAAAAAAAATAATTCCTGACCACCAATTCGGGTTTCGTCAAAAACATTCGCCAATACAACAAATAACTCGTGTGATACACAAAATCATGAATGATCTGGACAATAAGAAGTATTGCATAGCAGTCTTTTTAGATGTCGAAGAAGCTTTTGACAAGATATGGCATAATTGGATACTATACAAATTAAAAGCATTGCTGCCACATACCTTCTATGCAATAATTTGCAGCTACCACACAGACCGCTGCTAATACGCAAAATTTGGCGATAGCACTTCGAATATTCACCTAACCAGTGCTGGAGATCTTTGTCTACAACCAAATATTAAAACAAACAGCATGAGTAATCCCATCGTTCCTGCAGAAAAATATTTGGTCATTCACTTAGATAGTAAAGTGAAACATTAATCTACTTTTATGCAAACATTTATTATTATCTTTAGACAATAAAGTCACAATCTGGAACTTAAAGCCGATTTGACATACAAATATAAGGAACTGCGAAGAATTTCAACATAGACATTGTTAGGAGCAGTTAGTTGCTTAATTAACCCTTCTTGTATTCACAAAACTAAGCGAAGGTCTAAAGATTTAAGCATTACGAGAGTACAACGCTGTCAGCAAAAACTCTTGCTGTCCCCAAAACAGACATAATTCAACATCAACAGTCAAAGGTACTACGACAGATGAGTGGCGCTCTATTATAGATATTAAACCATGACATCCACCTAGATCTGAAACGATAGGCAGGAAATATCTTGCACCAATAAAGTCCATATAAACACAGAAATCAACATACTCCCTACTTAGGAAATCTCTACCTTGTATATTACGAAAATCACGACCAGTTTATATATTATAAGCAACATTCGGCAACCGTTGGACAGTTTGACACACATACAATAATAGTTGGGAAATAAAAAAAGGAAATTCATAATTGCCTGGAGGCAAATTATTCATCAGACGGAGACCCAATCGGGTTGTTATTGCTAACAAACAAGAGGAATATTCTTGCACGAGTGCAAATTAAGCGGCAAACAAGGCCCTTGTTTCGTTATGAACGAAGACGTTTTCAAGTCCTCGTCGGCGAAACTGAATAAACACTGTGTTGGAGGCAGTATTTGCGCTGTCAAGAGTAGCTGTTCAAATCCTAACAGCTACAAAGGAAGAGCTGCTGTTAATTAACAGCAAGGGTTAATTTACAGCAACACCCTACTTCTTGTAAATTTTCGACTTTTTTACTTTCTTCTGGTAACCACCGAAGTTTACACACTTGCTTTTGTTAACTCCGCGCGCGTCTTAAGCCACATTTAAAATGTATAAATAAATTGTAATTCAAGGAGAACACAGGGTTTTTCTTTTGTTCACGGTATGAAACAGGGAGCACAAACCAGCGCTTCCTCTAAACACAGTGTTTTATGCTTACTTTTGCAAATGCCATTGGTCAGGCAACGTAGTGATTTATTTCCTATGCCAACCAAATTCGAAGCAAATAAGTTTCAAACCAGTTATTATTATTATTATTCCGGTCGCGCACGATATCGTTCGGCTCATTTCCGCACATGTTGATTTCGATATCCGAAGTCGTTGGCATTCCTTACGGTGAATTTTTAGCCAAACCAGGCGCCGAAATTTTAAGTTCTAACCTTTATAGTGAAGTTCATAGTGAAGCATTCCACTGTCCACTTTAGGCTGGGTTTAGTGAAAAACATTAAGTTCTCTTCTTATATCTCTCTCTATCCAGTGGGCTTAGTTATGAACCGTCGCAGAGGAATGTAAAAGTTGAGACGGTCTTACCGTTTCCATATAAGATGATAGGAAGCTTTTTAGAATAAAGAGAGCATCTATCCCGGTGATGTGCTGTACAGATAGCGTAAATCAAAGAAGATGGCAAAGGTGAAGCTGAGTTGTTGGGTATTGCTTGATTGGGGCACCACGCTTACAAATTCAATGCAGCGTGCTCAGACCGAGCAAAATAATATAATTGCAAAGGTTAGTCTTTGTAGACTTCTAGATATATAGTTCCCGTGAAGCTTAAAAACAAGCTCCGTTCTAACTCAGGATTATTCAAATGGTCTGTAAGCCACTCTGCCGTTATGGTGGCTCATGGTGAAGTCCACTAGCGGACTTGGTGAGGAAAGGTTGGTGCACTTTAGCTAATTATAAAGGCTTCGCTGCTTACCAAAGCTATGTCAAGCGGACCTCTATTAAAATCAAAAAGGAAAACTTAACGAATAAACCCTATACGGTCACCCCCAACAAAGGACAACCCTTACAACCATTGCGCGAACAGCCGTCTAAAGATACCTTTTCGTACGCCGACATTACAAGAGGGTCCCCAAGTGTACTTATTCAGTCTAACCAAAGAGAAAGTCAACAGAAAATTCAAAAATACACGAACAAGCGCCAGAGACAATCTCTAAACAGCCTAGTCAATTGGAGATAAACCCATATGGAGATCAGATTCTGGACTCCCTATGTGCCGCCGTATATACCTTAATTTATTCTACTAAAAGTCTCAATGAAACACAGAAGCAAATGTTGCAATTATAGATACAAATTTTGGACTTACTCAACGCGCGTAATCCGAAATGATCTCCTTAAAAATTCTGATCTGGAACGCAAATGGCATCTCCAAAAAACTTCATGAAGTGGTATGCTTCTCGCAAACTAACAATATTGACATTATTCTCCTTAGCGAAACTCGACTGCTGGGAAATTCTGCCTTCAAAATTCAGAGATACAACTCCTACCTAGCAAAACACCTGACCGTGGCAAGTGTGGCGCGTCAGCCAGTATTCTTACTGCTATCAGCAATATCGAGTTCAGCTCCTTAAACTGGTGTAGCAACCATTTTGCAGCTCTTGTAGACAACCGTAACAGAAAGTTCCTTGTTGGTGCGGCTTGGAACTTCAAACATGGGCTCTGCGGCGGCAAGCGATGCAACAAAAGAGGAAAGGAACTGGCGGACTTCAATTTATCCTCGAACATGAATGTTCTGGCCACTGGCAGCTCAACCAGATTCCCCAATCGGGTGAATAGCAACTATACCGAAATATTCCCCACTTGAAGCTTCACATTGAGAGTCAAGTATACCATCTCCCTCTGATCGTTACGCTGGATTATGCTGCAACATATTTACCCTCAATGGAGAGGCTTATTGAACGCCAGATTAATTTGAAAAAAATCAAGAGCCGCCTAAGCGAGGGAGTCATGATAGAGAACTTAATTCTGGGCCATATATCGATGCAGCTCTGGAAGTCTTCACTAGAAAGATCAATGAAGCTGCCTCAGACGCCCGCCACAGCATGACAAGGCCACATCACTCCAACAAATTGCGATCAGACCCTTACTCCAGAACTGCGCGCCCTCCTGCCGAATAAACGGAACCTACGAGAAGTCTATATCCGAACAAAACACCCTACCGACAAAACAAATTGGCATAAGGTAGACTCCCACCTCAAAAAACTCTTAGCATACATCGCGCTGAATACTTTGACAACATTCTCCCTAACACGAAATGCTAAGCGTCAGCCAATTCAGATAGCCTCACTGAAGGACACCAGTGGAAACTGGTGTCGCTCCGATGGTGAACGGGCAAACACCTTCGCCGTACATCTGTCTGAGAGATTCAGACCTATAGATTTGCCTTTTCCATGGACCCCGCTACCGCCCCTTTCACTGTAGTAGAAGTTGAAAGTTCAATAAGGAGCCTCATGGCAAACAAATCTCCCGGACACGACAGGATATGTAAGAGTACTTTAAATTACCTTCCTGAGAACCCGCTCCTCTTTCTCGCGATTATCTTCAACACTATTCTAAGAGTACAGCCATTTCCTACTGCGTGGAAGCACGCCATCGCTAGAATGGTCCATAAGCCTGGTAAGCCAGAAAGTGATCCCCCTTCCTACCGGCCGATCAGTCTCCTGCCTTCGATCATAAAGGTTTGGGAACGACTGCTTGCCACCAGGTTGATATTTATCGTGGATACCCGCGGACTAATCCCCGAACATCAATTTGGTTTCCGCGAGGGCCATAGCACTATTGAAAAACAACAGCGCCGCAAACCATATTCTTTTGGCCTTTGACGCAAAACAGTATTGTAATATTGTTTTTATCGACTACGAGCAGGCATTCGACCGACGGCACCTTGGGATTCTAACGAAGGTGAAATCCGCTCTACCATCACCCTACTTTGGCCTCATCCAGTCGTACCTAGAGGGACGCACTTTTTGCGTTAAGACCCCAAGCGGGCTATAGGACACATATCTCGTCATGGCGGGAGTACCACAGGGCAGCGTGCTTGGCAAAATTCTCTTCTCTCTATATTCTGCGGATATCCATCAGTTCCTCACGCTGACGGGATGGGCATCTATATTTATAAGATGTTGGTAGCTACTTACGCTAACGATTTGGGTGTCTTTTACTCCTCCCACTGCGAGTACGAGGCCGCTGATGGAATTCAAGGATACCTCCATCATTTGGAGATATGGGCAAAACTATGGAATAAAAAAAATAAGTAGCTCAAAATGCACCAACGTCTGTATTACCTTGGGAAGGCGCTGTCCACCGTCTGTACATCTCTAAGGCGACACCTTTCCCCAAACCAACACAGTAAAATACCTGATTCTAATCCTTAACCAGAATCTCACATTTAGCAAACACATCTCTTCCGTAGTACTCTCTAGTCGAAGCAAGATGGCTGGGTTACACTGGCTGTTAAACAAAAGGAGCTCACTGTCCCTCTCTAACAAACGGTTAGTCTACGTTCAAATAATTATCCTTAAATGGAGATACGGCATAGAAATCTGGGGAATCGCGGAGAAATCTCAGAAGAAAAGAGTGCAAGTCCTGCAAAACAAGACTCTGCGATTAATGACTTGTTGTCGCTGGTACCTCAAAAACTCAACCCTTCTTCGAGACCTGGACATACCTGTTGTCGAGGACCAGATCGCCCTA
The DNA here is from genome assembly GCA_035041755.1 of Cacoxenus indagator. Taxonomy (NCBI): domain Eukaryota; kingdom Metazoa; phylum Arthropoda; class Insecta; order Diptera; family Drosophilidae; genus Cacoxenus; species Cacoxenus indagator. Next base: position 156,005 of record JAWNKX010000136.1, on the reverse strand, counting down.
CAAACCAGCCGATTCAACGACCGACTTTTGGAACACTGAAACCGATTAGCTTCGCTACAATTTATCATAAATTTATTATTCGGTTCATCGCACAGTAATCAATCCCATGGCAATATTAGCTTGTGGTTGGTCAGCTATGTTGTGTAGTTAAACATTTTAGAAGTTGTTAAGGAGTCTTATTTTTAGTCCAAAAGTTTTACACACGTTTTTAATTTTTTCGATGTTAAAGTATGGTGCTAAAGGAATTCAAGGGCCTAAATTGATTTTTAAAAAAATTCTGTGTGCCTTGGTCTTGTAGTCGCCAAAACGATTTGACTATGTTGTTATGGGAATAAATATATAACATATAATCTCAGTTAATATTTGGGAATAATTGTTGATTTACAATAATTGCCAGGATTCCGGAGGCTAATATGATAATACCAAAAACTTCGTATCCCACACAAATCACAGAAGAAACTTTTAAAAACTATTTTAAATAAACTGGGGCTTGGAAACATTGTAATGGCCGACGTTGTCTTTGCTAATTGTTTCCTTGAATTTTAAATATCAACTACATACCTATACATATATATATAAATTTTTTTTTTTTTTTTCAGATTTGTTAATATTGTTATAGCAATATACGGCGCATTTGCTGAAATTGTTGATCACAGTGCGAATTTTCGTATTTCATATAAAGAAGTTGGTTTGATTGTGGACATTGTATATTGTTCAAGCCTCTTAATTATAATTTGCGATTGTCCTCACAGTGCTACTCTCAAAATATCGAAGAAAATTCAGAGATCTCTTCTATTAATCGATTTAAAGCGAATTGACACTGACACTCAAAATGAAATTAACTTTTTCATCATTGCTATAGAATTAAATCCACCTATCGTTAGTCTAAAAGGCTACGTTACTGTTAATCGGGAACTATTATCATCTGTAAGTACGATACCTAATAATTTTCATTCTAAAAGATATAATAATGAAATCTTCGCCAAAAAAATAAATAAATAACATTTTATGTATCAAAAAGAAATTTTCCTTGAGAAATAGTATATACATTACAGCATTATGCAGATCCATCTGAATCAACACTGCGTGTACACAACAAACCCAAAGTAATAAGTGAAATTACAAGCCAGGCTTCTGTTGCAAAAGAGATACTAATAATAATATGGAAATATGATAAAATCACTAAATCTTAAATTTCTTGAACACTGCGAAAAATACTCTGCAACAGTAGAATGACACTATTCAAAAGCAAAGTATTCCTCTGAGAATTGAGTTTGCCGGCAGTGCTGCTTAAACTGTGCAAAGCAGATACGTTTATATATTCGAATAAATATCAAAAAAATTAAGAGTACGAAATGCCAACCAAAAAGTCAAACAGTGGAAGATCAACGAGAAAATCGCAGCAGTAGAGAGAGCACAGAAGGCAGCAACGCTCCGGGCCCTGCTAGTAACAAATCAATTTTAACTTAATTTCTGTATTATTATTCGTTTAAATGCTGATTCCAAATGTACATATATAAAAAAACTGTGTGTAGGTATTCGGCCCTAATGTGAATGGAACTTAACAAATTTTGAACTCAATAAATTAATATACAACACTATGACTCTATAGTTTATATGGGACGTAGGTCCTCTTCTATAGCAAATCAGCAAATCTCTTGGAGCCATAAACAGTTGAGGTGACCATCAGCCCGACGAACAAACATGCATCTCTTGTCAGGTATTTAACTAGACATTTAACTGACCAGACGCACTTTGTTAACTACCGCTAGGACTCTTCCGTCCATTCTTCATCAAAGCGTTCATAGAATTTTAAGTTACTGCATATATGGAACATTCGGGACGGATTATGCACAACATATGCAAACTACAATTTCCACGATTCATAAATAATTCAGCTGATTACGATAGCGAGTTTCACGCATTGGTTGCCTCTTCAGAACGAGGTTATGGGTGTTTAATATATGACATATTTCGCAAGTTGCGGAGATAAATTTGGGTAGCCATGCCAAAGTCACTTAAAACGCAGTTCTTATATCGGTTGGTATACATTTGCGTATAAGAGAGACGCGTCTTCTTCTGGACTTATTCCATGATTACGCTACGGTGTTTCGCCCCCAATAAGATATAAAAAACCAAAAAATGTACAGATATTGTCCAAGAACTCATCAGATATGGTTTCAAAGGAATGAGGGCGTAGGCTGACTTAGGCCACATCATGTGCTTCATCGGCCCGATTTTTTTGCGTGTTTAAACCGAGAAATTGCCAACGGGGTAATATACTGTGTCGATTCTTGCTTCCAGGGATCGTTCCACGCAAACATCGGGATTTCATTCTTTTTGTTGCGTGGGAGAATTTCGGTCATTAACGAGAGCTAGTGAGTGCGTTATGCGGGACTGCGTAAGGCGCATTCATTACAAAGCTCCATCCGAAATGTAAATAATGGAACTATTCCCAGTATACCGTTTCTTAAAACCATTTCTAGAAGTAGGTATTGTAGTAATAAGTATATCTTTTTTTTTTATTTCCCAAAAGAAGAGTACATTGTCTATTATAGAAAAATAAATCGACATTGTACAGATTAATATTTAGGACAAGAGGGTGAATTTCAATTTTACAATCAGTTTGTAAAGTCGTGTTGTGACTGTAATTTAACAATACATGTATTTTAACAATAAATAAACAATTAAAGATAACCCCAATTAACAATTATTAATTGGAAGTAATGTGTTATGTGAGGTCCACTGGTCTCACTCACCCTTTTTAGTCTACGTTGCCGAGTTAGTTCATCTAATGGTATGTATTCACACCATCGTTCGAATGCTGGGAATGTTTGGTTTGGTATTTTCTGCTTAAATTGATTATTTCCTCATCTACTGTCGCAATTCTTAGGTCTCGATGAAGGTCCGTGTTGGTGATATACCATTGGGCTTTGGTGATGCTGCGAATAATTTTTGATTGTTGCCTCTGGAATAACTTTATATTTGATTTTTTGGCAACTCCCCATATTTCGGCTCCATATGTCCAAATTGGTTTAATAATTGTCTTATAGATTAGGAGCTTGTTTTCAAGTGAAATGTTTGTATTTGGTTTTAGTAGTGTATATAACTTGTACTGTTTTGTTTTTGTTTATTTTAATATGCCACTTTCTAAGCCAGTCAAGTGTTTTATTAAAGTCTACTTGCAACATGGATGTTGCAGTATTTATTTTTTCTGCAGCATTTTTAAAATGTAATTATTTTTAATTAAATTTTTAGAGCATTGCTAAGAACGCTAATTTTTTCGATGTTTATGAAGATACCGCAACACTTGCTTTGCTGCTGATATATGCTCGCTATGAGGTCGGTGTTGCGTGGCGGCAGTTTTCAAACGCAATATTGTATGTCCTGTGTGCTCGTTACTGCCAAGTACATCAACGAACCCATAAGTGATTGATACTCTGTTGCATCAACGAGTTTGCAATTATCGTCCTTGCACTTGACTTGAAAGCTCGGCATCAAAGTTACCAATGAAGTGCGACAATCTTCCATGCCATATTGTGGCAGAAGTTGCAAAATATTTTGCTGTTGGTTAATTGTTATAGGTCCGGTAGTGCCCTCTCTTTCGATTTTGAGAAAGACTGATGAATGGGACCTTTGTCGACAATCTGAAATTCATGACCAATTTTTAATTTTATTTTGTTAAGTTTATTACGATCAGTACTACAGATCATTAGATCATCAACATAAATGGTGATTATGTTTACGTTTCGGCCTCTATTCAAAGTGTAGACGCATGTTTCACTAACACACTTCTGAAAACCTAACTTCTTAAGTACCGCATCCAATTTCAAATTCTATATGCGGCCTGATTGCTTCAGTCCGTATAAGGATTTTTTGAGCTAAATTACGCGCCCATCTTTTATCTCAAATTTTTTAGGTTGTTTCATATAAATATTTTCGTAAATATATAAATATATTTCGTGAATGGAGATTCAGGTAGGCAGTTGACACACATCCAATTGATGAACATGAAACTCATATTCAGCAGCTATGGCTAATACCATACGTATCGTCGAATGACGCACAACAGGCGAAAATGTTTCTTTGTATAACTACATACTCCATACTTCTGACTACAACCTTTGGCTACCAGTCTCGCATTATACCGTTCAATTTTTCCATCGCTGCTCCTCGTCAAAGCAAACACGCATCTGCTACCTATTGCCTATTGATCTGGGGACAAGTTCGTGAGCTCCCAGGTCTCGTTCTCAATTAACGCATTGTTTTCTGCTTGCATCGCCTTCCACCAGTGCGTATACTGCTCAATCTGTAGTGCTTCAGATATTGTCTGTTACGTTTGTATATGTAACCAAGCATACCGCATTTTGTTGGTCTTAATCTGGACTCTAGGGTATACCTGAACTTGAATCTTGATTTCAAAAAATGTCAAATTAGAATTTTTGTATATATTGAAATTATCGTTTATATCTTCTACCTTAATACTTTACTTACTACCTTAAATGTTGGCATGAAATTATCTCTGACAATACTTGTTGCACCAAAAGAAGTCATTTGAAAACATGAATTGAATGCCTTAATATTCTTCAAAAAACACTTCGATTCTGATAACGTTCCAGAAACGAAGGAATGCTGTGGTTCTAATGGACAATTCAATGCCGACAATTTGACTTTCAAATTTGTACAGCACAATCCTGACTTTTCAGTGCCGAATTTGAGTGCCTTGGAATGTTCACAAACTTGGTTCATTGAACCAATGGTCACTGATTTGTATGAACTATAATCCACTTGACTATCATAGTGGAATGCATTACTATTGAAATTTATATGTGCGCAATTATCAGAGTTCCGCGCTTCTCGTAACGATAAACGCGACCGCGCACCTCGTTTTTGATCCTCTTGTGTTCGTATTGTTCGCTGCATTTAACTTTCTTCTGCTCTAGCAGCAGCTAGGCAAACTGCATGCAAGGCATTAGTAGAATGTCGACAAAAATAAAATTTTTTTGGCAGGATTTTCAAAAATACTGGTAAAATAAATATTTTTAATAATTTATTATGCACATATACACATATGCACAATGCACATACCACAACAAATGCACCCACTTCGAATAAACTTTGAACAATTTCAAATGTAACAAATGTTGTCAACAAACGGTATTAACAACAATTATTTTACCAATAACTTACGCACACTTTTACAAATGTGTCTGTGTGTGTGTGTTTGAATTTGTTTTTAAACTCTATAGTTTTTGCACGCGAGCTTACGGAATACTCCATCTTTCTATCAGAAAGAACAGAGAGGCTACGTTTGTACATTTTGCAAGTAACTGACAAATACAAAAAAAGTTTTTTTTGTTAGAGTATTACATTTATCGTAGTGAACTGCATAACACATTTGTCAGGTTAAAACAATAATGACGTTTATAAAGTAAGACTTAGACTAAATTAAAAATTATGATAATTGCGCCGGAAAGGCAATGACATAGAAGGCTGATTCCTTCTTAGGTTGTGATCAAGCGGGTGTAGCCTCTTCAGTCTACAACTTGGTGAGATATGGGTGAGGGATGACGCCAGCGGATTTGGGTGATACAAAAGTACGAAAGTTCTCAGAGTTTATGGCTATGTTCTAGTGATTGGCCCTGGAGTGGAATCTATCCAAGTAGCTGTACAATTTCTCCGTAGCTTCGATCAGAAAGGCAGAGTTGAAGATGACTGCCGTATCGTCTGCGTAAGTAGGAATAATCGAATGCTCATCTCTAGTTGTCGGCATATTAGACGTATATGGGAGTAGAGGACCGGAGCTAAGACAATCCCTTTAGGGACACCGGCTCTCATGTGCGTGATGGTGAAAATTTTGTCTCTTACCGTCACAGAGAAGGTCCTTGGACAAAGCTTCGGATTTTAATTTATTCAGAAGTCCATCGATCCATACCCTATCCAATGCTTGTTTGACGTCTAAGAACACTGCAGAGGAATACTGTTTCCTCTCAAACACAATTAGTATGTGATTAACGACTCGATGCAATTGTTCGGGCATGCCATGCTGCGATCTAAATCCAATTTGATGATCAGGAATGGCTTCTTTAACACCCCGTACTGCCAACAATCTGCTCAAATATAATCTATCGAAAATTTTGGAAAAACTTGGATGCAGGCTTAACGACCTATATGATGAGACAAGGTTCTCCGGAGTACCAGGTTTTGGTATCATGGATATCGTTGCACACTTGCACTGTGTGGGAAAATGGCAGATCCGTAGCATGCTGTTGAACAACATCGTCAGTAACACCACCATTTCACGGATTGCTGTCACCACATTGTTGTCAATACGGTCATGTCCGGAGCTTTTCTTAGATTTAAAGTCTCTCAATTTTAGTCACAACCTCTTCAGAAGTGATATATTTCGTTGGTCTACGATACACCTCGATAGGACTTCAGCTGTTCCCTCAACGTCTCCAAGGTCAGCCAGGCTAAATGGTGTGAAGCGGCTTTCCTACTCATTAGCAAATGATTCTGTTTTCTCGGTCTCTATATGCAGCCACTGGTGTAGTGGCCCGCGGATTAGAGCATGTTTGTGAGGCTGTTGTTTGATGCAGTTGGTGGCACGCCATAAGTTGAAGCCAGACTTTTTCATTGGATCCCCATTAGCCATCAGATCCCACAGCTTGCATTACATGCCTCAGCATCTGGGCAGCTCTCCTCCATGCAGCCTTGTCAAATTTCGTGACAAGTGATCTCATATAGCGACGTCGTAGCCTGCGCTTATATCTCACCAACTACAGGACCTCAGGTTTTAAGAGTGCCTGTGGTGGGTTGTGAGAAAAAGGGGAACGGTTTGAGGATTAACTGGGCAGACTTAACGATGTCAACCGTATCATCTATATCCTTGTCCGAATTAATTATAATCCATATTAAGGTTGATCTCTGCGTTTAGACACCAGTGAGAGACCGTTATGTTAGCGTGGGGAGGTACCAGTCTGGACAGCCGTACGATTTTATATGAATTCAAGCCAAGTTTAAATTGTGGGATATGATCTGAGCTAAGGTTAGATGACTCAGCAATGGCCAGAGCTGTTAGATGAATGTCATTGCAGACAGCAAAGTTTACAGCGTCGGGCGACCTTGAGGAAACATATTGCTAAGGGTGGGGATTCCGATGGCGAGAACTTTTTGTGTTAGTGTTAATGAAATTGTAGAATTTTTTGGATCGCGTTTTATGTCCTCTTTGACACAGGTAACATATGACGAGTATCGAAGAGTATTAAGGTGTTGAAAACTATAACTAGATATTGCGTAGGAGCATCAACGGAAGAGCCTGATCTTTTAAATTTTTTAAATAGTCTATTATTTAAAGTTTTTAACTGAATACGATTGCGAGAAAACAATGGTCATATCTGGGTTTTACATTTAAGTTTAAGTCTAGGAATGCAAAATATGAAATATTTTTTAATAGTTTTATGAAAAAACTGTGTTGCTAGTTCCACATTTTCGCAGAAAAACAGAAAGGACCAGTCAATATTAATAAGCAGACGGTTGAGTTTAACGTAATCAATACTTTTGAAGCACAATAAGCGTTTTGATGTAGGCTGCTAATTAGAGACGTTATTAGTTTGACGACCGGACATATATAGAATGATTCAATTCCACGAATGGGTGATGTGCATTCTCAGGAATGGAAAGGGTTGACTTCTGAATAAGGAGACATCATGAATACTGTCGGTAAAGACCAGATTTAGAATTGGATTTTTGCTATTTGTTACATAGTTAAGTTGCTGAATGGAAACATCCAGAAATGAGTCTACAAGTTCCCAACTCGTTGGTAAAATAACTGAGTTGCAATTATGGGAAGTGGACCAAGAAGAAGTTTGAAGTATCCCATAATTAAGACTTTTTCGGCATCTTTGCCCAACGAAATGACTTATTTAATAGCAGTAAAGTGGGCATTGTAAACCGATTCATAGAATGTACGTGCAATATACGAGCAGGTTAAAAATAAGTGTGAATTAATAAAATATACCTTTACACAAATGAACTCAATGTATTCAGTATTGGTGATGTATACTGTGTCTAAGGAATACCATGCCTTGACAGAGAACAACACTCTGCAATTTTATATAAGTCGTGAAATTACTGTTAAACAACTCAGAATTTAGAACGTACGGTGAAGCCAAGTTCGGACGGATAAAATAATAGAAAGAAAAGCTATTTGAAAACATTTATTAATTTATCAGGTTATGTATAGAGGAAGTGAGTGTTCGAGCAACAGCATAAGGGGAGCAAAGTCTCGGTTTTTTTAAATATTATCAGCTTCTTAGGGTCAGTCGAGACCCTTAGACTAAAACTAGTCGACCAGTCTATCAGTTGCACTAAATGAAAAAAAAAAACAACGCTTCCCGTGAATCGCGTTTTGTTCGCACAAAGGTAGGCATTGTTAGAGCACAAACAAAGGTTGTTGTTTACACTATTTTCGTCTGGAGAGGATAACATCTTAACATAATTGGATTCGATGCGACTTAACCGTCGCTATGACAACTTTTGTAAATCAAACAAAACTTATTTGTAAATCTAAATTCTATTCTATTTCTATTCTTCTTCTATTGTACGTGTATTATATTTCTATTCTACACTATTTCTTTTCTATTTCTATTCTACTTCAATTCTATTTCTATTATATTTCTATTCTATTTCTATTCTATTTCTATTCTATTTCTATTCTATTTCTATTCTATTTCTATTCTATTTCTATTCTATTTCTATTCTATTTCTATTCTATTTCTATTCTATTTCTATTCTATTTCTATTCTATTTCTATTCTATTTCTATTCTATTTCTATTCTATTTCTATTCTATTTCTATTCTATTTCTATTCAATTTCTATTCTATTTCTATTCTATTTCTATTCTATTTCTATTCTATTTCTATTCTATTTCTATTCTATTTCTATTCTATTTCTATTCTATTTCTATTCTATTCCTATTCTAATCCTATTCTATTTCTATTCTATTCTATTCTATTCTATTTCTATTCTATTCTATTTCTTTTCTATTTCTATTCTATTTCTATTCTATTTCTATTCTATTTCTATTCTATTTCTATTCTATTTCTATTCTATTTCTATTCTATTTCTATTCTATTTCTATTCTATTTCTATTCTATTTCTATTCTATTTCTATTCTATTTCTATTCTATTTCTATTCTATTTCTATTCTATTTCTTTTCATTTTTTATTCTATTTCTATTCTATTTCTATTCTATTCTATTTCTATTGTATTTCTATTCTATTTCTATTCTATTTCTATTCTATTTCTATTCTATTTCTATTCTATTTCTATTCTATTTCTATTCTATTTCTATTCTATTTCTATTCTATTTCTATTCTATTTCTATTCTATTTCTATTCTATTTCTATTCTATTTCTATTCTATTTCTATTCTATTTCTATTCTATTTCTATTCTATTTCTATTCTATTTCTATTCTATTTCTATTCTATTTCTATTCTATTTCTATTCTATTTCTATTCTACTTCTATTCTATTTCTATTCTATTTCTATTCTATTTCTATTCTATTTCTATTCTATTCCTATTCTATTTCTATTCTATTTCTATTCTATTTCTATTCTATTTCTATTCTATTTCTATTCTATTTCTATTCTATTTCTATTCTATTTCTATTCTATTTCTATTCTATTTCTATTCTATTTTTATTCTATTTTTATTCTATTCCATTTCCATTCTATTTCTTTTCGATTCTCTTTTTATTTCATTTCTATTCTCTTTCTATTATATTTATTTTATATTTTCATTCTATTCTCTATTCTATTTCTATTATATTTATTTTATATTTTCATTCTATTCTCTACTCTATATTCTCTTATAATTCTCCTTTCTCTTCCCTTCTATTTTATTGAAACATATTCATTTCCTCTCAATTGAAATCTATTACATTTTTTACATTTGTGTCTAATCTGCATATATTTTTTCCTTCTAGTGTATTGGAACAATAACTATTTACTTGTTGGTTCTTATTCAGTTTAAGTTTACGTTAGATCGATCTTCGTAAGAGCGGAAACTAATTACGCGTACGTTCACAGTTTAAGAAATTTAGGGCACCACTTAGTTCTGCGTGTTCAAGTTTGTAAAATATTATAAAAACTGTATTTCTCTTCGAATGCTAATATACAAAGTTTAACTTTTACTTCTGCTAAGTGTATTTGTTCTTTTTTTTCTTATATGTTTTTGTATCAATATATTGACGACACCCTTTAAATTTGAATACTTATCAAATGGTCCCATTGAAAATTGGATAGTTTCATTCATTTTTTGGCTGACGTGGCAACATTTAATTAGTAAATGCCAGAAATTTTTAAGATGGGTGAAAGAAAGATAAGATATTGCATTTCATTCGAATTTCAAATGCGAGAAAATTATTAATCTACAGAATTGATAAATTCGACACTTGAAGAGAATTCTGTCAAGGCGTCGTGTCATTAAACGGTTAAAAAGACTTTTACAATATTCCGTAGAGCAATTTTAAGAATTGAAAGTGATCCGTGTCCAGATGCTCTGTTGAAGTTTGAAAGGAACGATTAGAAGCTTTACTATAAGAAAATCTAGCTCGCTTACATACTATTGCAAAAATAAGCAGTATTTACAAAATTTGTAAATGACGGGGTCATTGAAAGTGATGTAAAAAAACGTTTGCATCTCTTTACTTTATTAAGGTTTCAGCTTTAACATTAAATTTTAAATTTTTTGATTTATATAAATTTTATGTTGTTTAAATGTGAAATATTTGTGTGCTTTCTTACAATTCAAATAAATTGTCTGTATATGTAAAAATTGCATTGGTAGAAATTAATAGTTCTAAATTCAGAAGTAATGTAAAAAAAAGTAATGCAAAGAAACACACGTCCTAAAGATTTTATTTCTACCCTGCGGTTCCACCGATGATCATTGCTTCGTAGAATGTGCCCCTGGTCTTTTAGCCGGGTGTCTTTCACTCTCATTGCTAATTCACAGTTGCTGCGAATTCGGGCACAGCACCCCAGTTGTCAGCATTGTCCAGCATTAGTTCGCATATATTATTGACAGTCGACAGCACTCCTGTGCGGTCGGCTAGCCCTCGTCCAAAGTTCAAAGTGTTTAGGGTATTTGATGCTACCGTCCACGCAGAATGTGCGTAGTGAAAACTTCTCGTGGCCTATGTAGATTGGCATATTATGTAAGGGAAAAGATATTCACTTCACCGTAACATCTGCACAACAATGGCTCCAGGTTGAGTATTAGACGCTATGTCCAACGACTCTCCCTCGATATCATCCAACGCGCAAACCGAAAATTCAGCGAAGAGAAACAAGTTGAAGGAAAGCAAGGAGAATCACTAAACCACGACAACGGCGTCAACGCAACCAAAAACGGAGGGAAATATTACAACGAAATGACGATAACAGCGAAAGCGCAAACCCAAAGGGAAGTGAAAAACATTAAAAAACGATGATATGCAACGCAACGGCAACTGCAACAGAATGGTGTTTGATACTTAAAAATATCAACAGCAGAGCGAACAACTTAGAAACAATGATAATGGAAAGGAAAAAAAATCAAATTAAATCTACGAAAAAATAAAGAGATAATTTGAAATTGAACACAAGGAATGTGAGTTGTTGGGACGTGGAAAAGAGTTGCTTAAAACGGAGAATGAGTTTTTGAAAACGAAAACGCGGAGTATGAAAAATTACGTCACTGACTGAAAATTCCGAAAAGAGTATGCCGTTTGCAACGCTGAAAGAGTTTATATCCGATAATGATATAATGGGCCAAATATAGAATCGTGGACAAGTTAATGTTGTGCGCAAAGTTTTTAAGTTAAGTCGCACCAAGTTGCGCGCATTGGTATTATAAAAGCAAAACACAGTCATGGCTGTATTCCGAGCCCAATATGGTGAGTAAGGACGTCGAAGCCTTACGTTAAATGAGAAATATGTTTGAGACAAGACAAAATAAAGTGACTATGTGAAAATATTTTGGAAGTCATTCGTGGAAACACAGCGAAATGTTTACTGATGATTACAATGACTAAATAATTCTGGCAAAACAAATCCAAATGGGCGAAGGCGAACTGATTAATTATATCATCGATGGAATTCCTGAGGAGCAATTTAAAATTCAAGAGGATATCGAGTGCTATTTGCTAACGGATGAACTACTCCACGCATTCAAGGAAGTGAAACTAAGGAAACCCACAAGTTAGTCAATGGGCGTAACTTCCATAGCAGGGTAGTCTAGGTCATTGTTGAAGTTGACTGTTGTGGCGCCGCGGCAAAACGACGTCGTAGAAAAAGCCAAGCTCAAATGCTTCAATTGCAACAGCGTAGGTCACTTTAGAAGGGAGAATGTAAACTGATATAGGATCTCTGATTGCCTTTAACCAGGCCAGCTTTAACGAAGGCCAGACTGATCCCAATGCATTACTGTATCAAATTATCTCACCGCCTCCACGTGGCTCCATCCGAAAACAGCATCTTGACATCCGCTAAATCTGGCATTGTGTGAGTTTGGTAGATCGAACAGGCAGGGTTGGCGACCCAATCATCTTAGAACCAATTCTCAGGAACCCAAAGATGAGAACGCAATTCAAAACAGACTCCCTTTAAATGGCAAACGTCCCCCGCAGCAATAAAACGACCATGATTTGTGTATCTGCATCTGGAATGTGCGAAGTCTCAGCACGTCAGGTGCAGTTATAAAAACTAAACAAGCATTAGTTGACATGATCGCCCTCCAAGAATTGAGACGGAAGGCTTCGGAAAGTGACAGTAACAATCGGCCGCAAGCAAATATTTATTACAGCGGTCATACCACAAACCGCATATTAGGATGCGGTTTCATTGTGGGCCAGAGAATATTCTAAGACTTAGCCAGAGAATAATCGACTTCTCTAAAGGGACCAAGCGCCTTATCACGGGAAAATTTAAGTGTATCAGCCTTGTATTTTTTTTTTAAACAGAAGGTTCTGCTGAAAATTTTCGGTGCGATATGCTTTGAAAGGGTATCACGAGTTTTTTTTACTGAACGAAGATGTGGACATCGTCTGAAGAGTGAGGTTGGGTCGACTTCACTGGATTGGCCATGTCGAGCGCATGGACAATGACGCTCCGTCGAAGAAACTCTAGAGCTCTGAACTACATCATAGCACTCGAAGGTGTGGTAGACCACCCATTCGCTGAAAGTACGACGTCGATGGTTATGCCGAAAGGCTTGCCCATAACTGAAGAGCGGCAACGAGGGACCAGGAAAGATTGCAAGCTGTTCTTAAAGAGGTCTTACTGCCCTAAGGCATCATCACCATCTCCATTACTACTTGAATAATATTCAGACGACAGGTCGCCCATCGAGGCATGTGCCGCCGACGAGCTACCCATTTTTCGCATTTCGCCAGCTCGTTGCTGAAGGTCGTCGAGTTGCGATCCCTTTAGGAGCTCTTCTTGCCCGGATTACCTGGGGCGACCATTTTGTAGCTCTTAGTATAGTGTGAAAAGTCGTACCAATGCTGTTGAAACTGAGGTAGAAATAATGCTGCTTCGGTCCAGTAACTTATCCAGCACTAATTTGATATTTTGGCCTCCAGTCAATTGTTTGTTTAATAAACGACCATTTAATTCATTGCAACGCAACAGTAAAAGGATCGAGTCAAGAATCATCTGTGTCGGACAACATTAGATATCTAACTTCATGGGCAGTTTTGTCACCGATTTGAGCCCGAACATTTCCTTGTGGCGCTGGTATTAGCATACTGCTTGAAGTTGAACTAGGCATGGTCGAACAATTCTTTTTAAATAGCCAATTATCTTCCCAAGTCAATTCACCAACCATGCACGATGTATCTGAGCCAATATCACCTTCGGATTCTCTAACAAATGCAGATATGTCAGGTAATGATACCATATGTGCCACAATATAGTCATTTATGAAATATTGCCATTATAAAGCACAGTCTAGTCTCACATGGGAATCAATTTTGTCAGCACAGAGTACGAGTTCATGGTCCCATAGACTGCAATCAATTCTTGGTTCAAAGGAACTGCCCGATGTTGTGCTCAAAGCCTCGACATAGTAGTTTTCATCAATGTGTCGAGACCATAAGTACTGAAGAGTGTGCGCTGTGAATATAACCTTGAATTACTCTCCTTATAGGAAATTTTAAAAGGTGGTATTGGTGTCCATAAATTTAGCATGGTGTCCTGTTAGAAGTTATACTGATTTGAATATAAGTAAAATAGCTGAACAAATACGCCATGTGGTGCTCTTTTACTATAAAAAATGGAAGAGCGCTGCAAAAACAGTTTACGGTGAGAATGGTGTAAGAGAATGCCGGACCCAGGAGTGGTGTGCTAGGTTCCGTTCCGGAAATTTCGATGTAAAAGATGCACCTCGAACTGGTCGGCCTCATTGAAAAAGTCGATGAAATGTTGCAACTGATGGAGCAAGACCGGCAAGGGAGCTGTCAGGAGATAGCGGAGGCACTATACATTAACTGCGTGGGAGTTTGGAATCATCTAGGGAGAGAAGGCTAGTCAAAGAACCTCGATGTTTGGTTGCCACATGAATTAACGCAAAGGAATTTAATTGACTGAACAACCATCAGTGAGTTGCTGCTTCAACGTAACGAAATGAAACTATTCATAAGGGAATCATTACGAGCGATAAAAAAATTATTAAATAGGAGAATTTCCAACCCAGGCGATCATGTTCAAAGGCCAGTGACCTTCCACAAACGACTTCAAAACATGGATTGACGTCAAACAAGGTTATGTTTAGAGTATGGTGGGATTGGAGGGGAATTGTCTATTATGATCCGCAAGAACGTGGCGAAACGATCAAGTCGATCCTCTACTGTGCACAACTCGACCGTATGATTAACGCAATCAAGAAAGAGCGACAAGAATTGGCCAACATAAAGGGAGTTGCCTTCTATCATGACAATGCTAGGCCACACGCACTTTTGACCAGGAACAAATTGACGGAGCTTGGTTGGGAAGTTCTGATGCATCCATCGTATAGCTCGCACCTTACAACCTCTGACTACTACTTTTCGGTCTCTGTAAAACTCTCTTCCCAGTAAAAAATTGATCAACCGAAGAGCCGCTGAAAATCGCATGGCCAAGGTTTTCGCTGATAAACCACATAAGTTCTACACCGATGGAATTATGAAGCTACTCGGAAAATGGCAAAGGGTTATAGAAAATAATGGAAAATATGTACTTGAATGAAATTGATTTTGAATAAAAAAATTTATGTTAAAGATGTACCAACACACCACGGAGACTTTTTATATGACCCAATATATAACACCGCTGTGGCCAAAAAATCCTGATAGATTTTTGGCTCGAAATAATGCTCCGTGTGTTGTCGACATTTAGTGCTTTCGCCTTGGTAGACCACCCATTCGGTGAAAGTACGACTTCGATGGATATGGCGAAAGGCTGGCCCAAAACTGAAGAGCGGGAACGAGGGACCGGGCAAGATTGGAAGCTGTTCTTAAAGAGGTCTTACTGCCCTGAGGCAGTGTCGTGCCATCATCACCATCATCATTACTACTTGAATAATATTGAGACGACAGGTCGCCCATCAAAGCATGTGCCACCGACGAGATATACATTTTTCGCATTTCGCCACCTCGTTGCTGAAGGTCGTCGAGTGCGATCACTTTTGGTGCTCTTCTTGCCCGGATTACCTGGGGCGGCCATTTTGTAGCTCTTAGTATCGTGTGAAAAGCCGTACCAATGCCGTTGAAACTGAGGTAGAAATAATGCTGCTTCAGTCCAGTAACTTATTCAGCACTAACTTGATATTTTGGCCTCCAGTCAATTGTTTGTTTAATAAACGATCATTTAATTCATTGCAACGAAATAGTAAAAGGATCGAGTAAAGAATCATCTGTGTTGGACAACCTTAGATATCTAACTTCATGGGCAGTTTTGTCACCGATTTGAGCCCGAACATTTCCTTGTGGCGCTGGTATTAGCATACTGCTTGAAGTTGAAGTCGGCATGGTCGAACAATTCCTTTTAAATAGCCAATTATCTTCCCAAGTCAATTCACCTACCATGCACGATGTAACTGAGCCAATACCACCTTCGGATTCTCTAACAAATGCAGATATGTCGGGTAATGGTACCATATGTGCCACAAATAGTCATTTATGAAATATTGACATTCCAAAGCAGAGTCTAGTCTAACATGGGAATCAATTTTGTCAGCACAGAGTACGAGTTCATGGTCCCATAGACTGCAATCAATTCTTGGTTCAAAGAAACTGCCCGATGTTGTGCTCAAAGCCTCGACATAGTAGTTTTCATCAATGTGTCGAGACCATAAGTACTGAAGAGTGTGCGCTGTGAATATAACCTTGAATTACTCTCATAGGAAATTTTAAAAGGTGGTGTTGATGTCCATAAATTTAGCAAAACAAATTTGATTGCGTCAAATGAACATTTGTTTAAAAGTTGACATATCAGGCTACATTTTTGTGAAAAGGGCTGCGTAATACTTTGTTTATGTTAGAAGTTATACTGATTTGAATATAAGTAAAATACTGAACAAATACGCTATGTGATGCTCTCTTACTATAAAAAAGGAAAAATCACTGCTAAACCAGTTTACGGTGAGAATGGTGTAAGAGAATGCGGGACCCAGGATTGGTTTGCTAGGTTCCGTTCCGGAAATTTCGATGTAAAAGATGCACCTCGAACTGGTCGGCCTCATTGAAAAAGTCGATGAAATTTTGTAACTGATGGAGCAAGACCGGCAAGGAAGCTGTCAGGAGATAGCGGAGGCACTATACATTAATTGCGTGGGAGTTTGGAATCATCTAGGGAGAGAAGGCTAGTCAAAGAAGCTCGATGTTTGGTTGCCACATGAATTAACGCAAAGAAATTTAATTGACTGAATAACCATCAGTGAGTTGCTGCCTAAACGTAACGAAATGAAACCATTTATAAGGGAATCATTACGAGCGATAAAAAAATTATTAGATACGAGAATTTCCAACCCAAGCGATCATGTTCAAAGGCCAGTGATCTTCCATAAACAACTTCAAAGCCTGGATTGACGTCAAACAAGGTTATGTTTAGAGTATGGTGGGATTGGAGGGGAATTGTCTATTACGATCTGCTAGAACGTGGCGAAACGATCAAGTCGATCCTCTACTGTGCACAACTCGATTGTATGGTTAACGCAATCAAGAATGAGCGACCAGATTTGGCCAACATAAAGGGAGTTGTCTTCCATCATGACAATGCTAGGCCACTCACATTTTTGATGACGCGGAACAGATTGAAGGAGCTTGGTTGGGAAGTTCTTATGCATCCATCGTGTAGCCTGAGCCTTACAACCTCTGACTACCACTTTTTCGGTCTCTGTAAAAATCTCTTCACAGTAAAAATTGGTCGACCGAAGAGCCGCTGAAAATCACATGGCCAAGTTTTTCGCTGATAAACCACAGAAGTTCTAAACCGATGGAATTATGAAGCTACTCGGAAAATGGCAAAGGGTTATAGATAATAATGGCAAATATGTACTTGATTGAAATTGATTTTGAATAAAGAAAATTTTTGTTAAAGGTGTACCAACAAACCTGGGAGACTTTTTATATGATCCAATATTTAACACCACTGTGGCCAAAAGATCCGGTTAGATCTTATGATAGATAATGTTCCGTGCGTTGTCGACACTTAGTGCTTTCGCTGTTGCTCAGAGTTTTCAGATCGCCCTTGCTGCAATGAGTGTCGAGCGTTACTTCCGAAGCGGCACTTGTTTTCTCGCCAGCCAACTTGCTGATGCCCGTCGAGCGCAACGACTCGGCAATAATGTTTTCGATTAGTGGTCCCAGACGTACTTGTCATGTCACTCCTGCTATTGCGATCACGAGATAATGCCATGGGTGGTCGCTGCGACTATAAACCACTTGTTGGATAGGAAGTTCGACTACTGCCAGAGGGCATATTCGGGCTTAGTGCGTTCGATGATGACAACAAGGCTGATATTTCAACGAAAAACGTATCACAACGTAGCTGCCACAGTGTGTGTGTACGATGGTATGTTGTTCGATGGGTTGCTCAGGTGTTCCTCTTCTGATCAGTGGTAGCATTAGCTCGAGAATTACGTCCATGCCAATGAGCAGAATAATGTTACTTTTTATAGTGAACGTAGGATAATGAATTGTATTTCTTCGATATAGTAGCGTCAGTCTAAAGTGGCTTTCGTCTTTGCTATTCCTGACGTGAGCGAATGTAGTTTGAAAGCATTCGCGACGAAATCTTTGAAGTTTGAATCTGTAGAAGAACTCAACGTAAAGAGAGAGGGATAACGTGTGCTGCAATACGACGGTGGAGACACATCACGGCCCACAGTGGTATTGGTAAAGGCCGACGGTGATTGTGTTCGTGGATTATTGGACGTGTTTCTATGATGATGCACTACACTCTGCAAAGATAAACCATATGTACAGGTGAGCCGACACACTGGCCAACAGACATCAATAAAATGCCAGATCTTTTAGACTTCTATATAGTAAAAAATATAGATTTAAGTAAATTCGTAATCAAACCAAGTTTGGATCTCTCGTCAGATAACCCAGCTGTAGTCTTAGAACTCAGAGAGTTTCCGGTACATTCTAAAAAAAAATAATTCCTTACACATTAACTGAACTGACTGGGATACCTTTAGAGATTATATCAATTTACACCTATCCATAGACATTCGTCTCAAAGCAGAGGACATGTAATCTGCTTTAGTAATTTTGAACGACACTATTGAAAACGCAGCGATACAAGCAACCCCGGATAACCCACTTCAACCAACAAGGCACTACAAACCACATTTTCTGAGAAATTGAATACGTGAAAAGCGTAAATTAAAAAAGTACTGGACGTACATTAGGAGCCCTGTGGCCAAAAACAAATACAACAAGGCAACAAAAGACATTAGGAAATATCTCCAATACCTTAAAAACAAACAAGCCACAAGTTACCTTCAAAACATAACACCGACAAAATATACAGAGTACTCGCTTTGGAAAGCTACAAAAAACTAACTACCAAAATTATGCTATAGGCACCAATAAAAAAGGACAATGGATCATGGGCAACACCTAATCTAGCTAAAGCTTCAGTTTTTGCAGATTATTATGAGAAAGTTTTTGCTGACAAGCAACAGAACTTAGACGTCACACACTCTAACCCGTCTAATGATCCCCAAAAATTGCGACTAAAAAAAACTACGGCCTCCGAAATTCTACTCATCATTCAACATGATGAAAAGTTTAAAAAATTACAAGGCTATGACAAAATTATTGGCAATCTCCTAATAGAGCCTGCACCAATTGCGGTGATTTTATACCCTACTCAGACTAAACTACTTCCCCAAAGTCTGGAAAGTTAACGAAGTCGTTGCGATTCCAAAGCCGGGAAAAGACCTATCTCCGCCGTTATTATATTGACCAATCAGCTTACTCCCTGTACTATCCAAAATATTCGAAAAGCTCTTGCCCATGTGAATCCTACCAATCCTGGAACGCAGCCACATAATTCCAGATCACCAATTCAGCTTTCGTAGAAACCACTCAACGAGTTACGCATAAAATATTAAACGACCTCGACGAGAACAAATTCTGTATTGGAGTATTCCTAGACGTAGAGAAAGCCTTCGATAAGGTTTGGTACAATGGGTTAATCTACGAACTATATTTCCCAACAATATTATACAAACGATGGAGGGTTACATTACTAATAGGTAATTCTACGTAAAGTTCTGGGCGAATATTCAAATTGAAGAAATATTAGAACAGGAGTTCCGCAAGGTAGCATACTAGGCCCCCTGTTGTATACCACCTTCACAGCAGATATACCAACATCAAGACAAAAATCATCAGTGATAGCTACATTTGCAGACGGCACCATTTAACTAAGTTCCCACAAAAATATTGAAATAACATCTGCAATACTGCAACAGAATCTTAATTAAAACATTAAAATAAATAACAGCAACACAATACATGTTATATACACAACTTAAACTAAATTTGTAGCAGCCCGTCTAACGGTTGACGTTAGATGACATTAAAACAGAAAACTATGCGAAATATCTAGGACTTTGCATAAACAACAAATTAAATTGGAAACACCATATACAGAAAAAGCGCGAACACATAAAATTAAAGGATAAAGGTAAGCACGTGACATTCACCCTAAATAAGAGCGACTGTCCGTCTACCATCTTTAATAACACTACTGTCCCGCACTCAACGGAAGTCACTTACCTAGGAGTTTATTTGGACAGACGTCTCACCTGGCGGAAGCATATAGAAGACCAAAAAATCCTTATGAAATTAAAAGCAAAGTCCCTTCATTGGCTATTAAACCGAATATCTGGTTTAAGCCTCGATCAAAAGGAGCTCCTATATAATACTTTAATAAGGCCAATCTGGACATACGGTTCCCAGCTTTGGGGGAACGCTAGCCCAAGTAACATCGAAGTCATCCAAAGAGCACAAATATACTTCGCGTTATAACAGGTGCTCCATGGCACAAGTCAAACGCGAATATCCACAGACACCTAAACATCCCTCTAATCAAAACAGAGCTGGTCCAACTGAACCAGAAATATCACATCAAACTCTCGCACCATCCTAACCCACTGGCTCGTTCACTATTACAGATGAGCAGAATAACGCACGTACGTCGGAATGACCTTCCTGCCCATGAACCTGGGAGGACCACGTAACTTAGAAAGGTTTCTTGAGCTCATCACTAAAGACTCTTTTCAATAAAGCATTACTTAGTTTAAGACTTCTAAATTATTGTTAGGCTTTGTGTTGTATAAAAAGTGATTCAATAAATAAATGTAGTATTTAAAAAAATAATAAAAAAAAATAAAAATGTGAGAATTGTTATGATGTTTATCATATGTGCGACATATTGAAACAGTTGTGCTATTAGATCTTTTATCTCGGCAATATCAGTATTTGTGTCAATGCACCTGCTTGCATTTTTATTGCTCGGATTCGTATTTTGTTCACCACACGCACACCTTTAAACTAACAATAGCCTTAGATCGTGGATTCGTTGCTTGGTTATCTCCACAAAGTTTTATGCTTAGTAACACTTGATGATGCGCTAGGTCCGTTGGTACACCGTAAGCTCATAAGGACCGTTATAGTGGATGCTTTGCAATAACCGAAAATCGTCACTCCGCTATGTCGGTGGACCGCATGGTCGGAAACGAAATGTTCGCAAAATTGGCAGAAAGCCAAATTTTTTAAACAGGTTCGAGTTTATTACGCGAGAAGAAGATGTGGCAGTGAGCCAAATGACAATAACCACCCCTTGTTGTGTATTACGGTTCCGTACGTCTGAGTTTAAATGGAAACATTATAGAATCACTCGTGTGTCTGTCTCACGCACTCTGCCTACGTTTGCTAATCACATCCGTTAAGCCAATACAAGGTAGGGAACATTTAAAGAGACATGCCAAATACTTTTAAAGATTTTCATTGATCTTCGCTGTGCATATAACATTTTCACTCTAAATGATCAAATCGCCGCCAAAGAAGTTTCACTCCACGTCCGGATTAAGCTAAATTTTCCTAGATTTTTTCCGATGTTTCTCCCGTGGATGCTTGCTCACGTGTAGGCAAACCGTATAATCTGTTCATATTAGCAAAAGACGGATTAACAAACAATATTGTTCAATAAAACACAATGCAATAAATACAGTTTTTATAAAATTTTTATAAAATTTTTGTTTTGTTCTTCATTTATTTAAATGTTGTGTTTGGGGTGTATATAAACTTAATATGGACATATTGATAAGTTAACAAATATGTAGATGGTAGGGTATTGTATCTGCTGATAACCGTACGGTTTAGGGGCCAGCGGAGGAGCCTTTCATAGTCTTTTATTTTGAGATGTGTGACACACCTGGTGGCTTGCGCTCTGGGGAGATGGTTGCTGTGAGATAACAGTCGGTCATTGTACCTACATATACCTACGTAGTCCACTTAGAGCTTTTTATGTAAGGCAGGATCCGTTACAAACCAAGGGCAACCAGTGATGGTGCGTAGTTTGCACACTTCGAATTTGAGCCTAGGGGCACTTTAAGTTTGAAAACCATACCTCCAAAGCGGAGTGATTATTTGAGCGTAGACAGTGCGTTTATTGCGTAGAGTAAGCTTACTTTTTTTAAATAGCAGCCAGTATAATTTGGCGCGTTGAGCCGGCAACTCTGTATTACCCACGTAATACCGTGATATGGGCTTGGAAGGAGAGCAGTTAATCGAATTCTATGCCCAACTATTGCGGGCGTTTCTTCTTGAATTGCGGAAATGTGTCTCCACAGAATTCTACCGCAGGCAGCAGTCTTCTCGGCAGTGTGAAGCATACCTTTTTGCATTTAGCGGAGTGAATTTTGATGTTCCACCCTCTCGACACTCCTCGAGCGCTATCGAGTGGCCTTCCAGAGCGAAAAGGGGGCATCAGCCGTAGTATCGGTATTTTGCAGCAGATTATCGATTATCAGGTGAATTCTCAGCGCCTAACGCAACTGATTGCCCAATGCTAGTTGGACGGGATGCTATGCTTTGAGGAAGATTTTATGTAGCTTTCGTTTCTCCTTCAGAAGTGGAGTCAGAGCCGGAATTAACGTGGCAAGTGGTCGTGGCGAGTTGGTCGGAATATCACATATGCCAAAGGTCACAGCGACAGCGATATGTATGCTGCTATATCGGAGACCGTCGATACCAATAGTCTTATTGTCCGGCCATATCAAGTAGATACCTGACAAGTATTCAAAGGAGTTGTTAGATATTATATTAACATGAAAGTTGGAGAGGTAGGGTATATCTTCATCCAGGAACTCGATGATTTCTTCGGAGATTGTGAGGAAGGTACATTCGGCATAACCTCCTTTCAACAACCTAGGTATGCAGCCGGTTTCGTTAAGTTTTTGTAGAGACGATTCCTTTCGTATGGTTGTGTTCGCTAAAACCTGGCAGTGGTCCTTTATGCCAAATATTTCCCTTAGACCCAACAGTATCACCTCGAATTTCAGATCCATATGCCTTCCGTCCCTCCCCGGTGATCTTGTTACCAACATATGGAACTTCTCAGTAGGGACCTTAGGAATAGAGATGACGTATAGCAGGGTTGTACCGTTTGTACAGACTGATGGTCGTCCCCATTCAGTCGCTTCTATGTCGTTGCTATGCGGTAAAGATTACATTTCCATCAGTAGTTGATCTCCCCTCTACCCAGTAGGTTGGTGTTGATGACCAAACTTTTGCCCAATTGACAAGCCAGTATCATATCATCCACTTTTTCCTTGACGAGCGACAATTGATCAGTCAAGAGTGGGTCAACCACCTTTCTTCCTTCACGTACCTCGGAGTTGTTCAACCTTTTGATCATAGCATGTCATATTAATTTTGATAATCATGTCTCCCGTTATCGTCATAAGCTTGTCGTTGATGCGGTACTGCTGATTGTTGTTACTGGTAATTAGTCGGGTGCGAGCTAGAATACTGTCCCAATTTATAGGTCCCGTGGGGTGTCTCGTACCAGCCCTTAAGTGGCGTAGGCGTTCATTCACTTGTTGTAGGTGAGCGGCCCATGTAACAAAACCGTGCAGATGTCTGACTGCTGTTGCGATGGTGACATGCTCTACTAATTCCTTTAGCGCTGTAAGGTTCACGACGTGGATGAGGTTGAAGTAGCCATTGATTAATCCTGTCATCTCCCTTGTGCAAGGATGTCAGCAGCGACCTTTGGAAAGTTATATCATACAAATTATACAATTATACAAATTTAAACCTTTTTAATTTGATTTGAAACATAACTAACAATGTGCATAAATCCTAATTAAATTTTTATGTGCCAATGTTGTTCACTTTCGAAGCAACTAATAACATTCAAATTATTTACTTTAAATTTTGTGTCTTTATTACTTTGTATACAAACGAAAAACATTTGATTTAAATGTGATGACTTGGTTATAAAAGTATGTTTGTGATGACTTTTAGCCATCGCAATCACTAAATTTTTATCGAAATTTTGAATTAGGCATTCACAATGAGCGAAAAGCATCAAAAAAGGTCATCAAACACTTCTGCTAAACGTGCCCATTGTTTAGCTGCATATTTCTGAAAAAGTCTTCTTATAATTTTCCTTTATATTATTGACATAACTATGCAGCATCCCAAAGTCCACAAAATACTAACATTATTGCAAACAAATGCCGCAAACATTGCGGATTGTCGCTGATGCATGCTTCGCCCATTGCGCAATCCCAGTGTTGATCTCCATCAAGCAAATGACGCGCATTGCAGGCAGCTTGGTAAGTAGGGTAACATTGACATTTCGCAGTTCAGCAAAAGAAGTAGGTCCTCGAACTTTATGTAGAAGTAAGCGTAAGTAATATAATTCGAAGCTGTTTGGATGCACGGCATACACTCTTCCGACGACATGTTCTTTGATAATGCCAACCTCACCATCCACAGCTGCCCCACGTACCCCTAATATGACGGTACTTCATTGTATAACAGCGTTTTTGCGAAATTATCTGTTTCACAAAGTGGGAAAAATGCCAGCAAAGTTTTTTGTCTCGGGATTTCTAACCGTTCTGCAACATTTTCAGGGTTGAAGTAAATTCTTTGGTCGCCTTCAACATGAACATCTAAATGTACGACTGGCGGATGTCTCTAGTGGATGTGAAAACTTAAGCGGCGCCATACCGCTTTAGAAGAACTAATGTATCGGCCAGATTGAAACCTTCCTCACATTCATTCCTCAACCCAAAAGTAGTTTAATCGCTTCCCTTATTAACACATTTACATTTATATTTGATAAATGAAACTCTGTTGAACATTTCGACCTTAATATGAATTTGGAATGTTCTTCATAATATCGGGGAATAAGTTACAACCCATCTATTTTCCAAAATGAATTCCTGACAATCTAGCCTACTTTTAGATGTAAAACCGCCTGCTTGAGGTGACCTTCGACGATGAAAAGGATACCGATTTTCACCTGATATCGTAGAATTGGATAGAGCTCTATGGTACCTTTTAAAACAACGATTCTCCTACATGCACGGAGAGTTCCTATCTAGGGTGCCGCAGGCCCCATGAACCATTTGCGTTTTAATTATTTCGTGCAATATTGGGTCCTGGGTTCTGTCAAGAAATTTGTCGAATTTTGTCTTTCAGCCACAGTAAAATGTGCGTATGGTGTAATCCACGTTTCTGCCATTGAATGGTATACATGTGGCACAAAGTTGGACCAAAAAGTTTTCATTTTGTGAGACAGTTCATCATGAGCTTTAATTTTAATTCAATAACTCTAGCTATAACATTGTGTCTATCGTGTGGAGCCTGTCTTGGCAGAAGTTCTTTGGAAATTTCATTCCATTTTGGATTAGTCGTGAAGGTTATATTACAAATAGGTCAGGTCGGCCATAATTTCGAACAGAACAACATGCATCTTGCATACGCTTATGCATATAACGTGGCCCACCCGCAAAACTGGACGGAATGATAACTAACTGACCTAAACTTTCAGTGTTGTTCTCTTGTTGCATAGCGTCCCTGAGATACACCTAATCTTCAGTGCGTAAACGTTTCTGGTTACGCGTATATATACTAAGCGGTCGGTCTTTATATTCGCATAAATATCGACAGTAAATTGAGTAAATAATCCTCGAAATCTTTGCAGATAAATAAATTGACCACGCCGTATTTGCAGCAAATATGAATACAATTGCAGTGCTGATATTTTTTTGTTAAAGTTTGGAACCGTAGTAATGGGGTGCATTTGGTAGAGATCGTAATTATATTGTGTATTGTGGGGCGTCGTAAGCTCTGTTTGTTTCCATAATGCGCTGCAGCTGATTATAGCGAGTGCGCAATACGATATCACGCCTATCATTTTCCTGATCTGCCAAAACGACTGCAACATCATATGTGACAGGGGCGTTGTATCTACCCCTGTGTTCTATGACAGGAATTTATCAGCGTTGATGACCAATTTGTAATGATTTTCTTGCCCTTGCGGTATTGAGTCCAATGCAGCCTTACAACTATGTACGTAAGGATTGACTTGATGCATGTTTTGGAATTCAGATATAACTTCGTTGTTCAGTTGTGGAAAATTGCTCTTTCTGATATTAGTTTGTTGAATGTAGTCCGATACAAAATAAATCTGAAGAAATTTTGGCTCATCTTGTGGTAGTAATGATCCTATAAGTTGATAAGCTTGGCCTTATATTGTTTTCATAAATGGCCCCTCTTTAATTTCTTTTTGTGATTGTGAATGTTCCCCACTTAAAATTGATTTCATACGGTCTGGAAAGTCTTGAAAAATTTTCATATGCATTTTTTGAGCAGCATAATCCATTTGACTCACTTCTCCATTTGAGAGCGCCACAGAAAGTGAAGTGAATTGTAGGTAAATATGTAAAACCCTCTTGTCGTATTTCTTCTTTCCTTTACCTTTCAGGTATGATATCATTGTCATTATCTTGGCATCTGGGCTCATAATTAATGAGCTCATAATTTTCAAAAGGTCTAGCAACGTTTTGGTGTTGATGACCTTCTGTATTACTTTCTTCACTAGTTCTACAGAAGCCTCAGTTGGAGCTTTTTGAGAACTCAGGCGAGCTTCTCTGTCTGTGGAAACCTCCGATACAAGCGCTTCGCGTACCTGGTTAATCGCGTAATACGTAGAAGTTGCAATGGGTACATGTTGCATTCTTAACCGAGACTCACCTTGAGTATAATCTTGTGCGCTAAATGTGGCCGGCCTTTCTCTAGCAGCGAGTCTTGCTTTTAGGTTTTCTTCACTTTGTGGAGATCTACTGAGTATTATAATCTAGTGTCATTGCTATTTTTTGAGAGATTAACCTTTTTCTGAGAGGCATTTTAAATAAAAATGTAGTAAATGAATATACACAATTAAACTATGTATGTAATAAATTCGTACACTTTTCGCGTCTATACATAAAAGATTTTAGTAAAAAAAAGAACTGGAATCCACAAAATTTAAATAAAGAACTTTAAAAAACACTGAAATTTGCTTTAACTTTGCGTACTCAAACGTTGTTTTCTTTCTAAATGCTTCTTCACTTTTTAGTTCTTGTTCCAAATTTTAATATCGATCGCTAATATCGATGATTTTCTTTGGTTTGGCTTATATTTACACTCAGATGCAATTTACATTTCTCACTGTCTCTAAAAACCACCCCACAACGGATGAAGAAATAAAAAGAAAAACGTTGGCAATATTTTTAAGTAGCATACAAAATATTTCTATTGAAATTGTTAAATAGTGAAAAGTAAAAAACAACTAACATGAACAATTTTGAATTCATGGTTTATCAAATGTTTATTTAGTAAAAAAAAAACATTAACAGCAGTCTAAGTCTACGATTTTATTATATGTATAGAATGAAGTTTTTCTGTTATATTATTTGTTCTCGTCTTATTCTGGTAGTATTGGGGTTTTCCCTTTTTTTTACCTTTTTTTGTGAACTTTTACTTTAATTAGTTTTGACTTTACTACGGCGCGCCTAAATGAACGCGCTTACAAGTAATTTTTATTTGTAAAATTTGCGAAGTGGAATGAGTGGAAGGCTTTGAACCCCATGGGAGGTCATTCCCATTTTCAACGCCTTACCAACTAGTGTTTCATACCATGGAGGATCGTAGTCGTCCCTCTTGGTTTGCCTGTGGGTAGCCTACTAAGGTATGATTTATCTCACTGACAAGTTTGTGACACTTATATATCCTTTCTGTTTTTTATGGCTTGATATGGGCTTTGTGTAATTTTTTTACCAGAATCAGTGGTTACCGTTGCTCTTTAATCTTTTAATACCTTTTTTTTTATACCTTCATTTTTGATTTAATTTGTTTGTTGGAAACAAAGATAGATTGCCCAATTTTGAGTTTCCTTGAAAGCTTTCGTTTTTTTTATTTAGGCATGATTACGTTTGACCTGGTTTTTCGTTAGTATTCCCCTAATGTCTTCTTTGAGTCTTGCCTTATATTTAATTAAATTTTCATAATTTACGCGTTCCGCCCTGTTGAAGAACAGGGTCGTTTGGTTTTCTACCCGTCACAGAATGGATGGTGTTGTTGTAACGGACTACGCCCAAACATACCAATTCTGGAAGTTCTGTCTTGATACACCGGAGTAACTCTATTGTGGTATAATGGAATCGTTCCACCTGTCCATTGACCTCGTTACTCTAACTTGGTGTGAGGTAAGTCTTTATGTTTAAGGAATGCAAACAATTAACAACCGTTGGACTAATGAAACCCTTTCCATTATCTGAAATAAGCATTTTTGGAACAGTAAAGTAATGCAACAGTTTCTTGAACTTATATTTTAAATGCGGTGAGGACCTAATTTTTATATGGAAAAGTTTAGCAAACTTCGAGAATTTGTCTAAACTATTAAGATATGTTTCACCGTCTATGTCGAAAATATCAACACGAAGAGTTTCGCCCGATTACTTGAGAATTGGAGTCTGCTATATAAATTTTTTTACAAGACTACTCATATTGGGGAAATAGTACTTTTCCAGTATTTGTTGAGTATTTTCCCTTGAGTTACGTTGAGCTCGGCGATGATGCTCTGAAATAATAGTACAAATTTCACTTTCATTTTGAACTTTCTCTATTTGAGGCTACTCTGATTTTGTATAAGTTAAAGTTTCATAAATATACTTCCTACAGCAATTGCAAATAAAGTTCCGGTATTTGTACAATGGCTAATTTTTTAATGGCTAATTTTTTGAAGATCCTTCTCGCTCATTGGACATTGTAGATCGGCTTTACTGGTTTTACCAGGCAGTTCAATATTACCTAAACGACCCTCTAGCCCCTTTAGTTGCTCTACTATTAAGTTAATGGCTTCGTTAACTCTACTAACTGTTTCTGTTTTAATTTTCATTTTCCACGAACAATTGTGAAATAGAATAAAATTAAGGAGACACAAAGTACAACTGGTTCTGGAGAGCTTCCTTGCAAAAGGGGTTGATTTTTTAAAATTTTTTTTTTAGTTCTACTTTTTCTAAATTATATATGTTACAAATTCAAATTTTAATATTTATTGGAAATTATTATTCCACTACTTTGATGTTCTTGTTTTAGATCATTTGGTATAAGCTATTTTGATATTTTTTACTAATCTCCCAAAATTTTCAGTTCCCTTTTCAATTCTGCTTTCATACTTTTTATAACAGAAAAAAATCTTTCAAAATCTACTCTGCATATTTTCCTGGTTCAACAGCCAATTGTATGACAGACTCTTGCAGTTCATTTAATTTAGCAAATCATGCTAAGATAACGTTTAAATCCGACCTATTGCTGTTGTTACGTAGCAGAGGCAACTATTTAATTGTTGGTGACTTCAACTGCAGGAATCGGAACTGCGCCAGCGCAAATTGGTTGGAAAATACAAGTTTTCTACTATTGGGAAGTTCTCTATCCTATAACCTAAATATGCAACATATATATCAGCCAGTCACACAGACAAGCCATCCACCCATAATCTGTTTCTTACAAACTCACCAACTCACTTTGCCCAACCTATTGTACATAAAGGCCTATGATCTGATCACTTTCCAATTTTTGCAAGCTCACTACTGACACAACATGTACGTTAGAAACATACCTGCAGTATTCTAAAGCACAATAGATATTATTCAAAGAGTTGCTAACAAACTCTTATCGAGCGAGAAGGGGATTACAAATAGGCACTCAACCAACAATAAATGACATTGTTTCGATGGTTGATCTTCTAAATTATGACGTGAACGAAGCAAGACCAGTCTGTTCCCAGGAAGGCAGTCAAGGCGTTCGGTCTGAACCATCCGAATTTTATTTTGGAACTAGGCTACCCATTTTCAAAGCACGAATAAATTTTCTTAATATACACATAAAAGTGAAATTGTTTGAGCACAATAACTCTAGATGGAATTGTTGAGGAACTATTTGATTTACTAGATAAGAAAGAATACAACGTACGTATTCTTCAAGCGCCAGAATAGAAGAGGCACTTTAATAAGTTTAATTCAGATTTTACATTAAAAGTAGTTAACATTAGTGCATTTCAAAACATAGACATATTATTACTTATGTTATTAACATTACATTTTACTTATTACATTTTAACATTCCCCTTTAATGTTGATAACAATAAGTTCTTCTAATAATTCATAAGTCAAGAAACAAAATAAAATAAAATAAAAATTCATACTTATATAAATTATTTGCTTATCTTAGTTCTTGTATAATCCTAGTAATTGAATGCATTTAATGTGTTTGACTTTAGCAAGGTTTTTTGTTAGTATGTCAGCTGTCATATCATTAGTGGGACAATAATTTAAATTAATAATTTTCTTTTTATATATCTCCCTAATATAATGATAGCGAATATCTATATGCTTGCTTCTGGAATGATAAACAGGATTTTTAACTAGATTTTGCGCGCTCAAATTATCTCCAAAAATTTCGATTGTTTCAATCTTTTTGTTCAAATACATTTCATTTAATAACTTTCTAATATATACAGCTTCTTTCGCAGCAAGCGAAAGAGCCATATATTCAGCTTCGGTGCTGCTTAAGGCTACTGACGATTGCTTCTTGCTCTCCCATGAGAACACACAGCCACCAAGCATGAACGCATATCCTGTATAGGATTTCCTATCCGTTGAGTCGCCACCCCAGTCAGCGTCGACGAAGCCTACGACTTCTTTGCCGGTCCTCTCGTATTTGAGCTTTACGTTTATTGTTGAATTCAAATAACGTAACAGTTGTTTCGCTGCTGCCAGATGCTCGTTATGTGGGTCTGTATTTCGCTGCGACAACTTGCATACCGAGTGTAAGATATCAGGCCGTGTCGTGATAGCTATGTACATTAGCGATCCCATGAGCGATTGGTACTCGGTTTGGTCAACTGGTTTGCATGCTTCCTTATGGCACTGCACTTGAAAACCTGGTACCAATGGAACTACTGCTTTGTGACAGTTCTCGAAGTTGTATTGCTGCAAGAGTTGTGTAATGTGTTGCCGTTGGTTAATGAAAATGGTACCTCTTTCACCAACCCTTTCCACCTCCATGCCCAAAAAATGACTAATAGGGCCTTTGTCGACTATCTGGAATGAATTAGAAATTTTTTGTTTGATATTATTAAGCTCGATTTTATCCGAACTGGCCAATAATATGTCATCCACATATACAGTCACGATATTAATATTATTGTCCTCATTCCTTGTGTACACACATGGTTCACTTTTGCATGGTGTGAAACCAATTTTTTTGAGCATCGTGTCCTGTGTCATGTTCCACATTCTACCGGACTGCTTTAGCCCGTATAATGATTTCTTCAGCTTCAGGACTTTGTTGCCAGGGACTTCAAACATTTTCGGTTGCTTCATATAAACGTCATCAACTAGTTGACCATTTAAGTATGCTGTTGACACGTCCAGCTGATGCACGTACAACTCCATCTCCGCTGCCAACGCCAATACCATTCGAATTGTAGAGTATCTTACTACAGGTGAAAACGTCTCCTCATAGTTTAAACCAAATGTTTGTGAACAGCCTTTGGCAACTAGCCTTGCTTTATACCGCTCGATTTCGCCTTTGCTGTTCTTTTTCAGTGTAAATACCCAACGATTTCCAATGGCCTTGTGATTACGAGGAGGGTCCACAAGCTCCCACGTATCATTTTCGATGAGTGCATTAAATTCATTTTGCATTGCGTTCCTCCACTCATCTGCTTGCTTGCCAGACAATGCCTCTTCGACCGTTTGCGGCTCCACGACGGTACTCCTCATCAAATTCACGGTATTGTATTGTTTTTTAGGTCTGCCCCGTAATCCTGTCTTAATCTTTCTTGGACGACCTGGTCCTCGTCTCGGTTTAACCTCGTTGCTGCTCTCTTCAGTTGAATCTGACTCGACATCCTCAGTCCCAATTGCCTTTTCATCTGTTATGTCATCTAAAATTTGGTCGTAATTTTCGGGCGTGTCGTTTACCAAATTTCGTTCTTCTTTGTGGTTAACAGATTCGGCGGCATCTGGACGATTAGTGCTTTTACTAGGCTCGTTGTTAAGTTCAATACTAATACTCTCGGTGGTGTTTTCCACAAAGGAAACATCACGGCTAATTATGATATTGTTGCTGCTTTTATCAAATAATCGATAAGCCTTCGATAAGCTATCATCGTAGCCAACCATTATGAGTTCTATTCCCTTTGCGCGGAACTTCTTATGCTGAGTCTTGTCCAGTGCGACAGCTAAACAGCCAAATATTCTGAAATGACTAACGACAGGCTTGTTTCCATTCCAGGCTTCGTAAGGCGTCATATTGACTAAAGCACTTGTAGGTGACCGGTTTCTGATATATGCTGCTGTATGTACTGCTTCAGCCCAAAATTTTTCAGGTAAATCAGCGTTTGTCAGCATACAGCGAGCCATTTCCACCAGCGTTCGGTTGAACCTCTCAGCAATTCCATTCTGTTGGGGAGTATGGGGAACGGATAATTGACGAACAATACCATTATCTTTTAGATACTTATCAAATTCCTTATTAATGTATTCCGTGCCATTATCGGTGCGCAGAATTTTTATTTTGCAACCTGTTTGTCTCTCAGCCATGTTTTTGTAAGTTTTAAATATGTTTAAAGCTTCATTTTTCTGCTTCATAAAATAAACATTTACAAAACGCGTTTTGTCGTCGATCATCGTAATAAAATACCGCGAGCCCCCCCACGATTTCACATTTATTGGACCACATACGTCACTGTGAATTAGTTGTAGTTTTTTTAATGTTTTGGTTTCGGACGCTTTAAACGGTTTTACGCTGCACTTGCTTTTTAAACAAACGGTACAATTAATTGGTTTGCACGTTGTGCTAAACTTTAAACCACGCACTAGTTCTTTCTTTTTAAGCTCCACTAGGTATTTTAAATTTAAGTGTCCGTATCTCTTGTGCCACTTAAATAATTCTTCATAAGAGTTTTCGGCATGGTACAATTTACCCGTTAGTTCAAGTTCGCACATAAATAAATCACCCAATTGTTTAGCACATAATATTTTATGATCGTTTTCATCGAACACATTAGCTATGCCTTTCTCAAACACTACTTTGCACCCACTGTTCATGGCTTTGCTCACTGAAATAAAGTTGCATTGAAGTTGCGGTACAAATAAAACATTTTTCAGCTTAATAGTGCACATTTTTGATTTAATTAAAACATCACCACGTCCAGTTGCTTCTATATATTCATTTCCAGCAAGCAAAATTTTGCTATTGTACTGTTCTAACTGTACGAAAAGCTCACGCACTCCACACATGTGTGACGTTGCTCCACTGTCTAAACACCACCTGGTTTTATCAACCGTTGTTCTCTCATTTGCGTTAAAGATTGCGAAAAAAGACTTAGCTGTCTCTTCTTGCTCTGCTCCTCTCGATCCGTTAGTTGCGGTTAAAACTTTTTCGTCTCTCTTATTTCGGGAATCCGCTGCGTAATGTCCCCTGCGACCACAATTATAACACTTGAAGTTACCGTTGTTTCTCCTTACGCTTTTGTTTCTGTCGGCGCCGTTATTCTTGCTGTAATCCACACCTTCCGAATTTTTATGCATTTTGTTGTTGTTTTGCCGAGCAACAAATGCTTGTCCCGTTCCTCCCGAATTTAACAAGTCATTACTGTTTCTGCGTTCACTCTCCTCGATAAGTTTCACTTTGAGGGAATTCAACTGTGGCAAATCGTCGCGAGATTCTAATGCAACAACAAAATTTTCGTAACACACAGGCAAACTAGCAAGAAGCATAATGACGAATAATTCTTCTTGCAAGGTAATACCCAATTCGCTGAGTTGTTCAATGATTCCACTGAAATCCGAAATATATTGCTGCATACTGTCAGCTTCCGTCATTCGCATATGAAGCAATTTTTTGAATAGTGACACCTTCCTCACAGGTCCAGATGGTTGATGGATTTCCTTTAGTGCTACCCAAGCTCCTAAGGCAGTGCGACACTTTTTGATGTGGTTTATTTGGCTGTTTTTAACAGACAACGTTAAAACTGCCAACGCCTTCTCGTTAGCCGAAGTCCATGCAGTACTCGCTTCAACTTCATCTGCAGGTGGCTTAGGATTGTCTATTATTGACCACAGCTCTTGATGGACCAACACGCTTCTCATTTGAACACACCACGTATTATAATTGGTCTTATCCAACTTTTCTATATTGTAGAGCGCACTCATATTCACTGGACAAAAATTTAAAAACCCTCTGGAATCTCACAAGAGTTATTGAAAACAAACAGCAATATGTCCCTAGTTTTAGTCACAATAATAACATTTCACTTAACAGAATCTCTGTCTGATATGCATCCAAACGCTCTAGTTGACAGGTTTATAAACAACCTTCAATTTACTATGGATCTAAACGCTCCTGTCATAACTACTGTTGAAGTCAAGCAAGTAATTAGTTGCCTAAAATCGAAAAACGCTAATGGCTCAGATCAACTACAGAACGCTTGTATTAAAAATCTATCCACTGCCACAGTCAATTACCTCTCACGGGTATTCAACTTATTTTTTTAATTTTTTAATTTAATTTATTCTTTATTTGTGTGTGTGATGTTATGTTCATGTATACAGTGTTTAGTTGCTTTAATAACTTTACAGTGCATACTTAATAATCTAATACATAATTTTGATTGAATAACATAAACATAGCTTGGGAAGAGGGTTAAAACCCACAACCCACACTAACGTAGGAGTTAGTATAGAGAAGTACTGGTCAGCACAAGTTTAGTGCAAAATGAGGATTTCTCAGATTAGACGTAGTTTTTGCTAGAGATTTTCTCACTGATCATCTTAACACCTGCTACTTCATGAAGTAATGATGTTGTGTTGTAGAAAGGTACATCTAGAATCATTTTTAAAAGCTCGTTTTTATCGATTTGCAGCTTAGATTGGTGGGTATGGGCACAGTCTCCCCAGACCACCGAGCAATATAATATAATGGGTACAAAGATAGACTTAAATATTATTAGTTTGTTATGGACGACTGGCTTAGATCTACGGTTGATGAATGGATAGAGTATACGGATAGTTTTATTTACCTGTTCAAGAATTATGTTAACATGTTGCTTGTAGATGAGTTTAGTATTAAGGTAGACCCCAGGGTATCTAAGTTTCGGTTGGTGTGAGGTAGAAAACAGGCTTTTCGCTTTTTTGAAAAGAAAATGGCTTTAGTCTTA
Source organism: Cacoxenus indagator (assembly GCA_035041755.1). Lineage (NCBI taxonomy): Eukaryota > Metazoa > Arthropoda > Insecta > Diptera > Drosophilidae > Cacoxenus > Cacoxenus indagator. The sequence goes on along the minus strand of JAWNKX010000136.1, from coordinate 120,671 downwards.
CTTGTGTTCAGTTGAATCTTCCAACGTCTAAAATAATTAGAAAGGATGCATAATGTGTCCTGCGATTCGGAATGAATATCGTTATAAACATCGCCTGAGCAGTAAACTGCGGTGTCATTTGCGAATACTGAAGCAACCAATTTTTTGAACGTTGGTATATCATGTGAGTATATTTTGTATAAGGTAGGGCCTAGAAAGGAAGCCTGCGGCACACCTGCGCACATATATTTACTAACGGATACAGTGCCATCAATAACAACGATAAAATATCTATAATATAAGAAACTTCCAATCAGCTTGATTAGATTACTGGAGTTTGAGTGATTACTAATTTCCGAATTAGGCCACCGTGCCATACCATGTGTTTTCTGCTGATTTCCTTTTTACAAAGTTTGTAAGTTTCTTTACTGGATGGATGCAACTAAAATTAGCCCTAAATCCAAACTGAACCGTAGGCAGGATGTTGTTGGCTGCTAAAAACAGATTAAGACGAGTTTTCAATATACGCTTAAATATTTTAGAGACACCACACAGCAGATTTATTGGACGGAAGTTTATTGCTGAATCAGGAGGTTTGCCCGGCTTTGATATAATCACAATTTTAGCGACTTTCCAATCAACTGGAAAGTATCCTAGTTTAGCGCCTAGATTTAGAATAGGAAGATTAGCAAGACAAGCATTGGATATTTGGTCTGGGCCAGGGGCTTTTTTCTTCTTGAGAGAACGAATCACTTCCTGAATTTATTAGAGCGGAAAGGTAGGTAAAATAGTGTTAACATCATTTTCTAGAACTCTAATCGAATTATCCATTAGTGCGACATTATTTGCATCGTATAGCAATTCAGTCAGGTGGTGTTTTGTTTTTCAAAAATTTCAGCTATATTAGCTTTTTGTTCTGTAGTTGTAAAGTTTTCATAATTGTATCGAAAGGGGGATGAATTGCTACTTGTTTTTAATTGCTTTCGCAATTTTCCAAAACGCTTTAGTATTAGTTCCCAAATTAGCAATATTTGAGTTCCAACTAACGTAGTTGTGTTGGAACATTTTTAGTTCAATGACACGGTTAAATTGATTTAACCTAGCTTTAAAAATTGGTTGCCTTGTTCCTATCCACTGTCTTTGTGTATCGTGCCTGATTTTCATTAAGTCAGTCATGAATCCAGGCAGCTTGAAGATGCGCTGCTTCTTTGGCTTTCTAGGAACAGCAAAGTTCATAGCATCGATAACACCTGATTTTCCATTTTCTACTAATTTGTCAGTCATATCGGTCGTAGCGAGAGGATCATTTGGAATTTGCATCCTTCTCTGAAAGCAATTGAAAGTAAGTGCTTAAACTTGCTCCAATCGGTTTTGTTAAACTGCAGATATGATTCAGTGGCATTATAAGTGCGGGAAGTTAAATTGCACAAAACTGGGAGGTGGTCGAAAGATAAATCGTTACAGATAATCCGATAATCAGCAGATAATCAGCAAGACGTTGCGGAGAGTTGGTGATAAACAAATCTAAGGTACGCGGATGAAATTTATGATTCGCTGGTATGTAAGTGGGATCGTTTGGATATACCATGACAAACCTTCCATGAGAGGATAACTCTTGTAATTAACTGTCCCGACAGTTCGCCCTAGAACAACTCTATGCACGATTCTTACAGTTTAAGTCACCGCATGTAGCTTCCGTCAATGCGCGAAAACTTTAGCAGGTCGGACTTGAACATATCTTTTTTGTGGTTATAATCACTCGAAGAGTTACAAGAGGCTACACGGCATTTTGCAGAAGTCCCAGGAAGGCCTTATGAATCATGCAAATCCTCGCCTTCTTCCACTGTTTCGCAACATATCCCAATCTCAACACCGAGTTCAAGATAAGGACCAGAAATAGCAGAGCTTTTAGCGGCATAGCCTTAAGTGTGCAGTCCATTATCTGGAACCTTTTTAGTGTTCAAGCTTTTAATATGTTCCGAGACTTCCTCGGCTGTAATGGGAGCAACAGGGTGGCATAATTGGCCGGCACTCTCAAGTCTTATATGGATCTGATGAACCCTGTGTTCTGAGCTGGTATCGAGTGTTTGAAATCCAGCATCCAAATCCTAAGCGAAAGCCTCGGCTCGCAGGGTGTGCGTCTTTGAACGTACGGGTAGTGGGTCGCTTGAACAGTTGCCAAGACTTTAGATGTTGAGTTTGCACAAATTCCTGTAAGCAGCTACCCATTGTAACCGGTCTTAAGTTCGCCCAGAATCTGCTTTTGGCATTAAAGTCTCCAACTATTAGAAATATCCTTCCTAGTCTGCTTAAAAATATTCGAAGTCTACAGTTTAACAATTAAGATGCGGAGGGAGATATAATGCAGAAACTATTAACAAAACGCTACTGGTTGAAATCTGGATGGTGAGCATTTGTAATTTCGCTACATTCACTGGCTCGTGTAAAGAATATTAGATTTCCTGCTTAAAATCACAGCCATTCCTCTTCTAGGCCTGTTGCTGGGATGGTCTGCCTTGTGAATGTTGTAGCCAGGTATAAAAATCTGGACTCCAGTTTTTAGCCACATCTCAGTGATGAGTATCACATAAATGTTATGGCCGGTAAGAATCTGCTTAAGCTCCACAACATGTCTAGAAATTCCATGAGCATTCCACAATTCAAGGCAGACTGGACGGGGCATTATTGACGGGCATTCACGAAATTCAGACATAATTGTTTGAGGAATTTGTTGCGGCCGTACACCAAAGGCGATGTAGAGCTTTTACGCTCAATTTGTCTATCGTTGCTCTTAAAGTAAATGTCTATACGGGCTTGGTTCTTAGATTATCTTATATTCACGCATACATGTAAAAAATTCTAAGGTAATGCTGTGTATAGGTTATAAGTTAGTTGTAAGTCATATAATAAAACACTCTGAAAATTTGAAGTGCCACAACGCGAACGCATATCATTTGACGACCGCACAAGCACTCAACTTGAGTCAATCATTTGGATGGCGTTAAGCGCCAGGTCTCATTTTGGAGGATACATTTTGTGGCGCTCGAGCAGGGACTTGGTTGCTCTCCTTTAGTTTATTGAACATTAATGTAATTGTGTCAACTTTAGCTGTGAGGGCTGTTATTGCAGCCTCTAAACTGCTAATGTTGTCATGGGTCTCTATCCTGTATCCAATATATCTTCGGAAGATTAGTTATCTGTAAACCTGTACGTAGTATCTTCGCATATGAGGTGTCTGCCTTTACGATTACCTCCGGGACGCAACTCACTCTTCTCATAGAATCTTCCCTGTTGCTGCCACGCGCCGATTTTAAGATAGGGCTGTTTAATTTCTTTTTGAAGGTTCGGCAGTTCTTACTCCAAGTAGCATGTTTCTCACCACAATTTTTGCAACAAAGGTCCTCCACAGCCAAACATTGGGTGGTGGTATGGTTTTGCCATATTTTCAACAAATCAACTGATGCAGACAGTAATTTTTAGTATGCCCAAATCCAAAGCATCTATAGCACTAAATAACAGTCAGGTTTTTCTTTGGAAATATCACTAGGACACGTTGCCTGCTTATATGCTGAAAATCAGAGCCTCCTTATTGTTAGGCACTATAGCAAAGTTGAAGAAGAACAAGTTGTTTGGTTACACCTTTTCAGTGTCTGCTCCATTTATCTTCACGATTAACTTGCGGGGGTTGGGGTTAAACACTTCGGTGGCATTGTGGCCTTTGGTATAATATTCTTCCTTGATAATAATGTGGAGTGTGGTGGGGGTCAGGTTTCGAATCACTACATTGAAAACCTTGTGCTTCTTAAGCTGGTACGTGTAATATTTAATGCTACGCTCTTTTAGGTAACGAACCAGAATACTATACAATTCAAAATCGTCCGTATAGACCCTTACAGTATCATTTCTCATAGCTTTAAGCGAGAAACTGTTTGGTCCGGAGACCAGAGCCGTCTCCTGTTCCAAAAGGAGAATTGGTCATATTATCAATGTTAATAGAGGTGGATTTCTAGTCCTGCGAGTGGTTCCAGTATTATTTTCCTCAAGCAAAGCATCAGCGTCAAGAACCATTTTCTCGGGTTCGGCAATTATTTCGGTGGTCTCATCCTCATTTCCAGGGTCAGTTAGCAGAGCCAAGCGATTTGATAGTATAGCAGGACTATCCAGAGAAACAAAAGATTCAATGGTTTGGGCTGACCCCTTTCTCCCTTTCTTTACTATACCATGACCGGAAAGTGGCTGGGTGGTCTTTTTTACGAAGCCATCTGCCAGCACACCTCCTGAGCACAAGGAGTCGCAGCTGTGGTACAAATTGAGACCGTGCTAAAAGAAACAGCTGGCACCGGGGCAGCGACTCTACAAATCAACGAACGACGCCATTTCAGGTTAGGAGCTTGGATGCGTCAGTATATACTTGGAGACACTTGTTTTTCTTGTCGTAGTTCATGTACAGTGCAGCCATGAGTTATCAATAGGAACCCGCCAAATCTCAGAGTTAGATCGATTTGAGTTTTTATAAAAAGGATTTTCCTTATTTAATTTATATTAATCCTTCACTTGAGTTTTTTGACACAAGATACAACGAAGAATGACTTTCTATATAGATTCTAGCATCTGCTAAGCATATATCTAAATACGATTCAGATCGTGAGAATGAAGGAATAGAAGAGGCGTAGAGTTCACATTTAAAACTGGTTGCATTGGAGTCAATGCAGTGTCTTAACAAATTTCATTTAAGGTTGTTTGTCAAATTTCCCCAATGTGTTTACAATTTATGTCCCCAGTTATAAGATAGTAATGATTTAGAAGTTGCAGGTTAAGATAATTGAAATGTTGAATTAATTCATTCTGCATAAAAGAGTTATTATTTCCACTTGGGTAAAATGCGGAAATTATATACAAGAAGCTGTTATCTCACCTGGCTTTACCTCCCGCGGTTATTGATTTCGCCCTATGTTTCCGAATAAGATAATAGTTTTAGAAGTAAATTGATGTTTATGTTTTATTTTGTTTCGTTAAGAAGACAAATATCTGGGTTGTGTTATTCTAAAACACTGATTCAGCCTATTCTTCTATTTACTCTATTTAACGATATTATGTTTGGCTCATTTATACCTGTTCCCACATTGAGCATATTGCATCTAAACTGTTAGTTTGCAATTGTTGTTGTTTTGGTAAATTAGCTACATGGCTTATTAAACTTAATATTGCATTTTAGAGTTTCAAGTGGGTAGAATTTTCCATATCCTTAGTAGAGTTTGGGAAGGAATTGTCCGTTTGCTCCATAATATTGATTTTTACAATATTGGCAAAGCTTAAATTTGTAGTGACAGAGTTGGGGTTAATGTTTGATTTTTTAAGTTGTAATACGTTTTTCTTAGCTTTCATTTTTTGTTGCAGTAACTTGTATTTTTACACCCTTTAGAGGATGCAGAATGGCCCACGTTTGTTGCAAAGGACGCAGAATGGTTTCTGTCTATCTTCTTCTTTTGTGATGATCAGAGTACACTCTTTGCTGCTATGAGAGGCACAATATTTGACGTATTTAGCCGGCCATGCAACAATTAGCCGCGCTGTGAAAGAACCGTTGACCGCTTAGGCACTGGGGCTACTCAGGGCTTCTTAGCGATTTCCAACTTATGCATCTGTATAGAACACATTTTATTAGTTTAAGCTAATTTACGTTGCTTTTGGCTTTGATTTGCTCCATAAGTATTGGCAGAGCAATGTCGTTTTTTTACCGAACTTTTGGTTGTAAATGTAATGACATTTTCATAGTTTTCAGTTTGCATTTGTTGAAGTTCTTCCTCAATCATCTCCGAGTCTTTAGTTTAGCTAAGACCTTTTAATAATAATATCTTTGGCTTCAAATGCTTTGGGGCATATGCAAAGTATTTGACATTGGTTTTGATTAAGAATATTTAGACTTTGATGTATTTGTCCATGTCCGGTAAGAAAATAGTTTGTTTTGTGTTAGTAAATTAAGAGAGAATACTCTATTAAGTTAAATTCATTGGATACTTTTGTTGTAAGAAATGACACAATATTATCAATGCTATCAGACGTAGGTGTGTCGGCGCGAAATGGAATAGATCTGCGAACTAACTGTTTAAAATTCTTTTAATTACACTGAGAGTAAATCGGAAAGGTTTTACTGTGTATAAAATTCTATCTAACTATGGGCAGGTGATCAGATAAGAGGTCGTCGTAAGTCGTAGGATCTGTTAGCAATTTTGGAACATTTTTGACGAACACGTCCAAAGTAGAGAGTTTAGCTTTACAATTAGCTGGAATGTATGTACGGTCCTTAGGGTATGCTATCACAAACTTGTTAATAAATGCGAGGTGGTGCAGAATGTTACACCAGCAGATAGCTCTACTGCAGTTCCACAGTCTCTTTGTACAATTGAGGTCACCACCCAGCAAAACTGGTCATAAATACGTGATAATTTAAGAAGTTATATTTTGAAGAACATTTTAAGATGACTTTTATCGTTAATTAGATTGCAAGACATGTCCAAACATTTGTCCGATTGTCCCGGGAAATGAAAAGAAAACAGTTATAGGATATTGCGTGGACCTAAACTGACTTCTACTTCAATGTTTTCTATAAAATGAGCGATAGTGACCCCACCGCCCCTGCTTGTAATTCGATAATTCTGTAAAGAGTATAGTTTGGAATTTTAAGTCTGTCAATAAATGTTAGCCATGTTTCACAGATTAAGCAATTGTGAATTTAAATGGAGCTTAGGAAGCTTTAGAGTTCAGATTGTTTGTGTTGAAAGGCACGTTAGTTCCATGCCATGACATTGTGAGAGTTAAGACTGTTATTACATAGAAACATGTCAATTCTTAACAGCTAATCGGGCGATGACGTGGATGCTGAAAATGTTTCAATCTTACTAGAGCATCTGCTTAGCTTTTCAAGCAATTCAATGGTAAGCCAGCCAGTTAGTAATTGTATAGCCCTCAATGTTTTTCTTGGAGTGGTTATGATGTTTAATGGTGTAGTTATTACTACACCTCCTACGAATAAGGGATTGATACGAAGCGCGGCATGGGCAAATTGGAACTGTAGAACGATAATGACCATTATAATTAGCACAAAGCATTATGGTAGTCGCTGTATAGATAGACGCATTACTGGACCAGCGTAATTGGCACAGGAAGTTTTGACACTGCAATAACTAAAGCCAAATAGTTGGCAATTGTAGCATTGTGCAAGCTTCCCGCATACCTCGCCTCTTGCGAAAAACAAAATGCAACCTATCTACGAATACACAATTTACGCAATTATGATTTCCGTGCTCATACGGATGACCTTTACACTTATTCCTAATTTCCATCAATAACAACAGTGTTGAACAAAACCATTTACACTTATTCCTGATTTCCATCAATTACAATAATCTATCTATCTATCTATATGTCTATATATATAAAATAGTTGGGCGTTTGTTTGTTAGAAACGGGTGTTCTCAGAATTCGTAAGGGCTATCGACTTAAAATTTTTTCCATGGGTTCGAGCTTTTATAGGTTCTTTCTTATTTTGGTGACCTTGTTGTGGAATTATTTATATTATTCAGGCTTACGTATATATTTAAAGCTCACTGATACGTACACAGAGTAGCCACAGAGTTCTCATTAAAATAAACCTGTTTTGTTTTGTGATGCATATTGTAAGTAGTTTATGCCCTGTTTGTTTATAGTATTAATATCACTATTAATATTGCTATTCACCATTCACTAACACACTTTTAAATGCATTGCGATTTTATATAAAAATTGTACGTTAAATAAGAATTATGAAAATATTCAACTATTTAATTAATTTGTTACCTATGAATACTAACAATTGCACACACGTTCTATGGAGACAAAACAAGGTATGCCGGGTCTAGCTAAAATCTCTATATATATAATTGGAAGTATGTTGTTCTGTTTGTGTGTATGTTTTTATGTTTACCCCTTACCGCTGGACAGATTTTGATGAAAAATGCAGGGAACCACGCATTCGCTAAATATTAAGAGCAGCTCCATTTTTAGATGCTTCTCAAAGTGTACAGATACAAATAAAATACAAGAACAAAGCAGCATCTGCCAATTGACTTTTATGGTAGTGCTACTCAAATTGTGCGAATTCGAAATGTTGAAATATTCGAATGAAAAAAAAATTAAAAATTGAAGTATACGAAATGCCACCCAAAAAGTCAAAAACTGGAAGATCTACGAGAAAATCGGAGACAGTAAACAGAGCGCAAAGCAGCTGCAACATCCGAAGAGAGAGACGCACGCGAATGCATTATTGCACGTGTTTGTATTTTAAAGTGTTGGTTATCGAAATCATCGAAAGCGGTTGCGGGCATTTGAGGGTTCTAAATACGATTGCGACGACCAAGAAAAGAAAATAGCTAATATTTCGAAAAAATGTAACAACAAAAAAATTTACGATTTAATTCTGTAACAATGGCGACACAAAAGAGCATATTTTCGAAATTAAAACAGTGAAAATGGACGACAAAGCAGACGAAACGGACGATGAATCAGACGAAACAGGGAATGAAGTACGCATTAACAAAAATAAAAACAATGAGCATAATATGTACGAAGCACAAATTATAAAGGTTTTCGACAACGCCTCTGAAATATAAAATATACAAGGCAAAATGCGAAACAGCGGTAGTGAAGGACGGCGTGTAAATTCAGTGGAAATGTCAATGAACAACGACGTAGTGTGAATTTGAAGCGAAACTATGACAGGATTTTGAAGATCCTTTAGCGGTGACGACACCCTTCAAATAGAAATTTGGATAAAAGACTTCGAAGAAATAGCAAACATGATGTCCTGGGATGAATTGTAAACATTTATTTTTACGAAAATGTCTCTTAAAGGTCTTGCGAAGATGTACATTATAAGTGAAAGAGTCGTAACGAATTCGAAAAAAAACCTTATGGAGGAATTTAAAACAAAAATAAACAGTGCCCAAACTTCTTTCATTAATTGCGACAGAAAAATTAAGAAAAGCGAAATATGGAAGACAGTGCGTTGATGCATTATGTCATAGACGGTATATTTGACACAAGTGTGAATAAATCGATTTTATATAGTGTGAAAAACATGAAAGAAGTTAGAGACAAAATAAAATGCTATTAAAAAATTCGCGATAAATCAGATCAAGTGAAGCATACCGAAAACAAGAACCGAAACGTAACAGTAAAAAAGGAAAAAATATAAAAAACCTTAAGTTTTTCAATTGCATCGCAAAAGGGCATAATTCGGTATTTAAAAGTAATATGAAAATGTGTTTTAATTGCAATAACTACAGACATATTGGCAAAGAAGGTTCATTGAAAAAGAGAGAAAGTGTAGCACTAATGACGAACGCATGTGACCATAAACAATTAAAACTTTGCAGCACTAATAGAGACCGCCAGTAACAATTGAAATATAAAAACGAATTCGGCACATGAAACCAAATTTAAAAGAATGCAATTTATTTCTCATCGGTTTCAGAAACAAAAATAAAGTCAAGCCTTCCGGTTCGTTCGAACAATATTTTAAAATATACTCTGAACCGTTTAAAGGGTTTCAAGTGGTGAATTCAGATTTTCTTGATGTTGAAATGGTTTTAGGTCAAGAATTTTGAAAGCAAACAGAAATTAAAATAAATCGTTAAGGTATAACCAGGAAGATGACGTTAGTATGTCAATGAAAATAAATGTGATGTCGATTATGAAGCAAGCGCGGAGATTAACATTAATGCAAAACAGTCTTCAACCGACTATCAAAGCGTACGGTCACTAACATCTAAAACTCCGCTGCATTACAAATACATACCGCTCTCTGTCCGCGAGTTAACCCTTAAACTCTCATTCAATTTTTCAATCGTAACAGTAAACAAGTGGAGTCATGCAAGAAGCTACGAAATGGACCACTACTCGTTAAAACCAAAGACCTAGCCCAAACTACAAAATTAATGAAAATGCTATTTACGCTGAAATTTCAGTTACTGTTACCGAACACCGTTCACTAAACTACAGGAAGGGAGTCATTTACTTGAACGACTTAAGAGAGGTGTTAGAAGAAGCAATCAAATGCGAATTGAGGAGCCAAAACGTCTGCGAAGTACGAAAAATAATGAAAAAAACAGATGGCAACTTAAGAGAGACGGCCTTGCTCATTCTAACTTTCTCTTCCGTCACACTGCCAGAGTACATTATGATTGGCTAGGAAAAAACGAACATTCGACCATACATTCCCACACCGATGCGGTGCAAGAACTGCTTGCGTTTTGGACACACGTAGAAGGTATGCCAAAGTGAAAAAGCCTGCATAAAGTGTGGAAAGAAAAACCACGTCAATGAAGTGTGCAAAAACGAACCCGAATGCATAAACTGCAACATAAACAAAATCACAAACAACAACAACCCATCCATCGACAAATCATGCCCAGTCTACATCAAACAACAGGAAATAATCGCAATAAAAATAAATCTAAAGGTTAATAACAAAGCGGTCTATGACCTATATAACCGCACACACCCAACCAACCAGCAAAGCTATGAAAACAACCAAAACCAATAATCGCAGAAAACCCACAACTAACACCTACCATTAACGCCACAAAGAAAGGAAATCTAATATCCTACGAAGTCATTAGTAACCCCATCACCGAACCTAAGCCAACCACAGCTTTATCAGCTAAACTAAGTAACAAATATAACCACCAATCTAAAATAAAGATACTCTCACGCAATACACCGAAACGAACTCTTAGACAATTAAGCTCCAACACTAAACAAGGTAAACTCATGTCTCAGGCTGTCATAGAAGACTACGACAGTTCTGATATCATGGAATAATAACATAACAACAATCTTTCAGGGATCTTTGCGATAGATTGGGATTCCTTATACCCGACACACGGTTAGTCACCCGGAGGCAACCCCCTCCTATAACACAACCCATCATTCACTGTAGTAAACCTTAAATAAACCATTTCCCCTACCAAACTAAACTTTAATTTTACTCCACTATAATGTCTTAAAATTATGCAATGGAACATCAAAGGATGTACAAACAACTACAGCGAACTTCTAACCATAATAAAATAACAATCTCCACAAATAATAACACTTCAAGGAACACATATATTCAACACAACTAACAGTAACATCCCCATACCCATCAACTACACTTTAATTACTAATATAGCAACCAACAGATTTGGCGGAGTCGCCATTTTGATACACAAATCAATCCAACATAATGAAAATACCATTAACAACAGTTTCGAAGCATTAGCTTTAGAAATCCAATCCAAACAAAAAATAGTGGTTTTCTCAGCATACATTCAGCCCTCCAAAAATGTCTGTCTAACAGAACTAGAAAATTCATTCAAAACACACCAATCCAACACCCTTCGATAATTTTGGGTGACTTCAACAGTTGGCACTCCACCTGGGGCTCCCCACAAAATAACAAAACAGGAAAAATTTTATCAAAATATATTCAACGATCCAAAATAATCATTCTCAACGATAAGTCCCGAACCCACTATACAATCCATAATACCTTCACCCACACAGACTTATCCCTCTGCTCACCTCAACTGAACCCATACACACAATGGGAAATATTCGAGGACCTTTGCGGGAGTGAACATTTCCCAACTTTAATAACAGTTTTCCCCCATCTCCCTCCAAACAACTTTAACCACCCGTACTTTAAAACAAAAGAAGCCAACTGGAGTTTATTTCAAAAACAATCTAATGAAATTAACCACAAAATTCCAATGAGCTCGAATATAAACAAAGAAGCCGCCAACCTAAACAAAATAATCTTGCAAAGCGCACACTCTTCCATACCGCAAACATCACACCAAAAACTTCCACACAGAGTTCCATGGTGGAACAAAACACTCACAGAACTTCGGTTAAATTTATTTCCAGGAGACAACCTGTAACGACGTTACACGCTATATATCATCAAAACCATGCAACCTTTCGAATATTAATATTCATAAGTTTACTTTTTCTAGCCCGAGAGAAGGCTCTTCTTTCAAGCTTTCAGTTTCTATGGAAGTATTTTCTGTCATTTGTGACGCTAAATTCTGGCATGCCCATATCCATGAGTTTATTCCTATGAAAAAAACTAGGCCTTTACAGGTTACCTTACCAGTCACTGCTTCAGCTTCACCTTCTGCTTCTTCCAATGCTTCAAAAAACTAACATTACATTTTCAAAATGCTAGAGGGCTAAAGTGTAAACTTTCTTCATTTTATCTTAGAAGTTCTGTTCTGGCAGTTCCTTCAGTTCTGACATTATTGTTTTCGTTGAGACTTTGCTTCGCCTTGATGTTCTAAACTCTGAAATTACCACCTCCAAAAATGAATTTATGCATAACTTACTTTCTAAACTTGTAATCTAAATTTTTGTTTGAATTGTTTATATCATTTTAGATATTGAATTCTAAATTAAATCTTAGCTTTAGTTTAATATTGCATGATTTTTTTTAGAGGCTGATATCGCATGTTCACCAAAGAAATTAGCAATTAACACCAGTTGAGCCAGTAGAGATCAGTGTGTGGTTATTGCGTACCTACTAAGTCAATGTAATGTTTTGCGGACTCAACCCTAACAAAACATTGCGTCACAGACACACCCAACAAAGCAACTCACACAAACCCAGCCATAATAACAGACTTAGTTGCACAGCACTGGTCCAACCTATCTAAAGACAACAATTTTACACACAATTCATAAGAGACAAATACACACCGAAACAAATCCACTACACAACCACAAACACTGCACAGGCATTAGAAAACGATATAACCCTAATCGAACCAAACTCGGCTCTACAATCACTTAAAGGGTCAACCCCAGGACTTAACAGAATCTCATACCTCATGATCATAAACAGCTCACAATCGACCAAAGACTAGAATAATTCAACTCTTCAACAATATTTTCAACAACATCATATCCCAATCCTATAAAACCAGCCTCATCATTCCCATATCAAAACCAAAAGCAAACAATACGGAAATAGCATCATACCGACCCATCTCCTTAAACTGCTGCCTAGCGAAAACATTAGACAAAATCATCTCCAAAAGAGTATGGTGCTTCGTAACCAAAAACAATTTGCTTCATCCCAACCAATTCGGATTTAAACGCGGCGAATCTGTTGCAGAAAGTCTGCCTTTCGCAGACCTTCTCATAACCCGATCGTTAACTGCCAAAAAACACACCTCTCTCATCACTTTTAACTTCTCAATGGCGTTCGATAAAGTCGGTGATCACACCATCATAGATCAATTACTCTGCTGCAAGATTCGGCCAAAAATTATCAACTACACACAAGACTTTATGTCAAACAGGAACATCACAGTACGAGTTAGGAATCAAACCTCTAAAACGTAACCCTTGTAAACGGCATCCCACAGGGATCACTAATATCCGTTATACTGTTTCTTATAGCCTATAACAAATTAGCCACTATAATTAGCTTACATAAAGAAATCCACTTCAGTGCGTTTGCAGACGACTTCTTTCTAATATCAATTTCAAGAGAAACAAAAATATCAGCTACAACTTGGACACCCTTTTCCAAAACATACAAAGCTGGTGCGCCAACTCGGGTGCATCCCTATCATTGCAAAAATGCCAACACCTTCATATATGCCGCAAACACAATTGCATGTGCAACATTTCATGCGACAACATGCAAATCCCGACAACCTACGCAGTGAAAATCCTTGGCCTAACCATTAAGAACGAGTACAAGTGGGGCACACACATCAAAACACTTATACTTGCCTTAAATGAAAAACTCAATATAATAAAATGCTTGGCCAGCAAGAAATTCAATTGCAACACACACACACTTAAACATAACCAAAGACACATTAATCTCAAATTTGATTGTGCCCTATTCATATATGGGCACACGCCAATATCTACCCTTAATAAACTAAAACCCGCTCTTAATGCGGCAATCCGGCTTTCTTTGGGAGCACTCCGCTCCACACCCATCAACAACATGCTATACGAAACTAACACACCTACAATCGAAACAAAAAGAGACTACATCCTATCTAAAATATATAAAACACTACTAAACTCCACAGACACCTCTATTAAGAAATACATAAAACAACACTCACCACACAAAACTCATAAACTCACAACGGCCATAGCTAGAATAATAAATACTTGCAAGAACAACAACATACAATATCTCCCGCAAAAACCACTAGCTACCAAACCCGCCAGGCTTCTCGCCGATTCTCTAATAAACACCTCACTCCGAATCTACCAGAAAACTATTAACATCATGCCCTGTAACCACAAGATCCAAAAATAAAATCTTCCAAAATAAAAACCCCAAAACCGCACTCACAAATCCCACAGAAGAAAACATTATCAAAATCATAACATACCTAAAAGAAATAAACATATATCACAAAATTTAAGCTAAACGACATGTACATATGTAAATTCTAATATTGTAGCATGATATATAAGCTAGCATTAGCTGTAACACACACACAATTTATATAATAAGTAATAATATATTGTAATAACCCTACACCACCACAAGGCCGAAGGCCGCAGCAGCCAGCGCCCCTCCCCCTTGTCTAATCGTAGCTTTTTAAGTTTTATTAACTTTATTAAATAAATAAATAAATAACATTAATGGAAGCCAAACTATAAAAAGAAGTACGTAAACTAATTGAAAACTATGAACCGAAAAATACGAAATCGACGAACGTGGAGATGCGAATAATTGTAGAAGATGATACGGTGATCTAATCAATATCCCGCAGATTTGCTTTCTCTAAACGATGTGTAATTGATGACCAAGTAAAGCGATGGTTGAACGATGACTGTTCACGAACCGCCCAGCCCTAATACACGTACGCTCCTACGGAGCTAACCGTTGAACTCACAAATGAGTGGGAACGGACGGTTTCCTTTGAGATTGAAAGCTCTTACAGAACTTTCGCCTGCACTCTCACCGATTAAGACAAGTGCTCACAGAATCTGCAACCACAGTTTGACTAAGTGAGACAGAATATAAGCGGACGGTTTCTGCGGCGAAAAGTTCCTACAGAACTCTCCATAGAGCGCCCGAAGAAAGAGAATGGCAAGAAGCGGACGGCTACCTTGGCGAGTGTAGCGCGGCGAAAAGTTGCTATGGCACTTTCGACCTGCGCCTTGATCGACTGCCTGAAGAGATCTTCAGAAACCAGGCAGTTAGTTCTTTTCAAGCGGTCTGAAATTAACCACGCGCTACGCGCAATTTTTAACTGATCAACACGGGCTACGCGCTGTCAATGTCACAGATTTATTTCAATTAAATATAACGAGAATAAAACAGGGGCCGCTTCCAAATTATTTGAAATCGAAAATCGAATATATGTGTTCTCACTTCTTCCGTCCTCCCACCCACCAACGACGGCCAGCTATTCAACATCAGCAGCCCCACCACAACCACGGGTAAGTGCACCATCTTATTATTATTGATATAGTGTCCACCAAGCAAACATTGGTCCTTTGAGCCGGATCCACGTCCGAGTACGGCTGCTGTCCTAGAATAGCAAACATTACTTTATTTCAATTTAAATAAAATTCTATTTAGCCTTCCACTTATTCTTTTTTGGGAACAACAAAAGAACCGCTACTGATAAGCATATACGTTCGGCTCACCGAACCGCAAGAGCAAACCGACCCCGCACCTTAAGTTGAAACTGTTCCAAGAACCGCAAGCTTAAACTGTTTACCTTGCGTGCGAAAGAAACAACGCACTAATTATAATTACTGCAACGCAGTAACTGATTATCACCGTATTTAATTATGATTATATATATATTACATATTTTATACACATTATATTTTATCATATTACATATGTATAATAAATAAGCATTATATTACAGCTGTGAGTGAATTAATGAAATAAAAGGTAAATGAAGAAAATTAATTTTTATCAAATGTAAAATTTTTTTTTATTCTCTATTTATATTTGATGCGTTGCGTCTACTGCTGTACATTAAATACGAAAAATTGTGCGTGTGTAAGAAAAATAAAGAAACGGGAGTAAAATAATTGTTTTCTTTTTTATAATACTTATGGGACTTGGTGCAATGTGTATGTTACATTACATTATGGTACACATTAAATAAATAATTGTGAGAAATAAATAAACAACAAAAAATAATTGGATTTTGTTTTCCCTAATTTTCATTTGATATTTAGTGCATTGTGTTTGTGGTGCCAAGTGAATAGAAAATTCTGTGCGCTAGGAAATAGCTTATAGTAAACGAAAAATAAATTTTTTAATAGAAAGATTTTCTTGTGTTTTAATTTGTGAGTCAGTGTCTCCGCAAGTAGTGAACTACGTTCAAATTATTTCACAACCAAATTTTCGAGTTTTTTGAATCAAATTGTCGCTTCCCAAGTTTTATAGCCGGGCGGAACTGTTTCTCCGCATTGAGGAGTCTAGTGATCTAAGGTCCGACTTTCAACAAACCCTGAATTCTTTATCTTCAGGATAATAAACTCAAGCTACGCTTTGGGGAACTTCGGTCTGCCTTCGATACAGCCATGGCTGACATCCCCAAAGAACGCGAAGACGCTGATGGAGTGGCCGATCGACTACAAGATCGTTATGATGAATGCTTCGAAGTTTACCTGCGCTATGGAGCAGCAATTCGGCAGGCAACTATGTAGCGTATGGCGGAATCACGACCGCGGGCATTCAACTCAACAACCGTGCAGAATTTGGTGCGGAGTTCAAACCCGGGCTTCAGTGTGCCCCCATGCGAACCGGAAATATTCGATGTGAATTATAAATACTGGCCTACGTTTCAGGATATATTCAAGGCCATCTACGTGGATAACCTTCACCTATCACAAGTGGAAAACTGTACCACCTAAACAAGAAAACGCAGGGCGAAGCCAAGGGAATCGTACATCTGGTGCTGCTGACAGGTGAGGGCTTTGAGGTCGCATGGAGAAATTTAGCGGACCGTTACCAGAACAAGCGTATTCTTATCAAAACAGAGTTGAAGACCCTCTTCAACTTGAGGGCCGTTGGCGACGAGGATGGGGTACAGTTAAGGGGCTACAACGCCAGGTCGCCAACTGCATATCGACACTGCGAGCTCATGGTGTACACATTGGGTCATAGGATCCCATCCTCATATTTCTGCGTACTTCGCGCCTTCCAGAATCCACTCTAGCTTTGTGGGCACAAAGCTTAACTGGCAAGAGTCTGTTGCCAACGTGGGAAGAATTAAATTTGTTCCTCACCAGCCTCCACCAGCAGCAGTAAGCAACGTGCAGTCGTGTTTTTCGACCAACTCACGGGGCGAACTCTTGGGGACAGCTATCGTCAACATCCAGCACAGAGGAGTGAAGTATTCGGCTAGGGCACTCATTGACCCCGGATCTGAAAGCACATTCATTTCCAAACGGCTACAGAGGCGAGTTGAATTGCAGGTAAGATCCACTCAAGAACGAGTGGATTGAACGAGACACGGGTCCGAAAGGAATGTTCGTTCAAGTTGCAGTTACCACGTGATTCCAACATGTTGATATCTGTGCAGGGGCTAATCCTTCCGAAAATCACAGGGAATGTACCGACCAGTCCGATTGACCCCAACATAGTTCGAGCTCCTCCAGAGCTTCAGCTTGCAGATGTCCGTTTCTATATGACCAACCCAGTAGACATTTTGATAGGAGCGGACTTATACCATTAAATTGTCAAAGGAGGATTTAAGAAAAAGGTAGCCGGGACACTTGTGGCACAAGAGAAGGTCTTTGGTTTGGTTTTGACAGGTCCAGTCGACTCCCCACATATTCATGCGCCTGCCGTCTGAAATTTGAATTTTTCGTCCACAAAGGCGGACAGGACTATACTCCTCAAGGGAAGGCACAGCAACAGAAGGAAAGAGTGTGCGAAGCGTAACCACAATAGATGTCCGCCATCAAAGGGAGATCAGAAGTTTAGCGCCTAGGGTCTGTTAAGGGGAAAAAGGTTCCGGGACAGTTAGGGACGTAAACTGGCAAGAGCAGGCAATAAGCACCAAATCAGAGTCCGGCCGTCGTCTGTCTGTCTACGATATCACGAAGAGTGAAAACAAGGGAAGTCCGTCAACGAACAGCTCAGGACAGTGCGGGGCAGCCAAAGTTCACATGTGAATCAATTTTGTCAGCACAGAGTACGAGTTCATGGTCCCATAGACTGCATTCAATTCTTGGTTCAATGGAACTCCCCGATGTTGTGCTCAAAGCCTCGACATAGTAGTTTTCATCAATGTGTTAGGACCTTAAGTACTGAAGAGTGTGTGAATATAACCTTGAATTACTCTCCTTATAGGAAATTTTAAAAGGTGGTATTGGTGTCCATAAATTTAGCAACACAAATTTGATGGCGTCAAACGAACATTTGTTTAAAAATTGACATATCAGGCTACATTTTTTGTGAAAAGGGCTCCGTAATACTTTGTTCCTGTTAAAAGTTATACTGATATAAATATAAGTAAAATATCTGAACAAATACGCCATGTGGTGCTCTTTTACCATAAAAAATGGAAAAGCGCTGCAAAAACAGTTTACGGTGAGAATGCTGTAAGAGAATGCCGGACCCAAGAGTGGTTTGCTAGGTTCCGTTCCGGAAATTTCGATGTAAAAGATGCACCTCGAACTGGTCGGCCTCATTGAAAAAGTCGATGAAATTTTGCAACTGATGGAGAAGGACAGGCAAGGAAGCTGTCAGGAGATAGCGGAGGCACTATACATCAACTGCGTGAGAGTTTGGAATTTATAAGGGAAACCATTTATAAGGGAATCATTACGAGCGATAAAAAAATGATTAAATACGAGAATTTCCAACCCAAGCGATCATGTTCAAAGGTCAGTGACCTTCCACAAACGACTTCAAAGCATGGATTGACGTCAAACAAGGTTATGTTTAGAGTATGGTGGGATTGGAGGGGAATTGTCTATTATGATCTGCTAGAACGTGGCGAAACGATCATGTCGATCCTCTACTGTACACAACTCGACCGTATGATTAACGCAATCAAGAAAGACCGACCAGAATTGGCCAACATAAAGGAAGTTGTCTTCCATCATGACAATGCTAGGCCACTCACATTTTTGATGACGCGGAACAAATTGACGGAGCTGGGTTGGGAAGTTCTGATGCATCCATCGTGTAGCCCGAACCTTATAGCCTCTGACTACCACTTTTTCGGTGTCTGTAAATCTCTCTTCACAGTAAAAAATTGGTCTACCGAAGAGCCGCTGAAAATCGCATGGCCAAGGTTTTCGCTGATAAACCACATAAGTTCTACACCGATGGAATTATGAAGCTACTCGGAAAATGGCAAAGGGTTATAGATAATAATGGCAAATATGTACTTGATTGAAATTGATTTTGAATAAAGAAAATTTTTGTTAAAGATGTACCAACAAACCTGGGAGACTTTTTATATGATCCAATATTTAACACCACTGTGGCCAAAAGATCCGGTTAGATCTTATGATAGATAATGTTCCGTGCGTTGTCGACACTTAGTGCTTTCGCTGTTGCTCAGAGTTTTCAAATCGCCGTTGCTGCAATGAGTGTCGCGCGTTACTTCCGAAACGGCACTTGTTTTCTCGCCAGCCAACTTGCTGATGCCCGTCGAGCGCAACGACTCGGCAATAATGTTTTCGATTAGTGGTCCCAGACGTGCTTGTCATGTCACTCCTGCCATTGCGATCACGAGATAACGCCATGGGTGGTCGCTGCGACTATAAACCACTTGTTGGATAGGAAGTCGACCACAGCCAGAGGGCATATTCGGGCTTAGTGCGTTCGATGATGACAACAAGGCTGATATTTCAACGAAAAACGTATCACAACGTAGCTGCCACAGTGTGTGTGTACGATGGTATGTTGTTCGATGGGTTGCTCAGGTGTTCCTCTTCTGATCAGTGGTAGCATTAGCTCGAGAATTACGTCCATGCCAATGAGCAGAATAATGTTACTTTTTATAGTGAACGTAGGATAATGAATTGTATTTCTTCGATATAGTAGCGTCAGTCCAAAGTGGCTTTCGTCTTTGCTATTCCTGACGTGAGCGAATGTAGTTTGAAAGCATTCGCGACGAAATCTTTGAAGTTTGAATCTGTAGAAGAACTCAACGTAAAGAGAGAGGGATAAGTTACCTACTCCACTGACTTCAATGCGTAATGATAGGCGCATGAGCCCTATTGTTTTCACGACTCTCTCTGTGATGAGGGCCATGATCAATGAGAGCTCTCGCTATGGCTGATTGGACAGTGTAATTGTTGTGTAGCCATAAAATAGTTGTTGCGGGAATTGTGGGGCGTGACGTGTGCGGTGATACGACGGTGGAGACACATCACGGCCCACAGTGGTATTGGTAAAGGCCGACGGTGATTGTGTTCGTGGATTATTGGACGTGTTTCTATGATGACGCACTACGCTCTGCAAAGATAAACCATATATGTACAGGTGAGCTGACACACTGGCCAACAGACATCAATAAAATGCCATATCTTTTAGACATCTATATAGTAAAAAATATAGATTTAAGTAAATTCGTAATCAAACCAAGTTTGTATCTCCCGTCAGATAACCCAGCTATAGTCTTAGAACTCAGAGAGTTTCCGGTACATTCTAAAAAAAATAATTCCTTACACATTAACTGAACTGACTGGGATACCTTTAGAGATTATATCAATTTACACCTATCCATAGACATTCGTCTCAAAGCAGAGGACATGTAATCTGCTTTAGTAATTTTGAACGACACTATTGAAAACGCAGCGATACAAGCAACCCCGGATAACCCACTTCAACCAACAAGGCACTACAAACCACATTTTCTGAGAAATTGAATACGTGAAAAACGTAAATTAAAAAAGTACTGGACGTACATTAGGAGCCCTGTGGCCAAAAACAAATACAACAAGGCAACAAAAGACATTAGGAAATATCTCCAATACCTTAAAAACAAACAAGCCACAAGTTACCTTCAAAACATAACACCGACAAAATACACAGAGTACTTGCTTTGAACGTCTGACAAACATCCGAGAGTAAAACTGTCATGAATGAGCTTCTCAATTAGCCGTTTGGACTCGGCGTAAAATTGTAGATCCCTTCCATTCGTCCCAAAAAATTGAAAACCCACACAAAGCGAATGGTTGCGAGAAGCTAGGCCTTGGGTCCCATAGACCTGTCGCGCCAAAATATATATATATATACTCGCTTTGGAAAGCTACAAAAAACTAACTAACAAAATTATGCTATAGGCACCAATAAAAAAGGACAATGGATCATATGCAACACCTAATCTAGCTAAAGCTTCAGTTTTTGCAGATTATTATGAGAAAGTTTTTGCTGACAAGCAACAGAACTTAGACGTCACACACTCTAACCCGTCTAATGAACCCCAAAAATTGCGACTAAAAAAAACTACGGTCTCCGAAATTCTACTCATCATTCAACATGATGAAAAGTTTAAAAAATAACAAGACTATGACAAAATTATTGGCAATCTCCTAATAGAGCCTGCACCAATTGCGGTGATTTTATACCCTACTCAGACTAAACTACTTCCCCAAAATCTGGAAAGTTAACGAAGTCGTTGCGATTCCAAAGCCGGGAAAAGACCTATCTCCGCCGTTATTATATTGACCAATCAGCTTACTCCCTGTACTATCCAAAATATTCGAAAAGCTCTTGCCCATGTGAATCCTACCAATCCTGGAACGCAGCCACATAATTCCAGATCACCAATTCGGCTTTCGTAGAAACCACACAACGAGTTATGCATAAAATATTAAACGACCTCGACGAGAACAAATTCTGTATTGGAGTATTCCTAGACGTAGAGAAAGCCTTCGATAAGGTTTGGTACAATGGGTTAATCTACGAACTATATTTCCCAACAATATTATACAAGCGATGGAGGGTTACATTACTAATAGGTAATTCTACGTAAAGTTCTGGGCGAATATTCAAATTGAAGAAATATTAGAACAGGAGTTCCGCAAGGTAGCATACTAGGCCCCCTGTTGTATACCACCTTCACAGCAGATATACCAACACCAAGACAAAAATCATCAGTGATAGCTACATTTGCAGACGGCACCATTTTACTAAGTTCCCACAAAAATATTGAAATAACATCTGCAATACTGCAACAGAATCTTAATTAAAACATTAAAATAAATAACAGCAACACAATACATGTTATATACACAACTTAAACTAAATTTGTAGCAGCCCGTCTAACGGTTGACGTTAGATGACATTAAAACAGAAAACTATGCGAAATATCTAGGACTTTGCATAAACAACAAATTAAATTGGAAACACCATATACAGAAAAAGCGCGAACACATAAAATTAAAGGATAAAGGTAAGCACGTGACATTCACCCTAAATAAGAGCGACTGTCCGTCTACCATCTTTAATAACACTACTGTCCCTCACTCAACGGATGTCACTTACCTAGGAGTTTATTTGGACAGACGTCTCACCTGGCGGAAGCATATAGAAGACCAAAAAATCCTTATGAAATTAAAAGCAAAGTCCCTTCATTGGCTATTAAACCGAATATCTGGTTTAAGCCTCGATCAAAAGGAGCTCCTATATAATACTTTAATAAGGCCAACCTGGACATACTGTTCCCAGCTTTGGGGGAACGCTAGCCCAAGTAACATCGAAGTCATCCAAAGAGCACAAAGATACTTCGCGTTATAACAGGTGCTCCATGGCACAAGTCAAACGCGAATATCCACAGACACCTAAACATCCCTCTAATCAAAACAGAGCTGGTCCAACTGAACCAGAAATATCATATCAAACTCTCGCGCCATCCTAACCCCAGAAGAACGCACGTACGTCGGAATGACCTTCCTGCCCATGAACCTGGGAGGACCACGTAACTTAGAAAGGTTTCTTGAGCTCATCACTAAAGACTCTTTTCAATAAAGCATTACTTAGTTTAAGACTTCTAAATTATTGTTAGGCTTTGTGTTGTATAAAAAGTGATTCAATAAATAAATTTAGTATTTAAAAAAATAATAAAAATCTTCGATGTGAGAATTGTTATGATATTTATCATATGTGCGACATATTGAAACAGTTGTGCTAGTAGATCTTTTATCTCGGCAATATCAGTATTTGTGTCAATGCATCTGCTTGCATTTTTATTGCTCGGATTCGTATTTGCGTGTTTAGCCTTAGATAGTGGATTCGTTGCTTGGTTATCTCCACAAAGTTTTATGCTTAGTAACACTTGATGATGCGCTAGGTCCGTTGGTACACCGTAAGCTCATAAGGACCGTTATAGTGGATGCTCTGCAATAACCGAAAATCGTCACTCCGCTATGTCGGTGGACCGCAAGGTCGGAAACGAAATGTTCGCAAAATTGGCAGAAAGCCAAATTTTTAAACAGGTTCGAGTTTATTACGCGAGAAGAAGATGTGGCTAACATTTAACACAGCAGTGAGCCAAATGACAATAACCACCCCTTGTTGTGTATTACGGTTCCGTACGTTTGAGTTTAAATGGAAACATTATAGGATCACTCGTGTGTCTGTCTCACGCACTCTGCCTACGTTTGCTAATCACATCCGTTAAGCCAATACAAGGTAGGGAACATTTAAAGAGACATGCCAAATACTTTTAAAGATTTTCATTGATCTTCGCTGTGCATATAACATTTTCACTCTAAATGATCAAATCGCCGCCAAAGAAGTTTCACTCCACGTCCGGATTAAGCTAAATTTTCCTAGATTTTTTCCGATGTTTCTCCCGTGGATGCTTGCTCACGTGTAGGCAAACCGTATAATCTGTTCATATTAGCAAAAGACGGATTAAAAAACAATATTGTTCAACAAAGCACAATGCAATAAATACAGTTTTTATAAAATTTTTATAAAATTTTTGTTTTGTTCTTCATTTATTTAAATGTTGTGTTTGGGGTGTATATAAACTTAATATGGACATATTGATAAGTTAACAAGTATGTAGATGGTAGGGTATTGTATCTGCTGATAACCGTACGGTTTAGGGGCCAGCGGAGGAGCCTTTCATAGTCTTTTATTTTGAGATGTGTGACACACCTGGTGGCTTGCGCTCTGGGGAGATGGTTGCTGTGAGATAACAGTCGGTCATTGTACCTACATATACCTACGTAGTCCACTTAGAGCTTTTTATGTAAGGCAGGATCCGTTACAAACCAAGGGCAACCAGTGATGGTGCGTAGTTTGCACACTTCGAATTTGAGCCTAGGGGCACTTTAAGTTTGAAAACCATACCTCCAAAGCGGAGTGATTATTTGAGCGTAGACAGTGCGTTTATTGCGTAGAGTAAGCTTACTTTTTTTAAATAGCAGCCAGTATAATTTGGCGCGTTGAGCCGGCAACTCTGTATTACCCACGTAATACCGTGATATGGGCTTGGAAGGAGAGCAGTTAATCGAATTCTATGCCCAACTATTGCGGGCGTTTCTTCTTGAATTGCGGAAATGTGTCTCCACAGAATTCTACCGCAGGCAGCAGTCTTCTCGGCAGTGTGAAGCATACCTTTTTGCATTTAGCGGAGTGAATTTTGATGTTCCACCCTCTCGACACTCCTCGAGCGCTATCGAGTGGCCTTCCAGAGCGAAAAGGGGGCATCAGCCGTAGTATCGGTATTTTGCAGCAGATTATCGATTATCAGGTGAATTCTCAGCGCCTAACGCAACTGATTGCCCAATGCTAGTTGGACGGGATGCTATGCTTTGAGGAAGATTTTATGTAGCTTTCGTTTCTCCTTCAGAAGTGGAGTCAGAGCCGGAATTAACGTGGCAAGTGGTCGTGGCGAGTTGGTCGGAATATCACATATGCCAAAGGTCACAGCGACAGCGATATGTATGCTGCTATATCGGAGACCGTCGATACCAATAGTCTTATTGTCCGGCCATATCAGGTAGATACCTGACAAGTATTCAAAAGAGTTGTTAGATATTATATTAACATGAAAGTTGGAGAGGTAGGGTATATCTTCATCCAGGAACTCGATGATTTCTTCGGAGATTGTGTGGAAGGTACATTCGGCATAACCTCCTTTCAACAACCTAGGTATGCAGCCGGTTTCGTTAAGTTTTTGTAGAGACGATTCCTTTCGTATGGTTGTGTTCGCTAAAACCTGGCAGTGGTCCTTTATGCCAAATATTTCCCTTAGACCCAACAGTATCACCTCGAATTTCAGATCCATATGCCTTCCGTCCCGCCCCGGTGATCTTGTTCCCAACATATGGAACTTCTCAGTAGGGACCTTAGGAATAGAGATGACGTATAGCAGGGTTGTACCGTTTGTACAGACTGATGGTCGTCCCCATTCAGTCGCTTCTATGTCGTTGCTATGCGGTAAAGATTACGTTTCCATCAGTAGTTGATCTCCCCTCTACCCAGTAGGTTGGTGTTGATGACCAAACTTTTGCCCAATTGACAAGCCAGTATCATATCATCCACTTTTTCCTTGACGAGCGACAATTGATCAGTCAAGAGTGGGTCAACCACCTTTCTTCCTTCACGTACCTCGGAGTTGTTCAACCTTTTGATCATATCATGTCATATTAATTTTGATAATCATGTCTCCCGTTATCGTCATAAGCTTGTCGTTGATGCGGTATTGCTGATTGTTGTTACTGGTAATTAGTCGGGTGCGAGCTAGAATACTGTCCCAATTTATAGGTCCCGTGGGGTGTCTCGTACCAGCCCTTAAGTGGCGTAGGCGTTCATTCACCTGTTGTAGGTGAGCGGCCCATGTAACAGAGCCGTGCAGATGTCTGACTGCTGTTGCGATGGTGACATGCTCTACTAATTCCTTTAGCGCTGTAAGGTTCACGACGTGGATGAGGTTGAAGTAGCCATTGATTAATCTGTCATCTCCCTTGTGCAAGGATGTCAGCAGCGACCTTTGTTCATTTACAGTTACACCCATGACGACCAAAATGGAAGACCTAGAGGAAAGTTATATCATACAAATTATACAATTATGCAAATTTAAACCTTTTTAATTTGATTTGAAACATAACTAACAATGTGCATAAATCCTAATTAAATTTTTATGTGCCAATGTTGTTCACATTCGAAGCAACTAATAACATTCAAATTATTTACTTTAAATTTTGTGTCTTTATTACTTTGTATACAAACGAAAAACATTTGATTTAAATGTGATGACTTGGTTATAAAAGTATGTTTGTGATAACTTTTAGCCATCGCAATCACTAAATTTTTATCGAAATTTTGAATTAGGCATTCACAATTAGCGAAAAGCATCAAAAAAGGTCATCAAACACTTCTGCTAAACGTGCCCATTGTTTAGCTGCATATTTCTGAAAAAGTCTTCTTATAATTTTCCTTTATATTATTGACATAACTATGCAGCATCCCAAAGTCCACAAAATATTAACATTATTTCAAACAAATGCCACAAACATTGCGGACTGTCGCTGATGCATGCTTCGCCCATTGCGCAATCCCAGTGTTCATCTCCATCAAGCAAATGACGCGCATTGCAGGCAGCTTGGTAAGTAGGGTAACATTGACATTTCGCAGTTCAGCAAAAGAAGTAGGTCCTCGAACTGTATGTAGAAGTAAGCGTAAGTAATATAATTCGAAGCTGTTTGGATGCACGGCATACACTCTTTCGACGACATGTTCTTTGATAATGCCAACCTCACCATCCACAGCTGCCCCACGTACCCCTAATATGACGGTACTTCATTGTATAACAGCGTTTTTGCGAAATTATCTGTTTCACAAAGTGGGAAAAATGCCAGCAAAGTTTTTTGTCTCGGGATTTCTAACCGTTCTGCAACATTTTCAGGGTTGAAGTAAATTCCTAGGTCGCCTTCAACATGAACATCTAAATGTACGACTGGCGGATGTCTCTAGTGGATATGAAAACTTAAGCGGCGCCATACCGCTTTAGAAGAACTAATGTATCGGCCAGATTGAAACCTTCCTCACATTCATTCCTCAACCCAAAAGTAGTTTAATCGCTTCCCTTATTAACACATTTACATTTATATTTGATAGATGAAACTCTGTTGAACATTTCGACCTTAATATGAATTTGGAATGTTCTTCATAATATCGGGGAATAAGTTACAACCCATCTATTTTCCAAAATGAATTCCTGACAATGTAGCCTACTTTTAGCTGTAAAACCGCCTTCTTGAGGTGACCTTCGACGATGAAAAGGATACCGATTTTCACCTGATATCGTAGAATTGGATAGAGCTCTATGGTACCTTTTAAAACAACGATTCTCCTACATGCACGGAGAGTTCCTATCTAGGGTGCCGCAGGCCCCATGAACCATTTGCGTTTTAATTATTTCGTGCAATATTGGGTCCTGGGTTCTGTCAAGAAATTTGTCGAATTTTGTCTTTCAGCCACAGTAAAATGTGCGTATGGTGTAATCCACGTTTCTGCCATTGAATGGTATACATGTGGCACAAAGCTGGACCAAAAAGTTTTCATTTTGTGAGACAGTTCATCATGAGCTTTAATTTTAATTCAATAACTCTAGCTATAACATTGTGTCTATCGTGTGGAGTCTGTCTTGGCAGAAGTTCTTTGGAAATTTCATTCCATTTTGGATGAACGCCGTATTTGCAGCAAATATGAATACAATTGCAGTGCTGATATTTTTTTGTTATAGTTGGATTATAGCGAGTGCGCAATACGATATCACGCCTATCATTTTCCTGATCTGCCAAAACGACTGCAACATCATCTGTGACAGAGGCGTTGTATCTACCCCTGTGTTCTATGACAGGAATTTATCAGCGTTGATGACCAATTTGTAATGATTTTCTTGCCCTTGCGGTATTGAGTCCAATGCAGCCTTACAACTATGTACGTAAGGATTGACTTGATGCATGTTTTGGAGTTCAGATATAACTTCGTTGTTCAGTTGTGGAAAATTGCTCTTTCTGATATTAGTTTGTTGAATGTAGTCCGATACAAAATAAATCTGAAGAAATTTTGGCTCATCTTGTGGTAGTAATGATCCTATAAGTTGATAAGCTTGGCCTTATATTGTTTTCATAAATGGCCCCTCTTTAATTTCTTTCGATCCGAAAAACGTCATTTGAAATGCGCTATTGTATAAGCGGATATTTTTAAAAGTGATTAGATTGTGGATGTTCCCCACTTAAAATTTATTTCATACGGTCTGGAAAGTCTTGAAAAATTTTCATATGCATTTTTTGAGCAGCATAATCCATTTGACTCATTTCTCCGTTTGAGAGCGCCACAGAAAGTGAAGTGAATTGTAGGTAAATATGTAAAACCCTCTTGTCGTATTTCTTCTTTCCTTTACCTTTCAGGTATGATATCATTGTCATTATCTTGGCATCTGGGCTCATAATTAATGAGCTCATAATTTTCAAAAGGTCTAGCAACGTTTTGGTGTTGATGACCTTCTGTATTACTTTCTTCACTAGTTTTACAGAAGCCGCAGTTGGAGCTTTTTGAGAACTCAGGCGAGCTTCTCTGTCTGTGGAAACCTCCGATACAAGCGCTTCGCGTACCTGGTTAATCGCGTAATATGTAGAAGTTGCAATGGGTACATGTTGCATTCTTAACCGAGACTCACCTTGAGTATAATCTTGTACGCTAAATGTGGCCGACCTTTCTCTAGCAGCGAGTCTTGCTTTTAGGTTTTCTTCACTTTGTGGAGATCTACTGAGTATTATAATCTAGTGTCATTGCTATTTTTTGAGAGATTAACCTTTTTCTGAGAGGCATTTTAAATAAAAATGTAGTAAATGAATATACACAATTAAACTATGTATGTAATAAATTCGTACACTTTTCGCGTCTATACATAAAAGATTTTAGTAAAAAAAAGAACTGGAATCCACAAAATTTAAATAAAGAACTTTAAAAAACACTGAAATTTGCTTTAACTTTGCGCACTCAAACCTTGTTTTCTTTCTAAATGCTTCTTCACTTTTTAGTTCTTGTTCCAAATTTTAATATCAATCGCTAATATCGATGATTTTTCTTTGGTTTGGCTTATATTTACACTCAGCGGCAATTTACATTTCTCACTGTCTCTAAAAACCACCCCACAACGGATGAAGAAATAAAAAGAAAAACGTTGGCAATATTTTTAAGTAGCATACAAAATATTTCTATTGAAATTGTTAAATAGTGAAAAGTAAAAAACAACTAGCATGAACAATTTTGAATTCATGGTTTATCAAATGTTTAATTATTTAAAAAAAAAAAAAAAATTAACAGCAGTCTAAGTCTACGATTTTATTATATGTATAGAATGAAGTTTTCCTGTTATATTATTTGTTCTCGTCTTATTCTGTTAGTATTGGTGTTTTCCCTTTCTTTTACCGTTTTTTGTGAACTTTTACTTTGAGTTTTGACATTACTACGGCGCGCCTAAATGAACGCGCTTACAAGTAATTTTTATTTGTAAAATTTGCGAAGTGGAATGAGTGGAAGGCTATGAACCCCATGGGAGGTCATTCCCATTTTCAACGCCTTACCAACTAGTGTTTCATACCATGGAGGATCGTAGTCGCCCCTCTTGGTTTGCCTGTGTGTAGCCTACTAAGGTACGATTAATCTCACTGACAAGTTTGTGACACTTATTTTTCCTTTCTATTTTTTATGGCTTGATATGGGCTTTGTGTAATTTTTTTACCAGAATCAGTGGTTACCGTTGCTCTTTTATCTTTTAATACCTTTTCTTTTTTATACCTTCATTTTTGATTTAATTTGTTTGTTGGAAACAAAGATAGATTGCCCAATTTTGAGTTTCCTTGAAAGCTTTCGTAGCTTACTAGACAGTTCAATATTACCTAAACGACCCCCTAGCCCCTTTAGTTGCTCTACTATTAAGTTAATGGCTTCAGTTAACTCTACTAACTATTTCTGTTTCAATTTTAATTTTTCACGAACAATTGTGAAATAGAATAAAACGAAGGAGACTCACAGTACAACTGGTTCTGGAGAGCTTCCTTGCACAAGGTGTTGATTTTTTTAAAGGTTTTCTTTAGTTCTACTTTTTCTAAATTATACATGTTACAAGTTCAAATTTTAATATTTATTGGAAATTATTGTTCCACTTCTTTGATGTCCTTGTTTTAAATCATTTGGTTTAAGCTAGTTTGATATTTTTTACTAATTTCCCTAAATTTTCAGTTCCCTTTTCAATTCTACTTTAATACTTTTTATAACAGAAAAAAATATCTTTCAAAATCTACGCTGCATAATTTCCTGGTTCAACAGCCAATTGTCTGACAGACTCTTGCAGTTTATTTGATTTAGCAAATCATGCTAAGATAACGTTTAAATCCGACCTATTGCTGTTGTCACGTAGCAGAGGCAACTATTTAATTGGTGGTGACTTCAACTGCAGGAATCGGAACTGCGCCAGCGCAAATTGCTTGGAATATACAATGGACAAGTTTTCTACTATTGGAAAGTTCTCTATCCTATTAACTAAATATGCAACATATATATCAGCCAGTCACACAGACAAACCATCCACCCTTAATCTGTTTCTTACAAACTCACCAACTCACTTTGTCCAACCTATTGTACATCAAGGCCTATCATCTGATCACTTTCCAATTTTTGCAAGCTCACTACTGGCACAACATGTACGTTAGAAACATACCTGCAGTATTCTAAAGCACACTGGATATTATTCAAAGAGTTGCCAACAAACTCTTATCGAGCGAGAAGGGGATTACAAATAGGCACTCAACCAACAATAAATGACATTGTTTCGATGGTTGATCTTCTAAATTATGACGTGAACGAGGCAAGACCAGTCTGTTCCCTGGAAGGCAGTCAAGGCGTTCGGTCTGAACCATCCGAATTTTATTTTGGAACTAGGCTACCCATTTTCAAAGCACGAATAAATTTTCTTAATATACACATAAAAGTGAAATTGTTTGAGCAAAATAACTCTAGATGGAATAACTATCAAAACTGGACAAAAATTTAAAAACCCTCTGGAATCTCACAAGAGTTATTGAAAACAAACAGCAATATGTCCCTAGTTTTAGTCACAATAATAACATTTCACTTAACAGAATCTCTGTCTGATATGCAACCAAACGCACTAGTTGACAGGTTTATAAACAACCTTCAATCTACTATGGATCTAAACGCTCCTGTCATAACTACTGATGAAGTCAAGCAAGTAATTAGTTGCCTAAAATCGAAAAACGCTAATGGCTCAGATCAACTACAGAAAAAAAATCAAAAAGTGAAGTATACGAAATGCCACCCAAAAAGTCAAAAACTGGAAGATCTACGAGAAAATCGGAGACAGTAAACAGAGCGCAAAGCAGCTGCAACATCCGAAGAGAGAGACGCATGCGAATGCATTATTGCACGTGTTTGTATTTCAAAGTGTTGGTTATCGAAATCATCGAAAGCGGTTGCGGGCATTTGAGGGTTCTAAATACGATTGCGACGACCAAGAAAAGAAAATAGCTAATATTTCGAAAAAATGTAATAACAAAAAAATTTACGATTTAATTCTGTAACAATGGCGACATAAAAGAGCATATTTTTCGAAATTAAAACAGTGAAAATGGACGACAAAGCAGACGAAACGGACGATGAATCAGACGAAACAGGGAATGAAGTACGCATTAACAAAAATAAAAACAATGAGCATAATATGTACGAAGCACAAATTATAAAGGTTTTCGACAACGCCTCTGAAATATAAAATATACAAGGCAAAATGCGAAACAGCGGTAGTGAAGGACGGCGTGTAAATTCAGTGGAAATGTCAATGAACAACGACGTAGTGTGAATTTGAAGCGAAACTATGACAGGATTTTGAAGATCCTTTAGCGGTGACGACACCCTTCAAATAGAAATTTGGATAAAAGACTTCGAAGAAATAGCAAACATGATGTCCTGGGATGAATTGTAAACATTTATTTTTACGAAAATGTCTCTTAAAGGTCTTGCGAAGATGTACATTATAAGTGAAAGAGTCGTAACGAATTCGAAAAAAAACCTTATGGAGGAATTTAAAACAAAAATAAACAGTGCCCAAACTTCTTTCATTAATTGCGACAGAAAAATTAAGAAAAGCGAAATATGGAAGACAGTGCGTTGATGCATTATGTCATAGACGGTATATTTGACACAAGTGTGAATAAATCGATTTTATATAGTGTGAAAAACATGAAAGAAGTTAGAGACAAAATAAAATGCTATTAAAAAATTCGCGATAAATCAGATCAAGTGAAGCATACCGAAAACAAGAACCGAAACGTAACAGTAAAAAAGGAAATAATATAAAAAAACTAAAGTTTTTCAATTGCATCGCAAAAGGGCATAATTCGGTATTTAAAAGTAATATGAAAATGTGTTTTAATTGCAATAACTACAGACATATTGGCAAAGAAGGTTCATTGAAAAAGAGAGAAAGTGTAGCACTAATGACGAACGCATGTGACCATAAACAATTAAAACTTTGCAGCACTAATAGAGACCGCCAGTAACAATTGAAATATAAAAACGAATTCGGCACATGAAACCAAATTTAAAAGAATGCAATTTATTTCTCATCGGTTTCAGAAACAAAAATAAAGTCAAGCCTTCCGGTTCGTTCGAACAATATTTTAAAATATACTCTGAACCGTTTAAAGGGTTTCAAGTGGTGAATTCAGATTTTCTTGATGTTGAAATGGTTTTAGGTCAAGAATTTTGAAAGCAAACAGAAATTAAAATAAATCGTTAAGGTATAACCAGGAAGATGACGTTAGTATGTCAATGAAAATAAATGTGATGTCGATTATGAAGCAAGCGCGGAGATTAACATTAATGCAAAACAGTCTTCAACCGACTATCAAAGCGTACGGTCACTAACATCTAAAACTCTGCTGCATTACAAATACACACCGCTCTCTGTCCGCGAGTTAACCCTTAAACTCTCATTCAATTTTTCAATCGTAACAGTAAACAAGTGGAGTCATGCAAGAAGCTACGAAATGGACCACTACTCGTTAAAACCAAAGACCTAGCCCAAACTACAAAATTAATGAAAATGCTATTTACGCTGAAATTTCAGTTACTGTTACCGAACACCGTTCACTAAACTACAGGAAGGGAGTCATTTACTTGAACGACTTAAGAGAGGTGTTAGAAGAAGCAATCAAATGCGAATTGAGGAGCCAAAACGTCTGCGAAGTACGAAAAATAATGAAAAAAACAGATGGCAACTTAAGAGAGACGGCCTTGCTCATTCTAACTTTCTCTTCCGTCACACTGCCAGAGTACATTATGATTGGCTAGGAAAAAACGAACATTCGACCATACATTCCCACACCGATGCGGTGCAAGAACTGCTTGCATTTTGGACACACGTAGAAGGTATGCCAAAGTGAAAAAGCCTGCATAAAGTGTGGAAAGAAAAACCACGTCAATGAAGTGTGCAAAAACGAACCCGAATGCATAAACTGCAACATAAACAAAATCACAAACAACAACCACCCATCCATCGACAAATCATGCCCAGTCTACATCAAACAACAGGAAATAATCGCAATAAAAATAAATCTAAAGGTTAAAAACAAAGCGCTCTATGACCTATATACACTAAAACAACCAAAACCAATAATCGCAGAAAACCCACAACTAACACCTACCATTAACCCCACAAAGAAAGGAAATCTAATATCCTACGAAGTCATTAGTAACCTCATCACCGAACCTAAGCCAACCACAGCTTTATCAGCTAAACTAAGTAACAAATATAACCACCAATCTGAAATAAAAATACTCTCACGCAATACACCGAAACGAACTCTTAGACAATTAAGCTCCAACACTAAACAAGGTAAACTCATGTCTCAGGCTGTCATAGAAGACTACGACAGTTCTGATATCATGGAATAATAACATAACAACAATCTTTCAGGGATCTTTGCGATAGATTGGGATTCCTTATACCCGACACACGGTTAGTCACCCGGAGGCAACCCCCTCCTATAACACAACCCATCATTCACTGTAGTAAACCTTAAATAAACCATTTCCCCTACCAAACTAAACTTTAATTTTACTCCACTATAATGTCTTAAAATTATGCAATGGAACATCAAAGGATGTACAAACAACTACAGCGAACTTCTAACCATAATAAAATAACAATCTCCACAAATAATAACACTTCAAGGAACACATATATTCAACACAACTAACAGTAACATCCCCATACCCATCAACTACACTCTAATTACTAATATAGCAACCAACAGGTTTGGCGGAGTCGCCATTTTGATACACAAATCAATCCAACATAATGAAAATACCATTAACAACAGTTTCGAAGCATTAGCTTTAGAAATCCAATCCAAACAAAAAATAGTGGTTTTCTCAGCATACATTCAGCCCTCCAAAAATGTCTGTCTAACAGAACTAGAAAATTCATTCAAAACACACCAATCCAACACCCTTCGATAATTTTGGGTGACTTCAACAGTTGGCACTCCACCTGGGGCTCCCCACAAAATAACAAAACAGGAAAAATTTTATCAAAATATATTCAACGATCCAAAATAATCATTCTCAACGATAAGTCCCGAACCCACTATACAATCCATAATACCTTCACCCACACAGACTTATCCCTCTGCTCACCTCAACTGAACCCATACACACAATGGGAAATATTCGAGGACCTTTGCGGGAGTGAACATTTCCCAACTTTAATAACAGTTTTCCCCCATCTCCCTCCAAACAACTTTAACCACCCGTACTTTAAAACAAAAGAAGCCAACTGGAGTTTATTTCAAAAACAATCTAATGAAATTAACCACAAAATTCCAATGAGCTCGAATATAAACAAAGAAGCCGCCAACCTAAACAAAATAATCTTGCAAAGCGCACACTCTTCCATACCGCAAACATCACACCAAAAACTTCCACACAGAGTTCCATGGTGGAACAAAACACTCACAGAACTTCGGTTAAATTTATTTCCAGGAGACAACCTGTGACGACGTTACACGCTATATATCATCAAAACCATGCAACCTTTCGAATATTAATATTCATAAGTTTACTTTTTCTAGCCCGAGAGAAGGCTCTTCTTTCAAGCTTTCAGTTTCTATGGAAGTATTTTCTGTCATTTGTGACGCTAAATTCTGGCATGCCCATATCCATGAGTTTATTCCTATGAAAAAAACTAGGCCTTTACAGGTTACCTTACCAGTCACTGCTTCAGCTTCACCTTCTGCTTCTTCCAATGCTTCAAAAAACTAACATTACATTTTCAAAATGTTAGAGGGCTAAAGTGTAAACTTTCTTCATTTTATCTTAGAAGTTCTGTTCTGGCAGTTCCTTCAGTTCTGACATTATTGTTTTCGTTGAGACTTTGCTTCGCCCTGATGTTCTAAACTCTGAAATTGCCACCTCCAAAAATGAATTAATGCATAACTTACTTTCTAAACTTGTAATCTAAATTTTTGTTTGAATTGTTTATATCATTTTAGATATTGAATTCTAAATTAAATCTTAGCTTTAGTTTAATATTGCATGATTTTTTTTAGAGGCTGATATCGGATGTTCACCAAAGAAATTAGCAATTAACACCAGTTGAGCTAAGTCTTTGTGACTGGATGAATTTTGATGCCACTTGGGCCTGCCCATTGACCTACTAAGTCAATGTAAAAAAAAAACTGAAACGCAACAGCACTCAAGAAAACATCATCAACTACAGGCGCGCCTAAGCCATGTTCCGTAGGGAATTTATACGATCCAAAAAATAAGCTTCCACCGTATTTACGTCGACTATACAATCAACCACATCACCACCAAAATTTGGGCCAACATATGACGGTTTTGCGGACTCAACCCTAACAAAACAATCCATTGCGTCACAGACACACCCAACAAAACAACTCACACAAACCCAGCCATAATAACAGACTTAGTTGCACAGCACTGGTCCAACTTATCTAAAGACAACAATTTTACACACAATTCATAAGAGACAAATACACCCCGAAACAAATCCACTACACAACCACAAACACTGCACAGGCATTAGAAAACGATATAACCCTAATCGAACCAAACTCGGCTCTACAATCACTCATACCTCATGATCATAAACAGCTCACAATCGACCAAAGACTAGAATAATTCAACTCTTCAACAATATTTTCAACAACATCATATCCCAATCCTATAAAACCAGCCTCATCATTCCCATATCAAAACCAAAAGCAAACAATACGGAAATAGCATCATACCGACCCATCTCCTTAAACTGCTGCCTAGCGAAAACATTAGACAAAATCATCTCCAAAAGAGTATGGTGCTTCGTAACCAAAAACAATTTGCTTCATCCCAACCAATTCGGATTTAAACGCGGCGAATCTGTTGCAGAAAGTCTGCCTTTCGCAGACCTTCTCATAACCCGATCGTTAACTGCCAAAAAACACACCTCTCTCATCACTTTTAACTTCTCAATGGCGTTCGATAAAGTCGGTGATCACACCATCATAGACCAATTACTCTGCTGCAAGATTCGGCCAAAAATTATCAACTACACACAAAACTTTATGTCAAACAGGAAAATCACAGTACGAGTTAGGAATCAAACCTCTAAGACGTACCCCCTTGTAAACGGCATCCCACAGGGATCACTAATATCCGTTATACTGTTTCTTATAGCCTATAACAAATTAACCACTATAATTAGCTTACATAAAGAAATCCACTTCAGTGCGTTTGCAGACGACTTCTTTCTAATATCAATTTCAAGAGAAACAAAAATATCAGCTACAACTTGGACACCCTTTTCCAAAACATACAAAGCTGGTGCGCCAACTCGGGTGCATCCCTATCATTGCAAAAATGCCAACACCTTCATATATGCCGCAAACACAATTGCATGTGCAACATTTCATGCGACAACATGCAAATCCCGACAACCTACGCAGTGAAAATCCTTGGCCTAACCATTAAGAACGAGTACAAGTGGGGCACACACATCAAAACACTTATACTTGCCTTAAATGAAAAACTCAATATAATAAAATGCTTGGCCAGCAAGAAATTCAATTGCAACACACACACACTTAAACATAACCAAAGACACATTAATCTCAAATTTGATTGCGCCCTATTCATATATGGGCACACGCCAATATCTACCCTTAATAAACTAAAACCCGCTCTTAATGCGGCAATCCGGCTTTCTTTGGGAGCACTCCGCTCCACACCCATCAACAACATGCTATACGAAACTAACACACCTACAATCGAAACAAAAAGAGACTACATCCTATCTAAAATATATAAAACACTACTAAACTCCACAGACACCTCTATTAAGAAATACATAAAACAACACTCACCACACAAAACTCATAAACTCACAACGGCCATAGCTAGAATAATAAATACTTGCAAGAACAACAACATACAATATCTCCCGCAAAAACCACTAGCTACCAAACCCGCCAGGCTTCTCGCCGATTCTCTAATAAACACCTCACTCCGAATCTACCAGAAAACTATTAACATCATGCCCTGTAACCACAAGATCCAAAAATAAAATCTTCCAAAATAAAAACCCCAAAACCGCACTCACAAATCCCACAGAAGAAAACATTATCAAAATCATAACATACCTAAAAGAAATAAACATATATCACAAAATTTAAGCTAAACGACATGTACATATGTAAATTCTAATATTGTAGCATGATATATAAGCTAGCATTAGCTGTAACACACACACAATTTATATAATAAGTAATAATATATTGTAATAACCCTACACCACCACAAGGCCGAAGGCCGCAGCAGCCAGCGCCCCTCCCCCTTGCTAATAGTAGCTTTTTAAGTTTTATTAACTTTATTAAATAAATAAATAAATAACATTAATGGAAGCCAAACTATAAAAAGAAGTACGTAAACTAATTGAAAACTATGAACCGAAAAATACGAAATCGACGAACGTGGAGATGCGAATAATTGTAGAAGATGATACGGTGATCTAATCAATATCCCGCAGATTTGCTTTCTCTAAACGATGTGTAATTGATGACCAAGTAAAGCGATGGTTGAACGATGACTGTTCACGAACCGCCCAGCCCTTATACGGTACGAAGCGGACGGTTTGTGCGGCGAAAAGTTCCTACAGAACTCTCCATAGAGCGCCCGAAGAAAGAGAATGGCAAGAAGCGGACGGCTACCTTGGCGAGTGTAGCGCGGCGAAAAGTTGCTATGGCACTTTCGCCCTGCGCCTTGATCGACTGCCTGAAGAGATCTTCAGAAACCAGGCAGTTAGTTCTTTACAAGCGTTCTCAAATTAACCACGCGCTACGCGCAATTTTTAACTGATCAACATGGGCTACGCGCTGTCAATGTCACAGATGTAATTCAATTAAATATAACGAGAATAAAACGGGGGCCGCTTCTCAATTATTTGAAATCGAAAATCGAATGTATGTGTTCTCACTTCTTCCGTCCTCCCACCCGCCAACGACGGCCAGCTATTCAACATCAGCAGCTCCACCACAACCACGGGTAAGTGCACCATATTATTATTATTGATATAGTGTCCACCAAGCAAACATTGGTCCTTTGAGCCGGATCCACGTCCGAGTACGGCTGCTGTCCTAGAATAGCAAACATTACTTTATTTCAATTTAAATAAAATTCTATTTCGCCTTCCACTTATTCTTTTTCTAGAACAAAAGAAGAACCGCTACTGATAAGCATATAAGTTCGGCTCACCGAACCGCAAGAGCAAACCGTCCCCGCACCTTAAGTTGAAACTGTTCCAAGAACCGCAAGCTTAAACTGTTTACCTTGCGTGCAAAAGAAACAACGCACTAATTATAATTACTGCAACGCAGTAACTGATTATCACCGTATTTAATTATGATTATATATATATTACATATTTTATACACATTATATTTTATCATATTACATATGTATAATAAATAAGCATTATATTACAGCTGTGAGTGAATTTATGAAATAAAAGGTGCTTTAGGTAAATGAAGAAAATTAATTTTTATCAAATGTCAAATTTTGTTTTTATTCTCTATTTATATTTGATGCGTTGCGTCTACTGCTGTACATTAAATACGAAAAATTGTGCGTGTTTAAGAAAAATAAAGAAACGGGAGTAAAATAATTGTTTTCTTTTTTTATAATACTTATGGGACTTGGTGCAATGTGTATGTTACATAACATTATGGTAAACATTAAATAAATAATTGTGAGGAATAAATAAACAACAAAAAATAATTGGATTTTGTTTTCCCTAATTTTCATTTGATATTTAGTGCATTGTGTTTGTGGTGCCAAGTGAATAGAAAATTCTGTGCGCTAGGAAATAGCTTATAGTAAACGAAAAATAATTTTTTTAATAGAAAGATTTTCTTGTGTTTTAATTTGTGAGTCAGTGTCTCCGCAAGTAGTGAACTACGTTCAAATTATTTCACAACCAAATTTTCGAGTTTTTTGAATCAAATTGTCGCTTCCCAAGTTTTATAGCCGGGCGGAACTGTTTCTCCGCATTGAGGAGTCTAGTGATCAAAGGTCCGACTTTCAACAAACCCTGAATTCTTTATCTTCAGGATAATAAACTCA
The DNA here is from genome assembly GCA_035041755.1 of Cacoxenus indagator. Lineage (NCBI taxonomy): Eukaryota > Metazoa > Arthropoda > Insecta > Diptera > Drosophilidae > Cacoxenus > Cacoxenus indagator. The sequence continues at coordinate 80,974 of JAWNKX010000136.1, read as the reverse complement.
AGCTACGCTTTGGGGAACTTCGGTCTGCCTTCGATACAGCCATGGCTGACATCCCCAAAGAACGCGAAGACGCTGATGGAGTGGCCGATCGACTACAAGATCGTTATGATGAATACTTCGAAGTTTACCTGCGCTGTGGAGCAGCAATTCGGCAGGCAACTATGTAGCGTATGGCGGAATCACGACCGCGGGCATTCAACTCAACAACCGTGCAGAATTTGGTGCGGAGTTCAAACCCGGGCTTCAGTGTGCCCCCATGCGAACCGGAAATATTCGATGTGAATTATAAATACTGGCCTACGTTTCAGGATATATTCAAGGCTATCTACGTGGATAAACTTCGCCTATCACAAGTGGAAAAGCTGTACCACCTAATCAAGAAGACGCAGGGCGAAGCCAAGGGAATCGTACATCTGGTGCTGCTGACAGGTGAGGGCTTTGAGGTCGCATGGAGAAATTTAGCGGACCGTTACCAGAACAAGCGTATTCTTATCAAAACAGAGTTGAAGACCCTCTTCAACTTGAGGGCCGTTGGCGACGAGGATGGGGTACAGTTAAGGGGCTACAACGCCAGGTCGCCAACTGCATATCGACACTGCGAGCTCAAGGTGTACACATTGGGTCATAGGATCCCATCCTCATATTTCTGCGTACTTCGCGCCTTCCAGAATCCACTCTAGCTTTGTGGGCACAAAGCTTAACTGGCAAGAGTCTGTTGCCAACGTGGGAAGAGTTAAATCGGTTCCTCACCAGCCTCCACCAGCAGCAGTAAGCAACGTGCAGTCGTGTTTTTCGACCAACTCTCGGGGCGAACTCTTGGGGACAGCTATCGTCAACATCCAGCACAGAGGAGTGAAGTATTCGGCTAGGGCACTCATTGACCCCGGATCTGAAAGCACATTCATTTCCAAACGGCTACAGAGGCGAGTGGAATTGCAGGTAAGATCCACTCAAGAACGAGTGGATTGAACGAGACACGGGTCCGAAAGGAATGTTCGTTCAAGTTGCAGTTACCACGTGATTCCAACATGTTGATATCTGTGCAGGGGCTAATCCTTCCGAAAATCACAGGGAATGTACCGACCAGTCCGATTGACCCCAACATAGTTCGAGCTCCTCCAGAGCTTCAGCTTGCAGATGTCCGTTTCTATATGACCAACCCAGTAGACATTTTGATAGGAGCGGACTTATACCATTAAATTGTCAAAGGAGGATTTAAGAAAAAGGTAGCCGGGACACTTGTGGCACAAGACAAGGTCTTTGGTTTGGTTTTGACAGGTCCAGTCGACTCCCCACATATTCATGAATTTTTCGTCCACAAAGGCGGACAGGACTATACTCCTCAAGGAAAGGCACAGCAACAGAAGGAAAGAGTGTGCGAAGCGTAACCACAATAGATGTCCGCCATCAAAGGGAGATCAGAAGTTTAGCGCCTAGGGTCTGTTAAGGGGAAAAAGGTTCCGGGACAGTTAGGGACGTAAACTGGCAAGAGCAGGCAATACCCACCAAATCAGAGTCCGGCCGTCGTCCGTCTGTCTACGATATCACGAAGAGTGAAAACAAGGGAAGTCCGTCAACGAAGAGCTCAGGACAGTGCGGGGCAGCCAAAGTTCACTCGTTCCAGTAAAAAAGTCCACATCCGTCTGTTTGTAAGTCTGGTTACCCCTGCGGAACTTCTACGAGTGTCCACCGGATGATGAACCAGTTCAGAGGACCGCCTTGCACGGTTTGCGGGACGGTATGAAAGGAGGATTTTCAGCAGAAATCGTCACGATGGAGGAACTGGATTGGGAAAAGCGGTGGCTTAATTCAATTTCTTAATAAGCATTATACCCAGAGATATACTGTTGTTGTACGGAAAATTACATTCAGATAATGGCACCAATTTTGTAAGAGCGTCATGAGTGTTCAAGCGTGGGATCGACAATTTGGTAAATGATATGTCCCGAAGCTAAGAAGCTAACCCCAGCGTAGCACAAATTCCATGATTTTAAAACTCGGTGGCGGTGTCCTATATCATAATTTACAGAAGGTTTTGGTTCTAAATCTAGAATTTTGAAAGAAGTGGAAAGCCGTATATCTTATCGTATATCTTGTATATTTTTCCACGATATACAAAGGATTTAATTGGAAGTAGCCGCAAACTAATATTTCAGAAGGCGAGTTGGTTGTGGTGAGAGAAGACTGCATGCAAACAAACGAATGGTGCATGGGACATGGCGAAATGGTGAGAGTGGCGGAGCTGAGGACAAGTCGCGGTTGTATAAGACGTCTGGTGACGCGGGGAGTAATCGTTCATTCTTAAAATTAACAGTGTTTATTTTCAAAACATTCCGTAACGCACATCCCCCATCCGCGGGGCTGTGAGATTCATCAGTCATCGCGAAGACGATGACCGATGGTTCGTGTGAAGGACGCGGTCCCGATTTTCAAATTCTACAGGTGGCAGGCCTCTGAATCTACTATGTGAGGCGCCAGCTGGGAAATATTGGGGAGAGAAGCAGGCAACGAGTAGTTCAATTGAAAGCGGCGCGGAACGTGCGAGTGACGGCTGCGTTGGAGTTGCAGATAAAAGCCAATAGACACGGCGGCGTGGGATCAAATACCACCAAGTTCGGGTGGTACTAGGTTTAGTTAAAAATGTTCTATTTCTAAATATGAATTGTTAGAATTATGTATATATAAGTACATTTGTTAGAGTTAAGGATGAATTTGTTAAATTTTAGTTGGAATTTGTTAGGTTAAGAGTTCAACTGTTCTTAGAATAGGTACTTAATCTAAGAATTCAATTGTTCTTAGAATAAGTATGAATTGTAATGCAACGTGGCTGCAAAGGGGGCGGAATGTTCACGAATCACACAGCCCTGAATAGACGTAAGATCCTAAGGAGCTAACCTCTGCACACACAAATGAGTGGGAATGGACGGTTTCCTTTGGAAGTGAAAGTTCTTATAGAAATTTCGACTGCACTCTCACCGATCAAGACAAGTACTCAAAGAACCTGCAACCGCAGTGTGACAGAGCGAGACAGAATAGAAGCGGACGGCTTCTGCGGCGATAAGTTCCTACCGAACCCTCCATAGAGCGCCCAAACAACGAGAATGGCATGGAGCGGACGGATACCTCGGAGCGAGGTATTGCAGAGCGCCAAGAAGTTGCTATGGCACCTTCGCCCTGCGTCTTGATCGACTGCCTGAAGAGATCTTCAGAAACCAGGCAGTCAGTTCTTTTCAAGCGGTCTGAAATTAACCACGTACTACGCGCTGTCAATGTCACAGATTTAATTCAATTAAATATAACGAGAATAAAAAGGGTGCCGATTCTCAATTATTTAAAATGGAGAATCGAGTGTGTGTATTCAAAACTTTTCAGCGACAGTACAAGCACCGAACGCCCTAATACTCGTCGGGCTTCAATTATATATAAATATGACTAAATAAACATAAATATAAGTGCACAGAGTTACGCACAAAATTCTAAATGACATTGAGGATAATAAATTTTGTATTGGACTCTTCTTGGACGTGGAAAAAGCTTTTGACAAGGTTTGGTATAAAGGACTCAAAGGAAAACTTAACAATATATTCCCCCAAAACATAGCACATCTATTAACATCATATATCACAGATAGATACTTCTTAGTTAAATACTCAGACGAATACTCAACCATTAGAGAAATAAATTCAGGAGTTCCACAGGGAAGTGTGCTAGGACCTTTATTATATACCCTATATACAACAGACATACCATGTCTGACACAATACTCCTAAGTTCTCACAAAAACATAAATACCGCAACATCCATGTTGCAAGTAGACTTTAATAAAACACTTGACTGGCTTAGAAAGTGGCATATTAAAATAAACAAAAACAAAACATTACAAGTTATATACACTACTAAGACTAGATTCACACCAATCCATATAAATATTGACGGAGACGACGTAACAATTCAAAAAGAAGACAAGTATATATATATACTATATATTGACAGTAAACTAAACTGGAAACACCATATACAAAAAAGCGTGATCAAATTAAAATGAAAGTAAGACAACTGCACTGGCTGCTCAAACCAAATACAAACATTTCACTTGAAAACAAGCTCCTAATCTATAAGACAATTATTAAACCAATTTGGACATATGGAGCCGAAATATGGGGAGTTGCCAAAAAATCAAATATAAAGCTAATCCAGAGGCAACAATCGAAAATTATTCGCACCATCACAAAAGCCCAATGGTATATCACAAACACGGACCTTCATCGAGACCTAAGAATTACGACAGTAGAGGAAATAATCAATTTAAGCAGAAAATACCAAACCAAACTTTCCCAGCATTCGAACGATGGTGTGAATACATTACCATTAGATGAACTAACTCGGCAACGTAGGCAAAAAAGGGGGAGACCATTGGACCTCACATAACACATCACTTCATTACATTACTTACTAATTGTTAATTGGTGTTATCTTTAATTGTTTATTTATTGTTAAAATACATGTATTGTTAAATTCCAGTCACAACACGACTTTACAAACTGATTGTAAAATTAAAACTCACCCACTTGTCCTAAATATTAATCTGTACAAGAGTCGATTTATTTTTCTATAATAGACAATGTACTCTTCTTTTGGGGAAAAAAAAAACGAGAATGAAAAGGGTGCTGATTCTTAATTATTTAAAATCGAAAATCGAGTGTGTGTGTTCACACTTTTCAGCGACAGTACAAGCACCGAACGCCCGATTACTCGTCCTTCCTTCCACCAACACCAAGCAGCTAATCAACGTCAGCAGCTTAACCAACACTCACAACGACGGGTGTCCACCATATAATTATTATTGATATAGAGTCTACCAAGCAAACAATGACATTAACGAATAATAGGAGACCAATTGAACAGACTTCAAGGTTCATGTATGTAATAATTGATAATGATTGCATTTAATTATATTTAAGATATTATTAAAAGTACTTTAGTTAATTGTATATAAGTTAAGTTGCAATGTATTTAAATTAATTTCGCGCCGCCACATTCACTTCAGCTTCGACCAACAACTTTTTCCACACACTAATGCTGCTGCTGCTGCTGACGACTAATACTCTCTGCTGTTGCCGACCGATAGCTCGGCCGAGTATGGACATAGATACTTCTTATAGACTACTAGCTGGCCATCCCTCTTTACATTCGGCCATCCTGATTAGTCATCTGCCTCAGATGACATGCCGCTCTCATTATCTTCAACGTACCGCCATAACTTCATATTGTCACAACTGGTGGACGTGACGATAGGTCAATCGACTTGTGCTGCTTTTCGGACATCATAACGCCCATTGCCCTTGACGTTGGTAATTTTGTACTGTCCGAGGTACTCACTCGCTAGTTTTTTACCAGCCACAAACTCCGTACGCTTAATAGTGACAAGGTCTCCAATTTTGTACCCGTACTCGCACCTTCGCTTTGCATGGTAGTGTCTTTTGTACGATGCTAGTGCTCGGGAAATTTCCTTTTTGACATCATCCCGTAGTTCTTGTCTCTCGTAGTCGAAATTTTAGGACAATTTCTTCTTCAAGAAAGCGATTCAAACAGTCATTTGAACTGGAATTCACCTTAATCCCAAAAAGCAACTCAAATGGCGACTTCTTTGTTGAACTGTAGACATACGCATTAATAGTTTTCTGTTTCTCTTCTGATATTTTCGATGTGATTAGAGAGATTGCTCTGTTTACTCGCTCTATTTGTCGATTGCATTTGATTTCGTGAACTCTTCAAAATCGTGCGCTGTAAACGCTGATCCTTTGTCACTGATCAAACCGACTCTGTAATCCGAAAACTGTAGACCACTCCTTTATCTTTTTTATTACTTCTTCGGAGCCTGTTGACTCTGTAGGATATAGCCAAACGAATTTGGCTATCTACCATTGCGAAGACAAACTTATACTGTTTAAATGTTACATCCATGGGGCCTAGATGGTCAACGTGTAATGTGTTCAGCGGTACATCCCCTTTATCAATGCAAGACAGCAGATCCTCCTTTTTACCCAACTTCTTATTGTAAATTATGCATTTTACACAATTATCAATCATTCGACGAACTTTACCTTCTAGGTGTGGGATGTTGTAACTCTGTTGAATTCTGTGCAAAGTTTTCTGTATTGCAAAGTGACTTTCATTGTGAGCTTCGATTATGATCTCTCGATCCATTGCCTTTGGAATTACCACCAAGTCGACTCCTCCAACTGTTTTGTATAGCAATCCTCCTTTGTTCTTATAATCGGCATAGGGGCGACTGGTCAACATTTTATTTATGGCCGTAATCAATGAATCATTCTGTTGAGCTATCTTTATGCGTGCAGAAATCTCTGATCGAGTTACCACCATTATTTGAGAATAACGACTAAGGCAGTCTACGTGTTTTAACCTTTCACCTGGCGCTCGACGTCGTAAGCAAAATCTTGAAGGTATATTATCCACTCCGTTACTTATCGAGGCACGTCCCGTTTGGTTGTGGTCTGTTTAAACGCACTGCAATCAGTAACTAGCTTAAAACGTATACCCAAAAGATAATGCCGAAATTTTTTCAATACCAGGTAAGCTGCTTTAACTTCCAGCACGTAACTGTGACGTTGAGAATCAGCAGCAGACGTTTTCTTACTCCAAAAAGCGACCGGATGAAGCTGCCCTTCAAACCATTGCAGCAATGCAGCACCAAATCCATTCATTGAAACGTTAGTGTGCACCTCTGTTGGTGCATCTCTATCGTAGATTCTCAGAACTGGCTCTCGATATAACGCATCCTTCAGTTGCTGAAAAGACTGTAGCTCTGTTACTTTCATTTGGAAATGTACATTTTTGCGCGGCAGGTTCATAAGCGTTCGTGAAATGAGTGAATGTCCTTTGATGAAACGGCGGAAGAATCCAGTAAGTCGTAAAAACGACTGTACTGCTTTCACATTCTTAGGTAGTGGAAGTGCTGCTGCCGACTGATAGCTCGGCCGAGTATGGATATCGATACTCTTATAGACTTCTAGCTGACCATCCCTCTTTACATGTATTCAGCAAAATTGACATAACGAACGGAATTTTTCAACCTCAAAAGAAAGTCGTAAGTTTACATCGTTTGTTATTCACAGTAATCAATACTAATATCTCCAAAGACTTGACACGCCGAGGCATTGCGTTACATTACGTAGACGACATCATCATTCCCGCAGAAAGTGAAGTGAAGCCGTTTCCAATCTCTAAAGAATTCAAGCTATGCGAAAACTATAACTTCATAATAAATCTTAAAAAATGCTGTTTTTGCAATCGAAATTCGAATTTTTGGGATACATAATCTAAATTAATGTATACGTACTTCAGATGCAAAGGTTCAAGCAGTAACTAAATTTTGAATTCAATAACTTAAAACAGCTTCAAAGTTTTCTGAGTCTCGTAAGTTATTTAAAGCAAATTATACCAAATTTCTCTATAATTGCAAATCTTACTGATTTGGCAAAGAAATATGCCAAGATACGCTTACACGACAAAGAGTTCTACAAGGCTACAAGGAGTTCTTCGAAAACGAAATGATGATGATGCCCTGACACCCGTCTCACAATCGTTGAAATCGGATCTCTGAAGTTGGTTGGCGGAGCGATTGCCACATATGCCAATGATATCCATACCGAAAGAAGAGTGAAGCACTTTGGTGATATCCTTGTACGCTCATATACTTGATCACAATTCTGATGTGCGTAAAAGCGCTAATGAGGCCGTTTTGGGGGTCATGATATATTTTGGCTCCTAGTCGATGGTGAGAGCGCTCGACAAACAGAAATCTGCATCGAAAAGGACATACTGGCTGCTCTGGAATTGTCACGACCAAATCTACCGATGAAGGCATTGTCGAAGTGCAAAGATCAGGCACGGATACTTTATGAATCGAAGAGAGTTGGGCGCAGTGGTGGTGGAGCTGGTAGCTCCAGCGCACCTGGCAAAAATGTCATCACAGCCAAAGAAGCTGCCACCAATGAGAAGGCACTGCCTGAATTTAATTGACAGCAGTCTTCCTATGTTTCGTGGCGTAGACACGCACACAATGCGCATAGACTTTATCAGAACTACGTGGGTAGTGCATAGTATTACGAAATGTTGAATATTTTGAGATAAAAAATCACAGTTTCCGCGGATGGGGTATTGGCCTCATTTGATACGCCATTAAATTTCCAGGAAATAATAGACAGACTAGATTTTACGTACGCCGACAAGCGTCCAGTTTACCTGATTGAACAGGAGTTCTCAACTCTTTGGCAGGGTAATACGCCCTTGCTTAAGTACTATGATGAGGTCGAGAGAAAGCTCACCTTGTTGAAAAACAAAACCGTCATAACCTATGACACAGAAATAGAAGCGTCCCTTAACCAGAGATATAGATAAACGGCTCTACTCATTTTCATATCCGGTTTGAAGCAACCCCTTTGTGAAATTCTTTTTTTGGCATGGCCTAACGTTGAGGCAAATAGGAAACGCTATAACTTTGCAGCACACTATGAAACACGTAGTGAAGAGATAAAAAATCAAAAACAGAATTCATCGGCCAGGGAAAGCAGAAGCATTCAAAATTAAGAACACATAATAGTGACACTAACGCCAGTCAGGGAAACAAGAACGGTAACCTAGAGAAACCGGAGCCCATGGAAATTGACTCTTCAATGTCACGCATGAAGCAGCCAAAGAATTTTAGGCAAAATGGCACCCAGCAGTACAGCCAGAAAAGCTCTCAGGTACAAGACCACGGTGGGTCTATAACTCATACCATGGTCAGCAAAATCGCATGGCGGGTTCGGGACGGGACACTGGTCCAAAAATGCAACGGATCAATAATATGGAGCAGCCTCCTGTGAAGGCCTTAAGGGACTACGATATAGGGGCAGAAAACGAAGTAGAGGAAATTGAAAATTAACATGTTAATTTTTTAGGGGGACATCAAGGATCCCATGGATCAGCAGAACCAAGGGAGCAAACGGTAGAGAGATAAAACTGCTGGTGGGTACAGGGACCTTAAAAAACTATATTAAGCCACTAACAGAATTAAAAAGGATCTGTCCAGTAATGGCTCATTTCCATGTTAAGTCCATACATGGAAATAGTATGATACTTAGCAAGTGTAGGGTAAACTATTTCGGAGAAAATTCCAAAATCTTTATCCTAACAAAACTTTCAACATTCGATGGAATCATTGGACTCGGTCTCCTAAACGGAGCCAACACGAACATAGACCTCAAAGCATGATTTCGCACGACCACGGATAAAAGAAACTGAATTTCTCAATTTGCAGGATGTTAGTTTCCTAAGTTTACAGTTAGAAACTGTCCCATAAGAGGTAAGAAGCGCCTTCCAGGCAACTGTCAGTAATATAAAAGGGGTGTTTGCTGTCCTAACGAATCCCTACCCTATAACACTAATATAAAATGTACCATTCGTACGAAAGACGAGGAGCCGATGTATTCAAAGTGGTATCATTACCCAATGGGGGTAGCCGATTTTGTCAATAATGAGATCAAGGACCTTTTGACTAATAAAATAATACGACTATCCAGGTCATCTTACAACAACCCAATTTGGGTCGATGACAAAAAAGGCAGGGATGAGTTGGGGAATAAAAAAAGCGCATGGTAATTGATTTTAGAAAACTAAATTCGAAAACGATTGACGAAAAGTATCCCATTCCTAACGTAATGGTTGATTATCCAAATTGGGGATCCAATTATTTCAAGACACTCGATCTGAAATCGGGATTCCATCAAAGTGAACTTGCAGAAAGAGACAGGGAGAAAACGGTGTTCTCTGTCAACATTGGAAAATACGAATACTGCAGGCTACCATTTGGGTTGAAGAACACACCAAGTATGTTCCAAGGGGCAATCGACGACGGATTGCGCGAACAAATAGGGAAGACGTATCATGTCTACTTGGACGACCCTATAATCTTCTCAAAGACAGCTGAGCAGCATGTCAAAGACCTCGAATGGGTACTTAGGCAGCGTTACGAGGCAAATATGAGGGTCTCCATTGAGAAGTCTAGTTTCTTCCAGTCAAACACAGAATATCTTAGTTTTAGAGTCTCTAGGGGCGGCATAAAAACATGCTCAGACAAGATAAACGCGATTAAGAATTTCCCGGAACCAACCACGCTGTTCGCGGTTAGATCATTTTGGGCCTGGCCAGCTATTAAAGGTGTTTTATACGAAATTTCGCCAGTATAGCGAAGCCATTGACCGTTATCTTGAAAGTTCAAAACGGGCTAGCCAGCGCAACGCAATCAAAAAAGAGAAAGGTCTCTCTAAGCAATTTGCAGTCTTCGAAACTCTAAGGAACAATCTAGTATCAGAGGATTTGCTGTTAACTTTCCCCAATTTTAAGAGACTATTTGATCTGATGACAGACGCTTCAGCCGACGGTCTAGGAATAGTCCTGCCCCAAGATAATAGACCAATAATAATGAGATGGAGGACGCTGAGAAACGAAGAGTTGGACTACGCAGCTAACGTAATTGAGCTGCTGGCTATAGTATGGCCTCTGAAGAATCTGAGGAACTATTTGTATGGTGTGAAAGAAATAAACATATTTACGAATCACAAGCCTCTGACGTTCGCAATCTCCGACAAGAACCCAATTGTAAAGATGGAATTGAAAAAGATGGGAGGCGCTCATTGATGATCATAACGCGAAGTTATTTTATAAACCTGGAAAACAAAACCTCGTAGCAGATGCCCTCTTGAGGTAAAGAGTAAACGCGCTTGAGGAAGACCAAAGCTCAGATCTCACAACCATCCAAAGCGAGAAGTCCTTAACGTATGTAATTGAAAAGGTAGAAAAACCCGTCAATTGCTTCCGGAACCAAATCGTTATGGAGGAGGCAGAGGTTCCGTCAAAAAGAACTTTCATTCTGTTCGGAAAAAGACCCGACACATTATAGTTTCCTCGTGCAGGTGGTCTTTGATTGACACGATACAGGAAGTACTTAACGTCGATTTCGTTAATGCGATACACTGCAGTTTATCCATGTTAGATCTCATTCAACACAAATTTGTAGAGTTTTATCCTAGTGTTAAATTTCGGTACACCGAAAAAATGGTTCAGGATATAACTGATGAAAACGATCAAAACGGGATTGTGGCAATGGAACATAATAGAGTGCATCGTGCCGCGTAGAAAAATGTGAAGCAAATTCTGAACGACTATTTTTTCAATAGAATGGAATTGACAATAGTATTACTAACAGCGGGAACACTGACGAGAGCGGGACTTATCGACTATAGCCACTCGGTTTACATCCATATCGCCGACTGAGATGTCGGACGGAGTATGGTTACTTGACACATTTGACGAACTTAACATTATATTCGTCCCTATCCGAGGAGACTGCCCAGCTAACGAACATGAACTCTTCATGAACACAGAGCACGTGCAAGCTATGCTAGAGTTGGTAGGTTTGCACCATAGACGGGCGCGAAGTATAAATATCTAAAAGTTGTAGTTGGAATGGCAGATTTTTATGACTTCGAACAGGTGCGTTTTGAACAAAGTAAACAATTCCACATAAACACGGGTATTCAGGCAAGATTAACGCACACAGTTAATAAGTTGTTGGTAGTATCAAAGTAACAGAAAATAGATTCAGGGCATCTTTTTGAAATGCTCTTAGATAGAAATATAATTCAAAATTCAATAACGTCAATAGCCATAGCCAAACTGAACTTAGTAAATCCTGTAATTTTTGACGCTCAGAATATAGAGGAAATAATGAACTGCCAGTTCACAAATATAACAATATTTCATGTATTGGAAGTAGCTAGTATTAAGGCACTACAAAATAAGAATTCATTTTATTTTATTATTAAATATCCTAGACCAAAGTCAATTTGTAAAAAAAGAGATGTTTACCCAGTACCACATAAAAACAGCGTGTTACACCTATCAGAGAAGTCAGTAGCGAACTGCGGCAGTCACACAATCGGCCCAATAACATGCCTACCAAAAACAACAGCGGCATTCTGTACGGAAATTTCCCGGAAGACTTGCGCCAACAACTGGTATCCGGAAGCATCGCACATTGCAACACTACGTTTAACCACTATCATCATAATCAATGATCGCATCGCGACGGTCAATGAGAAAGGAGGAACCCTGAAAATGCTAAATGGTACGTACCTTCTTACCTTTGAGACATGGGTAGAGGTAACTGGCACTCGGTATAACCACCCGGATAACATGTTGCTCAAAAAAACGTAAACGCAGAATCTTCCCATTATAAAGCTGGAAGGACATCAAGACATCCCAAGCCTGCCATACCTGCACAACCTGCACTTGAGAAACATCGATTACATCAGAGGACTACAACAACAAATACGCTCCCGGTCTCTAGGGCTTTCAGGCTTAACTGCCATCGTGACCATCGCTACCATCGCCATCGTCATAATTATGGCATTCAGACGTAGAAAGAGTGCTGCTGGACGCTTTAACGTGAAAAGGGTTATCCAGCCGATGACCTCTTTGGCCGAGGACGTCGCCAATTTAGATGCGGTGGACATGACATCGTCCGTCCGAACAAAAATGCTAACAAACAGTCTGGACGGACTCAATAAGAAGCGAAACCAGCATGCGAGTGGAAGCGAATATGACCGCCGTGCTTGCACGACCGGCAGCGTCACATAATTCCTCTGTTCATCGCTGGGTTAAGTTAAGCTAGCTTTACCAAGACACTGATGTAAAAGTTTTTAGTTTTGAAATAAACCACAAAAAAGGCACATGTGCCTCGCTCGACCCAAGACCAAAATATAATTATTTATACGTAATATATTTAATGCCCACCTCAGATTAAACTACTTCCCCAAAATCCTGAAAGTTGCTGAGGTCATTGCGATTCCAAAACCGGGAAAAGACCTATCTCTGCCGTCATCATATAGACCAGTCAGCTTACTTCCCGTGCTATCCAACATATTCCAAAATCTCTTGCGTATAAGAATCCTACCTATCCTGGAACGTAGCCACCTAATTCCAGATCTCCAATTTGGCTTCCGTAGAAACCACACTACCATACAACATGTGCAATGTGTTACGCAAAAGATATTAAACGACGTTGACGACAAAAAAGTTTGTATTGGAGTGCTCCTAAACATATAGAAAGCCTACGATAAGGTTTGGCACAAGGGATTTATCTAAAACCTATGTACCTTATTTCCCCACAATGTTGTGCAAATGTTACATTACCTATAGGTAATTCTTCGTAAAATTACCAGACGAATATTCAACAATAAGAAATATTAGAACAGAGTTCCACAAGGTAGCATACTAGCATATCTCTGTATACCATGTTCACAGCAGATATACCAAGACTGCAATCTTCAATGATAGCTACATTTGCCGATGACACCATAATACTTAGCTCCCAAATAAACATTTAAGTCGCTACTTTTTTTTACATATAAATTTATTTATTGAATCATTGTATACAACACAAAGCCTAATAATTTAGAAATCTTAAATTAAGTAATGCGTTATTTAAAATTTTCATTGGTGATGAGCTAAGAAACTTTGCTATGTTGCGTGGTCCTGCCAGGCTTATGGGGCAGGAAAGTCATTCCGACGTAGGCGCGTAATTCTGCTCGTCTGTAATAGTGAACGAGCTAGTGGGCTTGGACATTGCGAGGGTTTGAGGTGATATTTCAGGTTCAGCCGGACCAGCTCTGTTTTGATTAGAGGGATGTTTAGGTGTCTATGGATATTCGCGTTTGACTTGTGCCAGGGAGCACCTATTATAACGCGAAGTATCTCTGTGCTATTTGGATGAATTCGATGTTACTTGGACTTGCGTTGCCAAAAAGCTGGGAACCGTATGTCCAGATTGGCGTTATTATAGAGACTCCTATATAATAACTATATAATATCTATATAATACCTATATAGGAGCCTCTTTTGATCGAGGCTTAAACCAGATCTTCGGTTTAATACCCAATGAAGGGACTTGGCTTTTAATTTCATAAGGATTTGTTTGGCTTCTATAGCTTCCGCCAGGTGAGTCGTCTGTCTAAGTGAACTCATAGGTAAGTGACTTCCGTTGAGTGCGGGACAGTAGTGTTAGTGTAGTAGGACAGTCGCTCTTATTTAAGGTGAATGTCACGTGCTTACATTTGTCCGGATTGACACTTATACACCAATTGTCCATCCAGTCCGCTACAAGCAGCGTGAGCGACAGGTGATTGCAGTGTCATCTGCAAAGGTTGATGTCAGGAGCTGGGTGCTTTTAGGTATGTCAGCAGTGAATAAGACTTATATATAAATAGCTTTTTTGTGAGGTATGAGTCCAGTAGTCTATGTGAGTTATGAGCAATCATTCTTTTTATTTTGTAAATAAGGCCAACATGATATACACGATCGAAAGCTTGAGCAACGTCAATGCATATAGCTGAACAGTATTCTCGGTGTTCATATGCAGTTCTGATTTCCGTAGTGACTCGGTTTACGTGCTCGATTGTACTGTGTTTTGGTCTCAAGCCGAATTGATGTGTGGGGATAATGCTATTCCTGTTTAAATGTGGTGAGAGTATATTAATAAACATATTTTCAAATACTTTCGACAACATTGGGAGCCAGCTTATAAGCCGGTATGAGGAGGCCATCGATGTATCTTTACCTACTTTCGGGATCAAGATTATTACTGACTTCTTCCATAAAGCGGGACAAAAACCCACTCTAATTATTGCGATGAAGATCATTGCAAGGATTGTTATCGAGCAGTTTGGTATCCCGATAATCATCTTTCGGGTGATGAGGTCGTTCCCTGGTGCCCTATTTGAGACTAATTCCATCTGAATTAGCGCACTTAACTCATTTGAATTAGTTTTAAGTATGCTGCTAGTATGGAGCGAAGTGCGTGACAGCTGAGAAAGCTGGAATCCGTTTCTATTCATGTTTGGTTGGAAGACGGGTTTGAGGTGGTTAGCAAAGGTGAGGGCCTTTTCCTAATCAGATCGCACCCAGTTTCCACTTTGGTTCTGTATCAATCAGTTACTATTGGCGGATTCATGAGGCCTTGTGCTGTCCGAATCGAATACTTAGTGCTCTTTGGTGAGGGGTTCTCAATGTAGTGCCTTTGGACTCTACGTGCTCAATCTTTAGAGCATTTCTTAAAAGTTTTTTTGCAGTTTTGAATCCGTCAAGTGATGTGGGGGAATGACTTGACTGCCATTCACGATTTTCTGATACTAGGCGTTCAATTTCCGCACTTGTTAATACGACAAGTTTCTTGATGCCACAGTGTCCTTTCGGTGTCGTGGCAATGTCAGCACTTGCAATGGTTGAGTTAAAATGGTTTAATAAATTGTCAATGTCTCATACAAATATGGGCGCTTACGTATTTTTTATACATGAGCCAGTTAGTTTTCCATGAAGTAAGCATAACGGAATGAGTACTTTTTGTGGGGTGCTCCAGTAGGTGATATATGACTGCTTAATTGTCTGATGAGAGCTCGGCTTGAGTTTCCATTGAAATCACAGTTCGAGAGATGTTGCGAATTACTGCGAAGTCGATTAACGCTGAAATTTTCCTCGGATGTGCTGGCCAATATGCAGGCCTACCGGGAGAAGAAAAATCGAGTTTATTGCTTGAGTGTATTATTGCTTTGTATAGCTGTTTTCTTTTGGGATTTGCAAATCGCGAACCCCAGTGGGGGTGCTTAGCATTAAAGTCCCCTGCTGCAAGAAATATACGCCCTTGGTATTAAAGAACTGTTTGAAGCATGATCCGGAAATCTAAAATGTGTGTGGGCTGTAGACCTCTGAAAGCATCATCTTTCCAGTTGAGGTTTCGATGACAATAGACGTAGCTTTCATATAGTTCTTGAAGTATGATACTAACTGCTAATGTTTTAGCCGCTTTCTAATAAGTATACTCGTTCCGCCGTGTGCTTTGCCATCGGGGTGATTTGTTGAATGTTGTTGAATAAGAAGAGTAGCCTGATATCTCAAATTTGTACCTGTTTGTAAGGTGCGGAGAGCAATAAAACATTAATTTCTGTTTCGGAGAGGTGTTTTGTGAGCTCAAGCTTGTAGTTCGGTACTCCATTTGCGTTCCAAGAGGTTGTTTTGAGCGGGAACATTTGAATTAAAAAGCCTTTCTATTATAAGTCTTTGCGTTTTAATTATACCCGTAAGCACGTTTGCATTATTAAAGTATTTTGAGACATATATTGTAAAAAATAAAACTAGCAATCATTTGTTCAAGAGAGCTCTCTTGGAGCTATGTGGTGTATGTGGAGTTGTGTGGAAGTTCACTTTTCTGAGGTTGTTGGAGTATGTTGCGTGTTATTTTCTCCGGCTTTGTGTTGGGTATTTGTGGAGGTTCATGTCGCAACACGGATGCACATGTTATGTTTGGGATGGTACTTTGGAATGTGCGTGGTTTGTTCATAGAGGTTTGTATGGTAGCCTCGGGTCCGCTAAGGGCTGTTATTTTGCGCTGATTCATGCGGATTTTCAGTTCCTTAAAAACTGGGCAACCTCTGTAATTTGCAGTGTGAGGTTCATCTACTGTCATTCTGCGATGAAGCAGGTATTTTAAGTTGTATATTGGGTGGATTTGGTTTCCCTTCGCAGGCTTATTTTCAGGAGAGAGCTCTACTTTGAATATCGGTTGCGGAATTTTTCTTAAATTCGAGATGTTCATTACAACCTTAGTTGGGAACCCTTTTTTCACAAGGGCACTTTTAAATTCGTTGGTTTCAACACTACCTTCTATTCCTTTTATGACTACAATCAGCCCTTTGCTGCTCTTAAGTCGATACGTGTAAAAGTTTTTGGCATCGGTGAGGCTAGCTAGCCCGTAATTTTTTTCGGTATATATTACCAGTTTTGTTTTGAGTACATTGCCTTTTATTAGCGGGACTGTTGGGGCCGCTTCTTTGTCTGTAAGGTCATTGTCTTCAGGTAGAATTTCAAACCTATTTCCTTTCTTGCCAAGCAGAGCTTGCTTTTTGCGGACTGCGTTTTCGTTTAATCTACATATAGCGATATACAATTCCAAACTGTATTGCGTAGTATTTATTTTTTGGCGAATGAGTTGAGATGAGTAGATGAGGTTGTTTGTGGTACTGCTGTAAGACAATCCGAGTTAAAATTACCATTTGTGGTGGATATGGGTGCTGCTAGTTTTCTCTGAGATGTTTGCAGTGTTGTTGATAAAGTCGTTGGGGTGAATGATGATGCAGTTGAAGGGGTTATTGTTGTTGTTGCAACGTTGTTGTAGCGCTTGTTGATGTCGATGTTTTGACGGTGCCGACGTCAAAACAGAAAACCTGACGAAAATTGTAGGACTTTACATAGACAATAAATTAAACTGGAAAAAACATATATAGAAAAAGGGCTAACAAATAAAACTGAGGAGTAGACTGATTTATTGGCTCCTTAAGACTAGATATAATCTAGAGCTAGAAAATATGATTTTGATATACAAAGCCATAATCAAACCTATTTGGACATACGGTGCGCAATTTTGGGGTATATCCAAAAAATAAATTGTAGGTGTAATACAAAGATAACAGTCACGAATCATGCAAATAACCACAAAGCGGGGGTGGTACATCACAAACGCCGACTTACACCGCATCCTCAAACTGCCTACAGTATTAAAAGAAAAAACTAAAAGAAGTGGGATTTCACAAACAAAGTTGGGTCAAGACGTGAACGTCAGCTTACTTCCGCTAAAGGAATTACAGTGCAGGCGACTTCTAAAAAGACAAAAACCAGATGATCTGGTAAACTAACTGTAAAATAATTAATTATTAAAAGTACTTCATTCTCTACTTCTTTATTACATTACTCAACTTCTATGAACTGCTCATATAACCTAAATACACATACTCTCATTATTTAAACTTTGTACTAGTAATCTAATTGAGCATAAGCACTGAATAAAAGGGTAAAAAAGGGCAACGGCACTTTTCAGCAGTTTATTTCGGTCCATCTGATGTTTACAATTATTGCTTGGCTTATATAGAACATTTAGTTTGTTCTTGAAAATGGAAGAGTAACCTATGTCAAACACTTTATTCATTTATCTAATGCTTCTTTGATATTGAACATCTCATTCAAAGTTTTGTGATAATTTGGCATTCTTCTTTCATTGTCGAACATTGGCTTCGCTTCCGTTATATAAGTTGATGCAATGTTTGCACCAGCGAATGTGAGACGCTAGCTATGCTGGCAAAGTTTTTATATGCTTCAAAATCACGTACCAACTAAAACAGGACAGACATACAAAGTGGTCATTAGCGCCTTCACCACTCCGACACGTAGGGTGGGATTAAAACAGTAAAAAAAGCTGGGATACGATGCCATTTATATCAACCGACGAATAAACTGCACTACAAAAGAACCAATGAATCTGTTCTTTGTTAAATAAGAAGTCAGATTTATTCAGTACTTCCGCTGCCAACAATTTTGTCCCCAAACTTTGTATTACTTGAGTAGAACAATACATATATGAGGACCGCATTAGAAAATCTCCGGAGGGGGCGACAATCGCAAACTGCGGGCTCGACTATTCCAAGGTTGTGTAGCATAACGAAGGTATATTAAGAGGTATAATAGCAGGATAAAGAAACAAATCTCAGTAAATCAAGAAAAGGCAGCCGAATTTCAAAAACAACATTCTATCGATAAGGCCGATTCCCAAATATTGCTTAATCACCCCTCCTTTTAAACCGCTGAAGTGACAATTACATCCCACAGAAGGAGCAGTACAACCAGCAGGGAAGCCAAAACGTTCATCACAATCAAACACGTAAACTTTACCATAAAATGGCTGAGTGCAGAAAAAGTAAACGTCAACAACGTGACCAACCAAACATAGGTTGCTAAAGGTGTGAAGAGGTTGGTCACGTTTCAGCGAACTGCACGAAAGCTGAAGTTGGTGGTGGTAAGGCCTTCATCCGTGGGAAGAGAGTGGAACAATGTTGCGTTATTAAAAGAATGGGACACATGGTACATCGAAGAGAGACTTTTGATGTCACTTTCGATTCTGTAGCGGAATGTTCGCTGGTAAAAAAAAGATAAGTAAGGATTGATTGGTAAAATAATTAATAACGTAGTGGTGTTGAAAGGCATTGGTAGTGGTGGTGTGTGTATGCAGCACCATACAAGTGCTTATTAGAGTACTAATTAATAATAATTGCATTGAAATATTGTTTCATGTATTGCCTGATAAACATTTGAAGAATGACATTGTTGTAGGTCGTGAAATACATAGTCAGGACTATAATGCAATTATTGCACAGGATAATTTGCAAATTGTTAGGATCAAAACAGTAAATTATTGTTCGGATTATGAGCAATTTGGTGACTTTAATGCGGATACGTTGATAGAGACGTCAGTGAAGGTGTTGAAGGAGACGTCAGTGAAGCTGTTGAAATATACGGTAATGGAAAATTGTCAGAATAAGGAAGCCGTTGAAAGAGACGGTAATGGAAAATGTTGAGTATGTGATGATGTGATGAGAAAGTGGTGTATAATTCTCATACCAAAAGAAGATGAGAAAGAAACTGATAATGGAAATCAATGTTTTCAGAAAATTATACGAATGAAAAATGTAATAAAAAGTTAATGATATGTAGCTGGATTTTTAAATTAAGAATATTGACTTAAATAGAGAAACAAGAATTGCTTTTACTTTGAAGCGGAATACGTTAGTGATGAAATTGAAGTCTTAATAAGTTTTTTTTTTATGTATTTATTTTTTTTTTCCTTTATCACTCCCAATGTTAAAATAGATCTTCTACGAGAACTATCCATCTCACACTGTTCTGAGCAATTCCTTTGGCTTCTTCCCATGAGGTGTTCTCCATTTATAGCTCTTTATATATGGATCTGCGCCAAGTTTCTTTCGGTATCCCAACTTGCCTGTGGCTTTGCGGATTCCACTCCAGGGCCATTGTGTTAATGCTGTTAGGTGGTGTGTGCGCGCCCGATACATTTCCACTTGCGGGGGAGAATTTCGATGTAAATGGGATCCTCGCCACAGCGGTTAGGCAGATCATAGTCGCAGATTCTGTTGGGCCAGTATATCCCAGCAATAACCCGATGGCACCAGTTTATGAATGTCTGCAGTGTTTTGTTGATCTGCTTAATTGTGAGCCATGTTTCCGTATAGTAGGACCGCCTTTTCGCACGAGATGAATATCCTTAATTTTGTCGATTGTGAAAGTTGGCGACTTTTCCAGAAATTGTCAACGAATTCGACCTGTATATTGTGAATCCAAAGGTGTTCCCCACTATTATTGTTGAGTATTATCGCCTTGGTCTTAAAAAGTTATTTTTTTTGCGTTAAATAAAATTTGCTTTTAAAATCTATGCGACTCACTCTACATATTATACGAAGTTACCGCCAGCACAAGCACAAAATAAGTTCCGTACGTTTTCTAGTTCTTTCTGATAGACTTCTTCGTCATTTTTGTGTTGGTGATTTGCTTGCAAAGCGTACGATCGTATACTCTCTGTTTACCACGTACTCTCAAAATATACTCTTTAACGCAGCACATACAAGAGTGGGCAAAACAATGCTTTCCGTTTTATATGAATGAAATAAAAATACCAGGCGGCCAGAAAAAAAGAAGGCTTAATTACAAATCAAAATCACACAAAAATATTCTGAGTGATACAGACAACAAGAAACCAACACAATCTTATACATGAACAATACCTATACAACACAAATTTTCGGTTGTGGCTGCAAATAAAATACGTGTCATGGTGAGTTTGTGAATGCAGTGAACGTTCACAGGTATGAAACCACAAGTTTCATAGTGAGCCAATAACAAATTTGTAAATATAGGAGTGACCACTGTAAATCGGCTCGACGGATTGGAGGAGAGAGTATCGAACTCTTCTTTTGTTGTTGCATTGTATTGTGTGCAGTTGTTTGGCGCTATTGCTTATCGTTTCAGTCTTCAATATAACTTGCACATTTGCTGTTTCATGCAACAGCCAGATAATTGATATGCACAAAAAGTGCATCATTATAGCGACTTCTATGGCGATAAATTTTTTCATTAACTGTAAGGATTTCAAGGTCACGTTGTATTAAAACACGCTTGACGTACCAAGGAGCATCCGTGATGTACAGGAGAGCTTTATTCTGTGTAACCTGAACGCGATTTATTGTACTCTTTGTAGCTAGTCCCCAAAGCTGAATGCCATAGTTGTAGGAAGGTATAACGAAGGCCTTATATAGCGTAACCTTGGCAGCCAGATTCAGAGAGCTACCAGATCGAATGAGCCATCTAATTTTTTGCGGCTTAATTTAGCATGTCATTTGCAAGTCTCCCTTCGCTCTCCGAATTTAACAATACAAAGAGTAAATCAAGGGACAAGATAATCAATTGTTCTTATCTCAAAGATTCCTGTTGAACGACTGCGCGCAGTTCGCAAAACAAAATCATCCATCAAAAAATAGAATGAGGGTTCCGCACGCTCAAATTAGCGCTAACCGTTCAAAATTATTGCGCTGCGTTTTCAGCCATTGGGCTCAGCGAATATTTGAACGACCCAACTCTGTTAAACGAGTTGGTAGCTAAGACGCCGTGCGATTTGAAATTGAAGTGGGGACGCCACCGATTAACTTCGGGCATTATAGGATCCAACTTGGCCATCTTTGACAATTGGCTGTTTGGTGTTGCGATGTGTGCCACCATTGTCACACCATACGATTCGACAACTTGGGGCAAGTGGCCGAGCGGAGTACCCGCTGTATTGTTTGTTAGGTTAGCTAGCCGAGCTTTGACTAACGTTGTGACTGCACCTCTGTATGACTCTAACTCTTTCGCACCTGAATGCAGAGGTGCAGTCATAGCAGTGGTCAAAGCTCTTTTTATGCTTTAACCTATGACTTAATGTACAAGAAAGCTAGCGTGGCAGCTGAGGAGAGCACATATTTCAGCATAACCAATACATAGCGAATTTGAGTTAAATTGGAGGCTGGAAATACGCTCCGCTACAGAAAATAATAGGCGTGGTCAAACGCGGCAACAACAGCATTGTGGTGATCGCATTCGAATGTTCGTCGAAAATCGGCCAAATCGTTTTTAGCTCCAACAAATTTCGTAGCTCCGTCTGACCACATTTTATGCAACCGGTCGTGGGTGCAGATGAAGTGCTTCAAAGTTCCAATAATGGCAGCAGTCGAAAGGTCCTTGGCCGGCTCAAAGTGAGCCGCCTTCGTGGCAAAGCATACAAACAAACAGATGTATCATTTGACTGGAATCCCTGGCTTGTAGAAGAATGGACTACAGCAATCAATACCAGTCTCGTGGAAAGCCGGACAGGGTGCCAAAAGATCCGTTGGCAAGTCAACCATAATGTGTTCCATGAGACGGGACCAGATGCGGAAGCTGCGCACACATTTGGTGATGACACGAGCGACATCCTTCCTTCCCCCAACAGGAAAACGCAAAGGGGTAGGCACGCGTTTTGCGACGAAGATGTTGAAACGAGAACGTTCCTCCTTTATCCAAGTTAGCACCATGGCCGAGTCGGCCCAGAAATGATATGCGCCGTGGAATATTTTAATTTCTTTGACTTGGTGAATGAGGTGCGCCAACAGCGTTGCATCGCATAGCTCGAGCTTCGGAATAGTCAAAAATTTAAGCGGCTCCACGCGAGACTTTGAGTACAACAGCCTCGTACTCACAACACCGTCCTTGTACTAGCGAACCTAAAGCACGCCCACAAGACTGAAATCTGGCATCATAAAAGGCGTGAACTCCATATGATGTACTAGGCTCCCTAAGCGCCGTTTCACATTATTGAAGCCATTCCACATACTTGTCCAAGCTGTTTGCAACAGCATAAAGGCGAACGATCAGCGATAACACACTGCGCTTTCAACATTTCGAAACGGACTGCTGGCGAATGAAAGAGAACAGAACATTTTCAGTGGCTGGATTCTAATTGAGATCAAAGGTCTTTGTAATTTCAGTTCCGTCATCAAATTTCAGAAAGGTTTCCATTTCCGCTTCAGGAATTTGCGACCGCACGGCTGCACTATTTGTAGACCACTTATTGAGATTGAGGTTGCCCTTACTGAGAAATTCGGTGGTTTGCTTCATAATCTCAGTGACCTCTTCGTCTGTGGAGCCGCCTGAGATGAGATCATCCACATAGAAATCGCGGTGAACAATTTCCGAGCCAAGGGGTTACAATCCGCTTTCGTCCATGGCCAATTGATGCAACGACCGTATGACAAGGAATGAAGAAGACTTTGTGTCATTTGTCATTGTTTCTAACTTGTAAATTCCAACATCCTCCTCAGGTGAGTCGCGTCACAGGGTGCATTGGAGACAATTGTTCGGCGGAGTCACTCTTATCATCGATATGATCCAACATAAGCGAGTTTTTTGTAGTAGTAGTCCCGAATGGAGCCGAACCTGACCAACTAAAATCAGATCGAAGAAGATACTCGCTCCGATGTGAAATTTTTTTTTTAAGTGAGATTTCTAATATATATATATATATTTCTAATATATATATATATATATATAATATATATATATATATATATATATTTCTATATATATATTTCTAATATTGCTTTGGCAATAAAAATTTAAAAGATTTCGACGCCATGATGGCGCGTTCAATGACAGAGATGGAAGAAAAATATGTATGAGAAACAGAGAAAGAATACACTGCAAAAAGTACGCTGAGACAAGGAAAATTTCCTGCACGCCTGTTGCCGTAGAAACCTCCACGGTGGCCAATGTTAGCTCTCTATGGATAAATTGTGTTAATGGGGTGTAATTAATAATTATAAACTCTTGTGGTAAAGCAACTTACCCGATTGTGTCGCTAAGCCACGAACATGCCCACCTGTCACCCAAGGCTCTTGTATTAGAGCGAGGGTGAATTTGTTTTCGACTAATAGTCTGCATAGGGTGATTGACGCCCCTATGGCATGATGCCGCGCTCGCAGTCGGCCTCGGACTAGTGCCTCCGACTTTTTCCGATGTTGATGCCAAGGCAGGCCCTTTCGTTAGCTTTAAGCCGCGAAATAAAAATCAAAGATAAAGCGAAATGTTTACAGTTTAATGAGGTGCCACACGCACGAATTATACTTCCGAAACACGCGACAGCGAAAAGACACGTCAGATCGGTTTTAAATTTGTTACAATAATGCTCAATAAGTTTTATTTTTTCAAACTTGAATCTGAAAAAAAGATTACAAATTATATAAAATTTAATATAATAAAAATTATATAAAACGAGCAGCTCTGCGCTCTGTCTACTGCCGCAATAATCTCGTTGATCTTCCATTGTTGGACTATTTGTTCAAGTGGAGTTTTACGTAGTTCTTCCTTTTCCTCAGCTCTTGATGTGGATGCTCTGTTTCGTCATTGTTCAAGTCGAGATTTTCGTTGTTCTTCTATTTCACGTGATCTATTTCTACTTTTCCGCGTTGCTTCGGCTGTCTTTCCACAAAATGATGCTTTTTGTGATGGCATTATTTTGAAGCTTTTTGTATGTAATTGATCGATTAATACACCTTCTATTTGATAGATTTCATAGTGACGTCTTCTTAGTTCCGTGTTCAAATGTTTACCGGTTTTATTGACGTATTTTTCATTAAAATAAGAAACATTTTTGATTTTGTACAGTTTGAGAAGCACTGCCGGCAAACTCGATTCACAGATGCTGCTTTATTTTTCTTTTATTTATATCTGTACCGTTTGAGAAGCATCTGAAAATTAAGATGGTCTTAATATTAGCGAATTCAACGTTTCTTTCTGTTACCTTCTTAAGGCTATTATCGACATTCCCTGAAAATATCATCAAAATCGGTCCAGCGGCTTCGGCGTCCACAACGGATAAACATACAAGCATACAGACAAACAGACAAACCTACTTCCAATTTTATATATATATATAGATAAAGAATTAAAGAAAAATACAAAAATGTTTATACAGAATTTATACAGAGTTTTTATTTTATGGAATCATGTCCGGGTTATTTCCCATATATTGCGAAAGGCTGTTGCATTTCGGTTGTCGGTCGTTGTCGTCTAATTGTGCTACCCTTTGTACTTCGTTGTGCTGATTCTCATCTGATCACTTGGCGGATGCCAACGGATGCCTGGATAACTGTGTTAACCCAGGCAACAATGGGAAATTTAAGAAATTATAAAATGAATACAAAATTAGGTCGATGCTCATTAGGCTCAAAACACAATTGAATTGCGAAAAGCGGACAAAAAGACAGAGAACCGGCAGCAATGAACAGAAACAGAATGGAAATGAAACGACTAAGCACAGATGGCAAATCACCAACGCTTTGACAGATGATGGCGGACTTTAGGCCGACTCAACATACTGCCTTGTTAAAATTGTTGATAAGGTCATGAGCGTCCTGTTCAATGAACTATTCAGTTTGCGAGATATACATAAGTATATCTGAGTTTCTGCTGCGATAGCAAGAATGTTGCAATTTAAGTTTATGATTGAAATTTGATATGAGGAGGCCAACTCCTGTGCTGGTTTGTGTTTATAATGTGTTTATGTCATTATTTTGGTATAATTTTGGTATAATTTGGTGTTCTTTCTATTTCTTTTTACATTTATGAGCACTGACTCTCTCTTTACTCTCCTCCCCAACACTGTGATCCATGTGTGTTTATTTTTTAGTCACTTGTTGTTGTCAGTCAGTCGTACTCTCACTCTCGTTAAGTTCAGTCGCAAGCGTGCAAGGTTTTTATCGGTTTAGTGAGGTACAACTACAACAACAACATTTTTGTAGCAGTGTCGTTTTTGTGCGTCTTGTTTACTCGTTGACAAATTTGTTTTGCTCCTTTGTTTTTTTTCCATTCGTTATCTTAAAAACTTATTATCATTATTATCGTTAGCAATTGTGACGTCACTATGTGTGACACTAACGTTGGCGTCAGTTAAAGTGTCTCCTGGCAGGCATGCGATAAGTGGATAACTGTATCTACTTCCAAAAGAAAGGCGCGCTCGCCCGAAATACCAAATAAGAAGGGGCCTTTCGCTAGAGCTTCTTTGCAATCGTCTTCATTATCTGAAAAAAAACATTAACAGCCGATGGGGACGAACCCATTCAGGCTAAACAGTCGAGTAACTTCGTAAGGCAAGATGACCCGAATATGTCAAACAACACTCTCAGTGGAAACCCAATATACTCCACAAAACCCTCAGGGACCCTATGGAACAGCTGCCAGAAAAATTCAAAGTCCTTCAATCTTCATTCCCTTGGTGGAATACATTGAAACCATGCGAGAACTGATTGAAAAAACCAACGGTAGTAATGATTATTCCTACAAAGCTGGACGTGACGGGCAATTACGCATTATGCTGCAAAACAGTAATCACTACAGAGAGCTGGTAAAAATATTCTGTGAAGAGGGAGTCTTATTTTACTCCTATCAATCGAAAGAAGAAAAGTCATATCGTGCGGTTATTAAAAACCTGCATTATTCCACCTCTATTCAATACATCATTAATAATCTCCACGAACTTGGTCACGAAGTGAGACACATCGCCAACGGAAACTCCCGCATTTCCAAAACTCCTATGTCGATATTCTTTGTTGAACTTGAGCCACCACCAAACAACAAAAAAGTGTTTGAATTCAAGAAACTTTGTAATGCTATGGTTAATATAGAGCCTCCTAGAAAATTTGACGGCTTTGTATAATGTCATCGCTGCCAAGAATTCGGGCACCCTCAACGTTTCTGCAACAAGCCATACCGGTGTGTGAAATGTGGCGAAGGCCACAAATCAACTGAATGCATGAAAACAAGGGAAGACCGTAAGACCTGCGTCCATCGCAATGAAAACCACACGGCTTCCTATAAAGGATGTAGGGTATATCAGGCTACTGTTCATAGAATTAATGCTGGGAGGAAAAAGCCATTATCTCAGTTACACCCATCGGCACTTTCAGTACAGCAACAAGTCAACTCGGTCTGGCAATCCAGCAGCCGCTCCAAGTATGCTAGCGTAACTAGGGGTAACGTTCTTCCCAGCCAGGGTCCTCTTGAAAACCCAAATACGGCTAGTAATGTTACGAATAGTGAAAGGGGCCTCTACAGAGGCATAGTGATGCCTGGTGCAGGTCCGGCGAAGACAAGGCTCAAGAGTTTGCGAAACACCTTGAAGCAACTTTCACTCCGTTCAACTTCTGCTCTCCGGGTGATGAAAAAGAGACAATCGAGTTTATTAACTCTGCTGGTCAGATGGATCTACCAATACGCCCAGTAGAATTTAAAGAAGTTCAATATGAAATTGCTTGTCTAAAACCAAGCAAATCTCCTGGCTATGTTAATATAGATGCTCTTGCCATCCGAGCCTTGCCCATCAAAGCGCTGGTGTTACTTTTTGAGTTCTTTAATGGCATTTTGAGGCTCAGTCACTTCCCTGCGCAATGGAATTGTGCTGAAATCATCATGATTGCCAAGCCAGGGAAGCCAGAGCACAAGCTAAGCTTCTACCGATTAATTAGCCTGCTAGCGATTCTTTCGAAGATGTTTGAAAGAATATTCTTAAGTCGACTGCTCCCGCTCCTGGATGATGGACGAATGATTCCCGATCACCAATTTGGCTTCAGGAGATTCCACGGAACACCTGAGCAGTCTCACAATTTTGCAAGAATTCAACTACAAAAGGCATTGTTCGGCTATCTTTCTCGACATCCGTCAGGCGTTTGACAAGTTATGGCACCCAGGACTCTTATACAAACTGAAGAAACTTTTCCCAGCACCGTACTATCTGCTTTTCAAAAATAGGACTTTCTATGTCACTTGTGACGGTAAGGACTCAGATATAAAACAAATAAAATCTGGTGTGCCACAAGGTAGTGTGTTGGGGCCTATCCTTTATACATTATACACATCTGACTTTCCGACTCCAAGCGAAGGCAGTACAATGATGGATACATATACTGATGCCACTTAACATCGAACAGCGAACCAAGTGCTGCCTCATAAATTTTGCAGTGTCATCTAAATCGATTAGAACCATGGCTTAAAAGGTGGAATATTGATGTCAACACAGATAAATCTACTCATGACCTTTACCCTGAGACACACATCCCGTCCTTCAGTCCAGCTAAACGGGAACATCATACCTACACACACTTCGGCCAAATACCTTGGATTGGCACTTAACATGGAATCCCCACATCAAGCTCAAAAGGAAACAGTTGAATCACAAACTATATAAGATGAGATGGCTCATGTGGCGTAGCTTCAAATTAAATATTAGGAACAAGGTCTTACTCTATAAAACTATCCTTAAGCCAGTATGGACGTATGGAATTGAACTATGGGGAACAGTATCCTGTGCTTAACAGACGTGTTTTGAATCTGCTCCGCATTTTGATTTTGATTAGCATTTGGCAATTAATTTGTCTATTGTCGTTTATCGTTACTAATATTTATTTTCTTTCCGGTGTTAAGTGAATTTATAAATTTTGTACTTATCAATGTTTAATTATTTTTGGCAAGTACAACGCTTAAATTTGCCTTTCCTGTGTATTGACTTCAATTATTATTTTTAATTCGTTATTATTTATTTTATTTTTGCTTATTTATTGTCTATTTGATATATTCATAAATTTATAAAGTTTTATAAATTTATACCAAAAAAAATATTTTTTTTTTATTATTATTTTTTTTTTTAATTTTTTATTTTTTTTATATTTTTTTTTATTTTATTATTATAATTATTATTATTTATTTTATTTACTTCTTTTTCACTTATTTTTATTTTATTTATTCATTTTTTTTCCTATTTTATTTATCTTATTTTGCTTTTATTTTTTTTAATATCTTGTATCTATACTTCGCTCAAAATGAGTTGCTGTATTCGGGATTGCACCAACAAGGACAACTTTAATAGTGATAAGCTTAGAGGTGTCTCTTGTTGGATGTGCGATAACATCGCCCACCTTAAGTGCGCTGGGTTGACTGGTCGCGACTATGACCGACTTTACGGTACTGATAAACCGGCAAGTGGTGGCATCAGATGGTCGTACCCCACCTGCTTCAATCGCCAGGGGGACTTCTTATTGATGTCCACCGTATGCGAATTAAATACCAAAAACTTAAGAAACTATTTACTGAGCTAGCCTCAGAGTTTGATGCTGGGTCAAAAATGTTTTTGGAGTACTCTTTCGACTTGACTCCAACGGCTAATGCAGTACAACTGCCGCCATTATACCTTCATAATCTTTCGCCTACCACAGCGCCACTTATTTCTTTTTCGTCTCTTCAACCCCCTTCTTCACAATCCCCTCCAACTTGTCCTACTTCTTCCCAACTTTTACCCACTTACTCTTATGTACTTTACCCAACCGCCCCATCCTACTCCCATTCCTTTAGCTCCTTCAACCATTATGCCCTCTCCTATTTCTTCATCTGTCGCTTTGAACTTTCCATCCACTACTTGTTCGTCTTCCTCGATTCCTTGTCCTACTTCTGTGACTTCAGCTTCAACTTCTCCAACTTGTTCTTCTTCTTCCCAACCTTTACCCAGTCACTCTTCTGTACTTTCTTCCATATCCACCCCATCGTCCCATTCCGCTCAAATTCCGGTAGCTCCGTCAACCACTATCCCATCTACTACTTCTTCATCTATCGCCTTTAACTTTCCCTCCACTACTTGTTCGACTTCCTCTATTCCATGTCTTACTACTGTGACTTCAGCTTCTCCAACTTCTACCCCTTCTTCCCAACCTTTACCCACTTATTCTTCTGTACTTTCTTCAATATATAACCAATCATCCCATCCCGCTCCAATTCCAGTAGTTCCTTCTACCAATATCCCCTCTACTACCACTTCATCTGTCGCTTTCAACTTTCCCACCACTAATTGTTCATCTTGCTCTACTCCCTGTCCTACTACTGTAACTTCTGCTTCATCTTCTACTAAAGTCACTATCTCCTCCCGTACTTTGTCTGCCCCTAAGCGTTCTTCGCAGTCCAATACTGCTTCTACTCCAGTGCCATGTATTTTGAAGGTGCTGGATCCTCGTAAACATGGTTTTATTTCCAGGTTGGATAAGGAGACGCTATATATCATCAAAAGCATGCAACCCTTAGAATATTAATATTCATAAGTTTAATTTTTCTAGCCCTAGAGAAGGCTCTTCTTTCAAGCTTTCAGTTGGTATGGAAGTATTTCTCTGTCATTTGTGGCGCTAATTTCAGGCCTGCTCATATAGTGGTCCATGAGTTTATTCCTAGGAAAAAAACTAGGCTTTTGAAGGTAACCTTACCAGTCACTGTTTCAGTTTCATCTTCTGCTTCTTCCACTACACTTTTAAAGTATTAGAGGGCTAGGCTAAAGTGTTAACTTTCTTCATTTTATCTTAGAAGTTTTTCTATCCGTTCTGTTAGTATTGTTTTCGTTGAGACTTTGCTTCGCCGTGATTTTCTAAACTCTGAAATTTCCACCTCTACACTATTGGCTTAATTGAATTAATGCATAACTTACTTTCTAAACTTATAATCTAAATTTTTGTTTGAATTGTCTATATCATTTTAGGTATTGAATTCTAAATTAAGTCTTAGATTTAGTGTAATTATTGCATGTTTACAGAGTACAGAGGCTTACAGAGGCTGATGATGTTTTTATCTGTATCCAAATATTTAGTACGTAGACATTAGCTTTGGTATCGCATGTTCACCAAAGACCTTAGCAATTAACACCAGCTGAGCCCAGTCTATGTGACTGAGTGAATTTTGATGTCACTTGGGCCTGCCCCATGTATTATTACTTCATTTCATTTGCATGATCTACTTCGGGAGATCATCAAATAAAGATTTAGGTTATAAAAAATGTTAAAATGTAATAAGTAAAATGTAATGTTATTAACATAAGTAATAATATGAACCTGTTTTGAAATGCACTAATGTTAACTACTTTTAAGTGCTTCTCTTCTATTCTGGCGCTTAAAGAATACGTACGTTGTATTCTTTGTTACCTAGTAAGTCAAATAGTTCCTCAACAAAAAAAAATATTAAAAAAAACTAGTCGTATTTTCGTGTGTTGAGTGATATTTTGTTTTAGAGGTAGAATGTGTTCCATATGTTTCTTTTTGAGTTGGTTTTGAGTAATTCGTCGTTGTGAAAGTGAATGGTTTTTATAGAGTGCTGTTCTTATTTATTTTGTCTTTATTTGAGTGATCAATTTCTTTGGTTTTGATTTTTAAGATGTTTTTGTACTTTAGGTATTTTTTGCTACTGGCAACAGTCACCGAGTATAAGGCACTTTACACTTGAGCACAGGATCGGTTCGTTGAATGGAAGGTATGGGCAAGTGGTTTTGGCTGTGCAAAATTTGGCTATATGCTCTATGAGTTAAAAATTCTTGTATCTGATGCGGTTTGGAATCCATTCCGTAATACAAGCAGTGTGCCATGAAATTTGGAATTTGGTGGATGATTGTATCGGTCGAATATTGGCTGCCCCACAACAGCAGGACTAAGTTTTCCACCTATCTGGCGTGAGCATTTTTATATATCGACTACTCTATTAGCTTTTGAATTAATTCTTCGATAGGGACATGATTAAGGTCAGTGTCTTTGCAGTGGTTAAGATTTTCGTGTGTTGCGATTTAATTTTACATATTCCAAGTCGCTCTTTTGCAGCCAGAAATTTTTCGGCAATTGTATTCTCAACAAAAATTGTTAGTAGGCCAGGGCGCATTTTTGATTTTCAAAATCTTATTGCTAATTAAATTAATAGCTCTTGCGACTGCAAAACACGACAACCAAGGAGAGTGGCTTTAAGGGTTCAGGGCTGGCATTATAATATATAACTGGGGTTTGGTAAGTTGACTGTAGGGATTTCTGTGAAAATTTCCGAGTGACGGATTATCGGTTTCTTTTATTTTTAGGGCTATGGCTAAGCATAAGCAGTTTGCCTGTAGGCTATTTTATACAGAGGCCATGATTCAGGTCTTGTTGCTTTAATTTGTGTACGTTTTTCACGAACAATAAGTGAAAAATGTGTAGTACTTGAAAGTTACAAACCTTTCAGGAAAGTTCTTTTCAGTCTTCCCAACAGAGGTCGCTAACCGAAAGTGTTTGTGGGCGCGCAGCATTCGTCTCATTCCCACACCTTCTGATGCCAACACTCTACGGAATGAAAAAGCCCATCGCTAGAAGAACGAAACAGAAGAATGGACGCTTTTCCCCTCAAACCACACATTTGGTGACCCCTACGCAAAAATGACAGATCCAACCGGTAATGGCAGTTTCGACGCAGCTATGACAGACGCAGCTAAGACAGATGCATCGATTGAGATCAACCCAAATTAGGCGTCGGCTGCACATCAGCATTTGGATCGTTGTGAAGTCAACAATACCACGCAAATCTGGTAAGAGCAATACATACAATTCGATGTCTGCAATTCATCGTTAGATCCAGAGTTATGGTTCACACATATCGACGCCCTTCTTCAATTGCCAAATATTAAATCGGATTTGTCAAAAACTAGACGATCGTCACGTCCCTCGACCCACACACACTCCGACAAATCACCGATTTGCTGAAAAATCCTCCGGAATCGGGCAAGTACAAGAAAAAGTAAAGAGGGAACTTATATGACGTTTCAGTGTGTCACGAGAAAAACACTTAGTAAAGCTCCTAACCGGCATCGAAATGGCCAACAAAAAACCTAGCCAGATCTTTCGTGAGATACGTGAAGTAAAGCTCCTAACCGGCATCGAAATGGCCAACAAAAAACCTAGCCAGATCCTTCGTGAGATACGTGATTTTTCTGACAACTCTATCTCTACGGAAGGACTTAAAATACTTAAGCTTCTTAAAATACTTATTATTTATAAAATTATTATATTATACTTATAATTAATAAAGAAAATCACCACATGTTGGCGGATGCCTCCTACCGCTAATGGCACCACAACTCTATATATGGCCCAAAGAAAAAACATTTGGTCATGTTGTATAGTTAGGGTGACCATTAAAATAATAGAAATGAGAGGCCTTTTCTACCAACCCACAGATGGCGCTACATTGGATATACACGGCAGCAAAAGTCAATCACTTGCTCTGCCCCAAGAACCATCGATCATGGTAAATAGACTTTGGCAGTCTCGAATAATGAAACCACCAAAATCTCGATTGAAGAGACTTGTGGCAGGCCCTATGCTCCCCGGTAGAGTAATGAAGGAATAATAAAAAATAAGCGTCAACAATTTCAGACTCCCGATATCAAGCGCAGTACATCATCAAATTACCACCTCCAGTCAGCAAGTGGCAGCACCCAAACGCCGGTACACTGGAGAAAAATTACAAATCAACAAAGATTAATTCAAAACTTTATTGCAATTTGGCATAGTCCGCCCATCGAACAGTCCCTGGTCTAGTCCATTACATATGGTAAAGAAAAAAAACCGACGCCTGGCGCGTTTGTGCTGACTATAGGAAATTAAATGCTTGCACCATTCCCGATCGATATCCGATCCCATTTATTGATGCTATTAGCGAAAAATTACACGGGAGAATCATCTTGTCTAAAATTTATATTAACAAGGCTTATTACAACATTCCTATGAATTTGGAGGTTATTCCAAAAACTGTCGTCAACACACCAGTTAGTTGGCTTGTTTGAATTCATGGCTATGCCTTTCGGCCTAGAAAACGTCTCTCAAATATTCCAACGTTACATGGATTCAATTTTTCGAGACAACGATTACGTTTTCTACTATCTGGACGACGTATTAGTTTTTTCTGAAAAGGAACTTAACCATCAAAAGCATCTGCAAATAGCCTTCGAAAAGCTCCAAAAAGCCTGTTTAACTATCAATGTTAGCAATTGCGAATTCGGGCGACAGGAAATCAAATTTCTGAGATACCAAATCAATGGTACATGGTAATCAACCTCCCAAGGACAGAGTAGAGGTTATCAAAAATTTTCCAAATCCTAACAATATCAGGGAACTAAGACGATTCCTGGGAGCCCTGAATTTCATTCGCAAATTTATACCTAATGCCTTAATGTTACAAGCTCTATTAAACAGCCTTGGTAGATATTTTATTTACTTATTTCCTTTATATTTAATTTTTCTTTTATTATTAGAACAACTTCAATTAAACTGAATATACAAAAATTAACAAAACAACTTAATAATAAGGGGGGATATAGTAAAGTGTAGATATAATATTAAAAGGATCTGTTGTGGTGGTCGGCAGGGTGAGATCTTCTCAGCCGTCTCGCTACCCTAACTCCTCCAATTCTGCGTCGTTTTAGAAGGCGCCTTGCTAATTTGTTTAGATGATTTTTTAACCTCTCTATATATTTTTTGGCCTGACGATTTATCACATCGCCAATTTTCGGTATTTTTAAGTCGTTTTCAAGGTCCGCCGCTCGCATGAACCAAGGGGCACCAGTAAGCAATCGCAATGTCTTGGCCTGCAGTACTCTCACATTCGTAATGTTTGACCTAGCTGCTATGCCATACACCTGCAAACCGTATCGCCAAGCGGGAGCAATTATGGTTTTGTAAATGTTCACCTTATTTCCCAAGGACAATTTATTCCTGCTAGTTAAAACCCAATGCAATTTACCAATCCTCTGTCTTAAGGATTTCGTGATACTTGAAGTATGCGTCTTGAAAGTTAGCCGCCTATCCAAATACACACCCAGGTATTTGTAACCTGAATGTTGTTCCAGCAGCTGGTTTCCAATGAAAACTCCCGGACAGAAATCCGGCCGTAAGGCGTACGTCACATTGGCACATTTGTATTTGTTAATGCAAATGGGTTGCAGATGGGTGTTTGCTTTGAAGAGGAGCAGCGACGAAAAATTATTAAACGGAACTACTAGCCAAAGACTCTAGTCGTTGTGCGTTATTTGACGATACGTATATTAGCTAGAGGTGCTGAATACAAGTTGCACGTTCATCAATTGGATGTGTCAAAATACGTCTACAATATGAATAGAGGGCAGAATATTACTACGATAGTTGCAAACTCGTTGACAGAGTACCAATCACTCATCGGTTCGTTAATATATTTGGCAGTAACGAGAAACTGGACATACAACATACCTTTTGGAAACTATCACAACGAAGCACCAACCTCCACCGGGACTATGATTGGGGCGGCAATTCCATTAATCGCAGATGATTCGCTTTTGTATAAGGTGGAAGTGTATTCTACTGGGTGTTCAATAACAATCATCGGTTGCACTTAGTAGTACTGAACTTGCATTATTGCAAGCGTCGAAAGAAACAGTTTATGTAAGAAAACTTAATTGAAAATAATTTTTATAAAGAGGAAAACACAGTAGAATAACTTAGCTATAATTTGAGAGCAAAGAATTTTATATTGCATCCAATGTATCACACCAGAAGCGGGTATATTGAAGTAAAATATCAGAAAGGTTTAGACAAACAATTTAATAAGTTGGAATTATTGCCCAACTCAACATATGTGTTATAAAGGGAGAATGAGAGGGAAAAAAGTGGATCCGTAACGATCGCTGCTTCGCTTTCTGATTGATTCGACTGACTTTGGCTGTATTCAATTCAATTAAGCATTTTCGGTATTATTTACATTTTATTATATTACTAAAATCGACCTTATACCAAGAGTCCACCGTTGGTGGTCATAAACGCAATCTTTTGATTTTGATGTGTAATATAGACCTAAAAGTAGAATGGCTCATGTTGGTTTCTTCTCCCGTAATCCATTACCCTCAAATTCTCGAACGATTACTAAGATTCCTGAGCAAAAGATTAATTTAACCGAAATCACGGGTAATTGGCTTCATGCCGAGCAAGAACGACCTTCAGAAGCATTTTCGATCGTTTCTAAATTGCAAAGTGGGGAA
The DNA here is from genome assembly GCA_035041755.1 of Cacoxenus indagator. Classification (NCBI taxonomy): domain Eukaryota; kingdom Metazoa; phylum Arthropoda; class Insecta; order Diptera; family Drosophilidae; genus Cacoxenus; species Cacoxenus indagator. The sequence goes on along the minus strand of JAWNKX010000136.1, from coordinate 45,066 downwards.
ATGAAACATGAAGTAGCTACGACGTACGAACTAGGAATTGTAATTCTTTACCGAAAAATTCAAAGAAATTCCAAGACATTATGTTTACCTGTCATTCCTAGGTCTTTTAGATGGTCTGTGGTTAATGGTGTCCACGAGGCTATTATGCTTCTAGGTTGAGAAAAGACCTTAGATAAACTATTTAGATATTACTAGTTCGAAAATATGTGAAAATATGCAAATTACCTAAGCCACCTTGTGGTAAAATTTAGGCAGAACTTCACATTATACCTGAAGTATATAGAATGGCATACCATTCATATTTATATCAAAGGAAAGCTTAGTGGTAAAAACGATGTTGAGTGCTAATCGACTCTAACACCTGATGCAGTGTTACCTGCTCAACTTTCAGGATCGACAAATTAAATTGCATTAATTTGATACTTTATTCACAATTTCAATTTTTTTGACAAGTGTTTCTCCTTATGTCTTAATGTCTAATGCCGTCAGCTTCTCTCCATCACGAAGCTGGCGGCTGTTATCTCTAGTTAACATTAGTTATCATGCTTAACAGAAAGCTTTAGTTTCTTCAATTTTCAGTAATGACTTAAAAAACGATATGAAAGAATACGTAATAATTCAAATTGACACTTTTACCCAATTTCTTTATTTCTACCATACTGTTAAAATTGATACTAATAGTTGCATAAGAGCATTAAAGTCGTTGTTCAGGGCAGATGTCTGTCAAGTTGATTTTTCCGTGCATTTTGCTCTATGCACAAAATTGATTTATACCTTATACTGGTGCCATTAGAGCGAATGGGCAGGTCGAGCGTCTCATGAATACTCTAAAGAATATATTGACTGCTGTTCCAACTGGTGACCGTTCTTGGCAGGATGCTCTAAGCGAGATACAACTGGCCTTGAATAGTACGGACAATCGTGTAACAAAGTTTAGTCCGTTAGAGTTACTGATAGGAAAAGAAGCACGGCCTTATGGTTTAATATGAATACATAATGATGAAAGCAATACCGATATAATCTCTTTACGAAAGATGGAAAAAATAATGTAGAAAAATGCTTGCTATGATAAAGTTAGATTCGACAGAAATTTAAGAATTGAAATTTAAAATTGAAAGACATAAGGTTGGCGATTATGTGTTGCTCAAAAATGACGAAAGACATCAGACGAAACTTGATCAGAATGCCATTTTTAGTGGCACAAATTCTAAATAGAGAAGAACTTAATATTTTAATAATATAATTGAATATTAAGTATTCAAAGGAGTTTTTGCACCGTATGCCTGCAGAAGGTATCCATGCCGAATTGGACACGGCTTATGACAGTGTATTCGTTGCAAGAAACGTCAGTGAAGGCGTTGAAAAAGATGTCAGTGAAGGCGTTAAAAGAGACGTCGGCGATGGTGTCCTAGGAGACGACAGAATGTAATATCACTATAACCCGAAGTTAAACCGTAATGTCCATGTGTGAACACAATTGTGATCACGAGTTATGATGATCAATCATTTGTTGTAGAGTAATTAGCATTGTGGTAAGAATCTTGGTGTGAAAATGTAGAGTGAGTCTTGTATAATTACCCAGAAAAAAGTACAGTTGAGATTCTTAATTTATGATATTCGTTGACTGAAGGTATTTTGTCAGGTTCTTAATAGGTCCTCGGTAGGTCATACCACAATAAATGTTAAAATGTGTTGGCCAATTAATACACATGTCTGTTTTCTTTCACAGAACGACACAGACTGACTTAATTTTTTTCTTCGCCCTTTGGGCATTCACACTTTTGACATTCACACCTTTCACATGCACAGAACTTGTTTAAGCTACGTTATAATTTACATACTTAAACTTAAAATAAACTAAACTAAACTTACGAACTAACTAATAACTAATACAACTTATATTACTACAATTCGGCAGTTCTGACATGGAGGATCACCTGATCCTCCTTTTATTTTTTCCTACTTCTTAGACAATAATAATTTTCGGTCATTACAGTTTCGTCTTTATTCTTGTTCAAACTTTTTTGCTTTACAATGTTTTCTCTATTCCCATTTTCCGGCCGTTGTCTTAGAAATACATCATTTGATGTTATCCACTTCTTTCCCTTAACTTGTGCACTTTTAATAACTTTACTCGCAGTTTCGTTTCTTTGGGCCAATGGTTTCATATTCTCTACACTCCAAATTCCTCTGTAAGGAATTTGTGTTTGCTGAAACCTAACCACATCTCCAACAACGGAACGATCATTTGGCAAACTTTTAATAATTTTGTAGGGACCTTTAAACCTGGGTACGAGTTTTCTTGCTACACCAGTGTGCGAATCGAAGTTTTTAATTACCCCATAGTTTCCCTTATCATATTTTACCATGATCTTTCTCTTCACATTTAAAAATTTCTCATTCACCTTTTGCGCTTCTATTTGTTTCTCTTGTGCTCGTTCTCTTCCTTCGCCCATCGTTTTTTTCTCATTTTCGATTATTTTATCTAAAACATTTCCTTTCAAGCTATCCATAACTTTTCCTTTTTGCCGTACACCAAACATCATAATACTCGGATATTCATCTATCGTTCTATGCTTTGTATTGTTCATAGCGAACTCTGCCTGTTCAACGACCTTTTGCCACTCTATATTCTTTTCGGGGTCTACCATTTTTGCTATCATCAGACCAAGACTCTTATATAAACTCTCCACCTGTCTGTTTGTCTGGCGAACCAGTTACTACTTTTCTGTGCTGAATATTATTCTCATTCAGGAATTCTATAAACTCGTTTGAAGTAAAACTGTTGCTTTTAGAGCTGCAACAACTTCTTTTGTCTCTGTCGTTTTTGTCTCACAAACTAATATTAGTAATCTATGATTACTAATACGTGTTTCTTGGCACATTGCTTGCTGTCAATGGGATTATAGTGATCGATGTGTATCACTTCAAAGGGGTTCTCACTTTTTGGTATACTATGTATTAAACCATCTTTTTTCCCATTTTCCGACGTGAAATACACTCTAAACAATTTTGTATGTGATTTTCAATCTTAACTCTTCTATTCGGGAAGCAATAACTACCGGATACTACATCAAAAACCTATTTAAACCCAACGTGTTACATTTTATTTATTATTATTATGATACTTGTGCAAGACGTGACTTTCCATGGCTAATTTTGCATTTCAAGTGCCCATCTTGCAACTCTTGTGTTTAATTCTTTTTTATTCAAAGTCATAGTGATCGAATTACAATCTGTAATTATTTTGAATTTTTTCCCATATAAGTATATACGAACCCGTTTCAGAGTATAAATTATTGCCAAAGTTTCCAACTCATAGCTGTGGTACCTAGATTCCGCATCCGTAGTCCTTTTCGAAAAATAAAACACTGGGTGCCATTTACCATCATTTTTTCTGCATCAAAACTGCACCCATTAGATTCGGAGCAAGTGAAGTGTTGTTCTGGGCTCAGGAATGCCTATTAAACGCAGTTAACCAACTGTTCGCAGAACGCAAAATCAGTATCAGCCACCATTAAAAAACAACATGAGCGTACCACACGCTTTAACAGCTGTCACCACAGACAAGAACAACGCATACCTTATCACATACCTTATCACATACCATTATCACAACAACAGCAACAACACCAGTGACTCTAACCAAGCTTCACTTCCCGCTAATTTCGAAAGAGCGCGTTCATGCTCTCCCGCAATACATCAAAGAGTTCCACATGCACAAAATGAGAACAATAACGCATATTCAACACAAACAAACACAATCTCTCGCTCTACCGCTCAACTAACTATCAGCAGTTCCATGGCTACAGGTAATATGCAGCCTCTGCTGTGGAGTGCACAATACGCTTCGCCAACGACGCCACTCTCCTCTTTACCACCAGCAACAATAACAACAACTGCAAGGCAAACATCAGCTGCTATCTCACTCCTCACAACAACGACCACGTCAACTTTCTCTGCTACAATGCCAATTTGCTCCCCCTCTTCAGCAACACCATTGATCGGAGATACAACATCAAATTCGCAAGTACCAAATTCAACCAATCAAAACCCACAAGAGACAAAAACAAAACGTAACCGTAGTAAGCTCTCTCCCAACAACACCTCCGAACAAAATAACAATAGTAAAAAAAGTAGGAGCAAAACAAAAACGACAACACAAACAACACTGCAAAAGTACTGGCTGAGCGCGCCTAATACTAATAACACTTCCGAACTCCTCTCACAAGACGAAACGGCTGAAGACGGCAGTGGTACAGAAGCAAATTCTAATGCACCAATCAACCTCGACTATCTACTAAAATTGACAAACCACCACCAATATACGTACAGGACGTAGAACAAATTCACATACTAAACAAAGCTCTGAAAAACAAAATACAACAAAACTACATTTTAAAAACACTTAAAAACAACGAAGTATGCTTACAAACAAATGACTTGTCGAACTACTAGGCGGTGGTTAAGATGCTTAGAGATAACCATACTAAATACTAAACCATTAACCCCAAAGAGGAGAGAGGATTCAAGACTGTATTAAGGCATATGCACCACGCCACTGATCTTGACGAACTAAAGAATGAACTATCGGAACTAGGCCACGAAGTTACTAATATCCACAACGTACAACAAAAACTGATAAAGAAACCTCTGCCGCTATTTTTCATCTAACTAAAATCCAACGCGAATAATAGAGAAATATACAACATCACGATCAAATTAAATGCGCTCTTGGCAAACACAAAGACCTAAAAATTAAAAGATTTCCCTCACTAAGAGAGAAAGACGCTAAAAAAGATGATCATCAGGCAGTAGAACGGACATCAAACTAAGTTAAAATTGGAATAACGTACGCCCAAACAGCAGCAAGTAACCAAAAAAATACCACAAATCAGGCACAACCTCAACAAAAAGATGAGGAACACAACAAAAACGAAACCAACAAAAACGATACTAGTAAAAACACAGAAAAAAAGGCTAAATTTTAAAAAGATTTAGAGGAAATAAAAGATGTAATAAAACAACTAGCGCAACAAATGAGTAAAATGATGAACATCATGGCAGTACTATTGGCAAATCTCGACAACAAGAATGGACACTAAAATAAAGATTTTAACTTGGAATTCAAACGGATTAAAAAATCACCTGAATGAATTACAGCTTTTCCTACACAACAACTACACTGACATTGCTTTGATATCGGAAACACACTATACAAGTAGCCAGCATATGAACATAAGTAGATACAAGATGTACCACAGAAGCCATCCCGACGGTACAGGACACGGTGGGACTGCTATCATTATTAAACAAACCATTAAACATAACGTACTGCTTCCATTCCAAGTAACCTATATCCAGTCGATAAGTATACAAATCTTCGACTCATCCGGGCCACTTAGAATAACAGCCGTGTACAGCCCACCAAAGCGCAATATCTCACAGTCGCTATACCTTGACTTCTTAAAAACTCTCGAACAACGCTTTATAGCTGCAGGCGACTACAATGCGAAGCATAAAGACTGGGGTTCCAGAATATCAAACGAGAAAGGTAAATACCTACAGGGTGCACTGTTGTTAGGAAAAGCTAAACATCTTAGTACCGGTGAACCCACGTATTGGACAAGAGACAAAAATAAAAAGCTAGATCTCATTGACTTTTATATACTCAAAGATATAGACTTAAATAAATGTTTCATAATATCAAGGCTGGAACTATCGTCAGACCATACACCTATACTACTGGAACTTAATTCAATTAAAGTTAACACAACCAATTCTAAACTACTGCACAACAACAAAACTAACTGGGATACCTATCGCGACTACATTAATACAAACTTAAATACAGATCCACTGAGATCACCCGACAACGTAGAATCAGCTATAGTCCACCTAAACGATACCATTGAGAAGGCAGTATTGCAAGCAACTCCGGACATGTAAAGCGATACACACACCCCAAGCTTTGCAAATTGATATGTACAAAATGAAAACTGAAAAAAGCATGTACCATTTGCAGATCCCCCGATGCGAAAAATAAATATAACAAGGCAACTAAAGAAATTAAAAAATATCTCCAAAATCATAAAAATTACGAAATCACGAAGTATTTACAGAGGCTAACTCCGACAAGCTTTACCGACTACTCCCTGTGGAAAGCTGCAAAAAAACTGACAAATAAAGCAAAACACCAGGCACCTATGTACGGACGTCCGGGCTGCTGCTGGCCGAACACAAGACGGAAGCCGTGCTCATCAGCAGTCGGAAAAGAGTGGAACAGGCTCGGGTGCAAGTAGGCGAAACTGTCATCGTTTCAAAGAGGTCCATTAAATACCTCGGGGTGCTGGTGGATACGCGACTATGTTTTAAGGAGCACCTTGCGTATGCAAACCAAAAGGCCGCTGCGGCGTGCAGAGCCCTAAGCAGGATCATGGCCAACTCTCGTGGACCCCGGCAAGGACGACGGATGTTACTCCAAGGGGTAACTAAATCTATAATGTTATATGGAGCCCCAATCTGGGCTAAGGCTATGGCCATAAGGAGCTATCGCAGAGGACTCGACTCCACATACCGATTGGCGGCCCTAAGGGTATGCAGCGCCTTCCGTACGATTTCAGAAGATGCTGCTCTTGTCATTGCAGGGATGATACCGATTGACATCCTAGCGGAGGAGGCTTCGGAGATCCACGACGAGGTTCAGCAGACGGGCGCGAGGAGAGAGGGCGCACGAGTGCAGGCAAGAACTCGAAGCCGAGCAAAGTGGCAACACAGATGGAACGGCTCAACAAATGGGCGGTGGACGAACAGGATCATCCCAAATCTGGATGTTTGGCTGGACAGGAAGTATGGGGAGGTCAACTTTCACCTCACCCAGCTCCTCAGTGGACATGGATGCTTTAGGGCATATCTGTACCGCTTTAAGCACGCAACCGATCCGTACTGTCCCTCTTGCGAGGGCCGGGTGGTGGAAGACGCAGAGCACGTACTACTCAACTGCGACAGGTTCCAAGAGGGTAGAAGACAAATGGAAACGACACTAGGGGTCACCCTAACAGATAGGAATCTAGTTGCCCTAATGGTGTCGAGCGAGCAATGCTGGAGGGCGGTGAGCAGCTACGCGGCATCGACAATGACAACGCTGAGGTCACTAGAGCGGTCCCGGCGTAATGAAGAAGCCGGTTAATAACCGGAGCCATACCCCGTGATGCAATGCCTCGCGGTGGTTCCGCGGGGTCATGGTTACATCTATTTCTCTCTTCCTGTTCTAAACAGAACTTTACTTCTTATGTCTTAACTCTCTAATATGTCTGTATACTATGCATATCTTATAATGAATTAAAAAAAAAAAAAAAAAAAAAAAAAAAACCAGGCACCTATGAAAATGGACAATGGATCATGGGCAGTAACGAACCTAGACAAGGCGACAGTTCTAGCGAATTATTATGAAAAAATATTTGCTGATGAAACACTCAACGAAGATGACTGTCATATAAACTCGACTGTCACTCCCCAGCCAACTCGCCTAAAAAAAACATGCAAACACAAAATTGACGGAAAACTTTTAAGAGAGCTATCACTTCTAGAAGTGGTACACATACGTAATATTTCCATGCCGATAATTAGATTAAATTACTTTCCTAAAGTATCGAAAGTGGCTGAAGTCATTGCAATTCCTAAACCTGGTAAAGACGTATATAATCCAACATCATGTAGACCAATTATCTTACTTCCAGTACTATCAAAAATATTCGAGAAGCTCCTGTGCCAGCGACTGTTACCTATTATAGAAGGCAAACATATAATACCTGACCACCAATTTGACTCTCGACGAAAACACACGACCATACGACAAATCTATCGTGTGACTCATACAATTCTAAACGATCTTGACGACAAAAAGTTCTGCATAGGAGTTTTCTAGATGTAGAAAAGGCATTCGACAAAGTTTGGCACAAAGGACTAATCAGCAAATTGCGCAATATATTCCCGCATAACGTACTACAGATATTAGTATACTATATCACAGAAAGATATATTTTCGTTAAGTACTTAGATGAATATTCCACATTAAGAAAAATCAATTATATATTGACAACAAACTCAACTGGAAATACCATATACTAAAAAAACGGTATCAAATCAAGCTGAGGATTAGTCAATTATATTGGCTGCTCAAATCAAAATTAACACTAGAAAATAAAATAACAAAAGCTATTATAAGACCAATCTAGACGTACGGACCACAAATTTGGGGAACGGCAAAAAATTCAAAGACAACAATCAAAAATCATTCGTATGATCACCAAGGCTGGGTGGTATATAACTAAGGATGATCTGCATCGTGATCTTAATATTCCAACAGTGACAGAGTGACACTCAAATGTTGGTGTCAACCTACTACCAATACAGGAACTTCAACGCAGACGCAGGTTACAGAGGACAAGGTCAGTGGATCTGGTAGAATAAATTCGAAGCTATATACAACACATATATCAATTTACTTTTGTCTATAATTGTGATAATTTAATTTATATTTATGTTATTATTTTACTATTTTGGTTTTTTCTCCTAAATTTTTACAAAAATGAAAAACTTTTCTGCTCACATAAGTTAACTATAACCCTAAAATAACGTTTAAACTATGTACTAATAGTCTTAATAAAAAATAAAGACACGACATATGGGAAAGAAAAAAAAAACCTTTTAAAGGGTTTACAGTTTATTTTAAAATTTTGTTCGAACGAACCGGAAGGCTTGAGTTTATTTTTGTTTCTGAAACCGATGGGACATAAATTGCATTCTTTTAAATTTGGTTTCATGTACCGAATTCGTTTTTATATTACAATTGTTACTGGCGGTCTCTATTAGTGCTGCAAAGTTTTAATTGTTTATGGTCACATGCGTTCGTCGTTAGTGCTACACTTTCTCTCTTTTTCAATGAACATTCTTTGCCAATTTGTCTGTAGTTATTGCAATTAAAACACATTTTCACTTTACTTTTAAATACCAAATCATGCCCTTTTGCGATGCAATTGAAAAACTTTAGTTTTTTTATGATATTGCTTTCTTTTTTTACTGTTACGTTTCGGTTCTTGTTTTCGGTATGCTTCACGTGATCTGATTTATCGCGAATTTTTTCATAGCATTTTAGCTTGTCTCTAAGTTCTCTTATGTTTTTCGCACTATATAAAATCGATTTATTTACACTTGTGTCACATATCCCCTCTATGATACAATGTATCAACGCACTGTCGTCCATATTTCGCTTCTCTTAATTTTTCTTTCGCACATTAATGAAAGAAGTTGGGCACTGTTTATTTTTGTTTTAAATTCCTCTATAATTTTTTTTTTCGAATTCGTTATGAGTGTTCCACAAAGACACAATTTCGCAAAAATAAATGTTTGCAATTCGTCCCTTTATAATTTTTGCGTCGTTCATATTATGCTCATTGTTTCTATTTTTGTTGGTGCGTGCTTCATTCCCTGTTTCGTCTGATTCATCTTCCGTTTCGTCTGCTCTGTCGTCCGTTTCGTCGTTTTCGTCGAAATCTGTATTCAGCAATAATTTTCACTTTTTTAATTTCGAAAAATATGCTCTATTGTGTCGCCATTGTTGTGTTACAGACATAAATCGTAATTTTGTTGTTGTTGTTGTTAAATTCCTTCGAAATATCACCTTTTCTCTTTTTTTGGTCGTCGCAATCCTATTCAGAACCCTCAAATGCCCGCAACCGCTTTCGATGATTTCGATAACCAATACTTTGAAATACAACCACGTGCAATAATTTGATGTTCTTCTTCTTTATCGTACGCAAGGCGATTTTAATTTGTTCAAAATCTAATAAACGCGACATGCTTATTTTTGCAATGATCGTTTGTATACACACATTTCTTCAATACTTCAATACTCGTTACATTTCGTCGTGACTTTGGTTTTTGTATGTATATGCAAACAGTTCTTAATTTTTTTTTTTTTGTGCAAAGCACTTTGCACTTTATTCTTTTTAGTTCTTAAACTTTTTATTACTTTTTTATTTAAGGTTGAGTCCACAAGATGTGTAGGATTTTACTTATAATATTTACTGTTGGGTACAAGTAGGCACCCTGTATGTTCCTGCATTCGCGTGCGTCTCTCTCTGCTTTGCGCTCTGTTTACTGTCTACGATTTTCTCGTTGATCTTCCAGTGTTTGACTTTTTCGGTGGCATTTCGTATTCTTCACTTTTTGTTTTTTTTTTCATTCGAATATTTGAACATTTCGAATTCGTACAGCTTGAGCAGCACTACCAGCAAACTCAATTGGCAGATGCTGCTTTGTTCTTGTATTTTATTTGTATCTGTACACTTTGAGAAGCATCTAAAATGGAGTTCCTCTTAATACTTAGCGAATTAGAGATTTTCTGCATTTTTCATCAAAATCAGTCCAGCGGTTTCAAAGTCTATAACGGGTAAACATAGAATCATACACACAAGCACAAAAACATACTTCCAATTTTATATATAGAGATTTTAGCTAGACCCGGTAAACCTTGCTTTGCCTCCATAAAACGTGTGTACAAATGTTAGTATTCATAGGTAACAAATTAATTAAACAGTTGAATATTTCCACAAATTTTTATTTTACTATACTATAAACATACAGGGCATAAATTACTTACAATATGCATCACAAAACAAAACAGGTTTATTTTAATGAGAACTCTGTGCCTACTCTGTGTACGTATCAGTGAGCTTTAAATATATACGTAAGCCTGAATAATATAAATAATTCCACAACAAGGTCACCACCTACCGGGTCCAAAATAAGAAAGAACCTATAAAAGCTCGAACCCATGGAAAAAATTTTAAGTCGATAGCCCTTACGAATTCTGAGAACACCCGTTTCTAACAAACAAACGCCCAACTATTTTATATATATAGACATATAAATAGATAGATAGATTATTGTAATTGATGGAAATCAGGAATAAGTGTAAATGGTTTTGTTCAACACTGTTGTTATTGATGGAAATTAGGAATAAGTGTAAAGGTCATCCGTATGAGCACGGAAATCAAAATTGCGTAAATTGTGTGTGCGTAGATAGGTTGAATTTTGTTTTTCGCAAGAGGCGAGGTATGCGGGAAGCTTGCACAATGCTACAATTGCCAACTATTTGGCTTTAGTTATTGCAGTGTCAAAACTTCCTGTGCCAATTACGCTGGTCCAGTAATGCGTCTATATATACAGCGACTACCATAATGCTTTGTTCTAATTGTAATGGTCATTATCGTTCTACAGTTCCAGTTTGCCCATGCCGCGCTTCGTATCAATTCCTTATTCGTAGGAGGATGTCTAGTAATAACTACACTATTAAACATCATAACCACTCCAAGAAAAACATTGAGGGCTATACAATCACTAACTAAAGTTCCGATTTTCCAACGCTAAGGAAAAATGATTCCCCAGAGGACGTTGTAGAAACTCAAAACGTTCCTACTCGTATTTTCAGCGATAACTTTCAATCTATTAGCAATAGGGCTGCTAATACACTAAACTACAAAGGGGTACTAATAAACAAATCAACTAAAAAAGCATTGAGCCTCTTTACTACTGATGAAATCCAGTGGGTTACCATTGAATTGCTTCAAAAGCTAACCAGATGCTCTAGTAAGATTGAAGCATTTTCAGCATCGACGTCATCGCCCGTTTAGCTGTTAAGAATTGACATGTTTCTAAGTAATAACAGTATTAACTCTCACAATGCCATGGCATGGAACTCACGTGCCTTTCAGCACAAACAATCTGAACTCTAAAGCTTCCTAAGCTCCATTTAAATTCATAATTGCTTAATCTGTGAAACATGGCTAACATTCAATGACAGACTTAAAATTCCAAACTATACTCTTTACAGAATTATCGAATCACACGCAGGGGCAGTGGGGTCGCTATCACTCATTTTATAGAAAACATTGCCCTTCTTAAATTATCACGTATTTATGACCACATTTTGTTGAGTTGTGACCTCAATTGTACAAAGAGACTGTGGAACTGCAGTAGAGCTATCTGCTGGTGTAACATTCTGCACCACCTCGCATTTATTAACAAGTTTGTGATAGCATACCCTAAGGACCGTACATACATTCCAGCTAATTGTAAAGCTAAACTCTCTACTTTGGACGTGTTCGTCAAAAATGTTCCAAAATTGCTAACAGATCCTACGACTTACGACGACCTCTTATCTGATCACCTGCCCATAGTTAGATAGCATTTTATACACAGTAAAACCTTTCCGATTTACTCTCAGTGTAATTAAAAGAATTTTAAACAGTGAGTTCGCAGATCTATTCCATTTCGCGCCGACACACCTACGTCTGATAGCATTGATAATATTGTGTCATTTCTTACAACAAAAGTATCCAATGAATTTAACTTAATAGAGTATTCTCTCTTAATTTACAATAGGTAGCTGCTTACAGGAATTTGTGCAAAACTCAATAGCTAAAATCTTGGCAACTGTTAAAGCGACCCACTACCCGTACGTTCAAAGACGCACACCCAGCGAGCCGAGGCTTTCGGTGAGGATTTGGATGCTGGATTTCAGGCATTCGATACCAGCTCAGAACACAGGATTCGTCAAATCCATATGAGGCTTGAAAGTGTCGGCCAACTATGCCACGCAGTTGCTCCCATTACAGCCGAGGAAGTTTCGGAACATATTAAAAGCTTGAACACTAAATAGACTCCAGAAAATGGACTGCACACTTAAGACTATGCCGCTAAAAGCTCTGCTATTTCTGGTCTTAATCTTGAACTCGGTGCTGAGATTGGGATATGTGTGTCCGAAACAGTGGAAGAAGGCGAGAATTTGCATGATTCATAAGGCAGGTAAGTGCCCTTACACCTTAGATTTCTACAGGCCAATTAGCCTCCTACCCAATGTAGAAAAGTTGTTTGAACGCTGTTTGCTGACACGGATCCTGGACTTGAAAAAGGTAAAGCAAATGGTTCCTTACTTTCAATTTCGGTTTCCAGAGCAGCTGAATAGGGTGGTTAACTTTAATCTCGAACGATTTTTGGGTAAGGAGTAACTTGACATAAAACAGGCTTTCGACCGAGTTTTTCACGACGGGCTGTTCATTAAGCTCAAGAATCTCTTTCCGCCTCGACTACGGTCAATCGGGCGTAGTTACCTTGATAACAGGACCTTCTCAGTGGTACTGGATGGTGTGGAGACAACACTCTATACCCTGTTCACGCACGACATACCTACTCGCTCAGAAACACCTCTGGAGGATCTTCAGGATCTGATCATTAGCACGTTTGCAAATGATACGGCCATCCACGTCAGAAACAAGTGCATTTATGAAGCAACGGATATCCTGCAGTAATACCCGCATATTTGCTGCTGGAACACAATTCAGGTTACAAATATCTGGGTGTGTATTTGGATATGACGATTACGTTCAAGACGCATATTTCAAATATCACAAAATCCTTAAGACGGAGGATTGTGAATTTGCATTGGCTTTTAAATAGCAGGAATAAATTGTTCTTGAGAAATAAAGTGCACATTTACAAAGCTAAAATAGCTCCTGTTTATATCACGAAGGTGAGTACTGCAGCCAGGACATTACGTATGCTTATTGGTGCCCCGTGGTTCATGCGAGGGGCAGACTTTCAGAATGACTTATAAATACCCAAAATTGGCTATGTAATTAATCGTCAGGCCAAAAATGTATGGAAAGGTTGAAGAATCATCCAAATAAACTAGCAAGGCGCCTTCAAAAGCGACGCAGAATGGGATGAGTTAGGGTGGCAAGACGGCTAATTAGAATGCACCCTATGGACATCCATGCTTTAGCAAACAAAATCAACTGTATTATACTAAAAATTGTACAACTCATGCACAATCTCGATTGGCATATTATCATCTTCCATGAACTTAATATACTAAGCATAGATTTTCTTATATGGCATTAGAGACTCTAAGCCCTACAAAGCAGTATTGTCTGGTATGAAAAAACTACCCAACGAAGAGATCAAACCCATGCTCAATAGTCTAGGCTTTCAATGTATTGCTATGACAAGAGTGGATAAAACAACTCGAAATGGGTACAAAATACTATTATGTCGTATATTTTAAAGCTAAATCTATAAGGCTTCAACAATTACGAAAGGGGCATTCCTGTATTATTCACACCAAAGCGCGGTGGGAGTTTAAGTCCAGGTCATCTGCAAAGATTACTCAATGCTACAATTGACAACTCTTTGGTCATGGCTCCAACAGTTGTCATGTCAATACTTTATGTGTCTGCTACGCTGGACAACACAATACCCCTTCGTGCACAGCTACTGATGCGTTCCAATGTGCAAACTCCAAAGCCCTCACCCCTTCACTGATCCATCATGCCCGCGTACCCTTTCTTATAATGCGCTACTGCAAAAATGAGCACCAAATTATAAACAGGCGACCAAACGCAACAACAACGCTTCTTACAATAACATAAACTAAAACAACAACTTCCCAGCTGCAGATAGAACCGCTAATAAATGTGTTGGTTCAGTATTCGCAAATGACAACGCAGTTTACTGCTCAGGCGATGTTTATAACGATATTCATTCCGAATTGCAGGACACATTATGCATCCTTTCTAATTATTTTAGACTTTGGAAGATTCAACTGAACGCAAGTAAGACTAAAGCCATTTTCTTTTCAAAAAAGCGAAAGGCCTGTTTTCTACCTCAAACCATCCGAATAGTTAATGACGAAAATATCCACTGGGAGAACAAACTTAGACCCTGGGGTCTACCTTAATACTAAACTCATCTACAAGCAACATGTTAACATAATTCTTGAAAAGGTAAATAAAACTATTCGTATACTATATCCATTCATCAACCGTAGATCTAAGCCAGCTGTCCATAACAAACTAATAATATTTTAGTCTATCTTTGTACATATTATATTATACTGCTCGGTGGTCTGGGGAGACCTTGCTCATACTCACCAATCTAAGCTGCAAATCGATCAAAATAAGCTTTTAAAAATGATTCTAGATCTACCTTCCTACTACCCAACATCATTACTTCATGAAGTAGCAGGTGTTAAGATGATCAGTGAGAAAATCTCTAGCAAAAACTACGTTTAATCTGAGAAATCCTCATTTTGCACTAAACTTGTGCTGACCAGTACTTCTCTATACTAACTCCTACGTTAGTATAATCAAGTAACTGCCCTTTAGTTCATATGTTGTGGGTTTAAACAATTTTCCCAAGCTATGTTTATGTTATTTAATCAAAATTATGTATTAGATTATTAAGTATCAACTGTAAAGTTACTAAAATAACTAAACACTGTATAAATGAACATTACATCACACACACAAATAAAAAATAAATTAAACTAAAAAATTAAAAAAATAAGGTGAATATCAGTGAGAGGTAATTGATGGCAGTGGGTAGATTTTTAATACAAGCATTCGGTAGTTGATCTTAGCCAGGAGTTGTTTTGAATTTTAGGCAACTAATTACTTGCTCGACTTCATAAGTAGTTATGACAGGAGCGTTTAGATCCATAGTAGATTGAAGGTTGTTTATAGACCTGTCAACTAGAGCGTTTGGTTGCATATCAGACAGAGATAGTTATTCCATCCAGTTTTGATAGTTATTCCATCTAGAGTTAATGTGCTCAATATGTGTTTATTTAGATAATTTATTCGTGCTTTGAAAATGGGTAGCCTAGTCCCAAAATAAAATTCGGTTGGTTCAGACCGAACGCCTTGACTGCAGACTGGTCTATTGCCTCGTTCACGTCATAAGTTAGAAGATCAACCATCGAAACAATGTCATTTATTGTGGGTTGAGTGCCTATTTGTAATCCCCTTCTAAGTCGAGAAGGGTTTGTTAGCAACTCTTTGAACAATATCCAGTGTGCTTTAGAATACAGCAGGTATGTTTCTAATGTACATGTTGTGACAGTAGTGAGATTGCAAAAATTGGAAAGTGATCAGATGATAGGCCTTGATGTACAATAGGTTGGGCAAAGTGAGTTGGTGAGTTTGTAAGAAACAGATTAAGGGTGGATGGTTTGTCTTTGTGACTGACTGATATATATGTTGCATATTTAGTTAATAGGATAGAGAACTTCCCAAAAGTAGAAAACTTGTCCATTGTATTTTCCAAGCAATTTGCGCTGGCGCAGTTCCGATTCCTGCAGTTGAAGTCACCACCAATTAAATAGTTGCCTCTGCTACGTGACAACAGCAATAGGTCGGATTTAAACGTTATCTTAGCATGATTTACTAAATCAAATAAACTGCGAGAGTCTGTCATACAATTGGCTGTTGAACCAGGAAAATATGCAGAGTAGATTTTGAAAGATTTGTTTCTCTGTTATAAAAAGTATGAAAGTAGAATTGAAAAGGGAACTGAAAATTTTGGGAGATTAGAAAAAATATCAAAATATCTTAAACCAAATGATTTAAAACAAGAACATCAAAGAAGTGGAATAATAATTTCCAATAAATATTAAAATTTGAACTTGTAACATATATAATTTAGAAAAAGTAGAACTAAAGAAAACCTTTAAAAAAATCAACACCTTGTGCAAGGAAGCTCTCCAGAACCAGTTGTACTGTGAGTCTTCTTCATTTTATTCTATTTCACAATTGTTCCTGAAAAATTAAAATTGAAACAGAAACAGTTAGTAGAGTTAACTGAAGCCATTAACTTAATAGTAGAGCATCTAAAGGGGTTAGGGGGTCGTTTAGGTAATATTGAACTGCCTAGTAAAACCAGTGAAGCCGGTCTACAATGTCCAATGAGCGAGAAGGATCTTCAAAAAATTAGCCATTAGCAAATTAGCCATTGTACAAATACCGGAACCCTATTTGCAATTGCTGTAGGAAGTATATTTATGAAACTTTAACTTATACAAAATCAGAGTGGCCTCAAATAGAGAAAGTTCAAAATGAAAGTGAAATTTGTACTAATATTTCAGAGCATCATCGCCGAGCTCAACGTAACTCAAGGGAAAATACTCAACAAATACTGGAAAAGTACTATTTCCCCAATATGAGTAGTCTTGTAAAAAAATTTATATAGCAGACTCCAATTCTCAAGTACCCGGGCGAAACTCTAAACATATCTTAGTTGTTTAGACAAATTCTCGAAGTTTGCTAAACTTTTCCATATAAAAAATAAGTCCTCACCGCATTTAAAATATAAGCTTAAGAAACTGTTGCATTACTTTACTGTTCCAAAAATGCTTATTTCATATAATGGAAAGGGTTTCATTAGTCCAACGGTTGTTAATTGTGTGCATTCCTTAAACATAAAGACTTACCTCACACCAAGTTAGAGGAACGGGGTCAATGGACAGGTGGAACGATTCCATTATACCACAATAGAGTTACTCCGGTGTATCAAGACAGAACTTCCAGAATTGGTATGTTTGGGCGTAGTCCGTTACAACAACACCATCCATTCTGTGACGGGTAGAAAACCAAACGACCCTGTTCTTCAACAGGGCGGAACGCGTAAATTATGAAAATTTAATTAAATATAAGGCAAGACTCAAAGAAGACATTAGGGGAATACTAACGAAAAACCAGGTAAAACGTAATCATGCCTAAATAAAAAAACGAAAGCTTTCAAGGAAACTCAAAATTGGGCAATCTATCTTTATTTCCAACAAACAAATTAAATCAAAAATGAAGGTATAAAAAAGAAAAGGTATTAAAAGATAAAAGAGCAACGGTAACCACTGATTCTAGTAAAAAAATTACACAAAGCCCATATCAAGCCATAAAAAATAGAAAGGATAAATAAGTGTCACAAACTTGTCAGTGAGATAAATCATACCTTAGTAGGCTACCCACAGGCAAACCAAGAGGGACGACTACGATCCTCCATGGTATGAAACACTAGTTGGTAAGGCGTTGAAAATGCGAATGACCTCCCATGGGGCTCAAAGCCTTCCACTCATTCCACTTCGGAAATTTTACAAACAAAAATTACTTGTAAGCGCGTTCATTTAGGCGCCCCGTAGTAATGTCAAAACTAATTAAAGTAAAAGTTCACAAAAAACGGTAAAAAAAAGGGAAAACACCAATACTACCAGAATAAGACGAGAACAAATAATATAACAGAAAAACTTCATTCTATACATATAATAAAATCGTAGACTTAGACTGCTGTTAATTTTTTTTTTTTTTTTAAATAATTAAACATTTGATAAACCATGAATTCAAAATTGTTCATGTTAGTTGTTTTTTACTTTTCACTATTTAACAATTTCAATAGAAATATTTTGTATGCTACTTAAAAATATTGCCAACGTTTTTCTTTTTATTTCTTCATCCGTTGTGGGGTGGTTTTTAGAGACAGGGAGAAATGTAAATTGCATCTGAGTGTAAATATAAGCCAAACCAAAGAAAATCATCGATATTAGCGATCGATATTAAAATTTGGAACAACAACTAAAAAGTGAAGAAGCATTTAGAAAGAAAACAACGTTTGAGTGCGCAAAGTTAAAGCAAATTTCAGTGTTTTTTAAAGTTCTTTATTTAAATTTTGTGGATTCCAGTTCTTTTTTTTACTAAAATCTTTTATGTATAGACGCGAAAAGTGTACGAATTTATTACATACATAGTTTAATTGTGTATATTCATTTACTACATTTTTATTTAAAATGCCTCTCAGAAAAAGGTTAATCTCTCAAAAAATAGCAATGACACTAGATTATAATACTCAGTAGATCTCCACAAAGTGAAGAAAACCTAAAAGCAAGACTCGCTGCTAGAGAAAGGTCGGCCACATTTAGCGCACAAGATTATACTCAAGGTGAGTCTCGGTTAAGAATGCAACATGTAACCATTCCAACTTCTACGTATTACGCGATTAACCAGGTACGCGAAGCGCTTGTATCGGAGGTTTCCATAGACAGAGAAGCTCGCCTGAGTTCTCAAAAAGCTCCAACTGCGGCTTCTGTAGAACTGGTGAAGAAAGTAATACAGAAGGTCATCAACACCAAAACGTTGCTAGACCTTTTGAATATTATGAGCACGTTAATTATGAGCCCAGATGCCAAGATAATGACAATGATATCATATCTGAAAGGTAAAGGAAAGAAGAAATACGACAAGCGGGTTTTACATATTTACCTACAATTCACTTCCATAATTTCTGTGGCGCTCTCAAATGGAGGAATGAGTCAAATGGATTATGCTGCTCAAAAAATTCATATGAAAATTTTTCAAGACTTTCCAGACCGTATGAAATCAATTTTAAGTGGGGAACATCCACAATCACAAAAAGAAATTAAAGAGGGGCCATTTATGAAAACAATATAAGGCCAAGCTTATCAACTTATAGGATCATTACTACCACAAGATGAGCCAAAATTTCTTCAGATTTATTTTGTATCGGACTACATTCAACAAACTAATATCAGAAAGAGCAATTTTCCACAACTGAACAACGAAGTCATATCTGAACTCCAAAACATGCATCAAGTCAATCCTTACGTACATAGTTGTAAGGCTGCATTGGACTCAATACCGCAAGGGCAAGAAAATCATTACAAATTGGTCATCAACGCTGATAAATGTCCTGTCATAGAACACAGGGGTAGATACAACGCCCCTGTCACAGATGATGTTGCAGTCGTTTTGGCAGATCAGGAAAATGATAGGCGTGATATCGTATTGCGCACTCGCTATAATCAGCTGCAGCGCATTATGGAAACAAACAGAGCTTACGACGCCCCACAACACACAATAATTTATGGTCGCGGAGAAGGTGGATATAATTACGTTCTCTACCAAATGAACCCCATTATTACGGTTCCAAACTATAACAAAAAAATATCAGCACTGCAATTGTATTCATATTTGCTGCAAATACGGCGTGGTCAATTTATTTATCTGCAAAGATTCGAGGATTATCTACTCAATTTGCTGTCGATATTTATGCGAATATAAAGACCGACCGCTTAGTATATATACGCGTAACCAGAAACGTTTACGCGCTGAAGATTAGGTGCATCTCAGGGACGCTATGCAACAAGAGAACAACAGTGAAAGTTTAGGTCAGTTAGTTATCATTCCGTCCAGTTTTGCGGGTGGGCCACGTTATATGCATAAGCGTACACAAGATGCATGTTGTTCTGTTAGAAATTATGGCCGACCTGACCTATTTATAACCTTCACGACTAATCCAAAATGGAATGAAATTTCCAAAGAACTTCTGCCAATACAGGCTCCACACGATAGACACAATGTTATAGCTAGAGTTATTGAATTAAAATTAAAGCTCATGATGAACTGTCTCACAAAATGAAAACTTTTTGGTCCAGCTTTGTGCCACATGTATACCATTCAATGGCAGAAACATGGATTACACCATACGCACATTTTACTGTGGCTGAAAGACAAAATTCGACAAATTTCTTGACAGAACCCAGGACCCAATATTGCACGAAATAATTAAAACGCAAATGGTTCATGGGCCCTGCGGCACCCTAGATAGGAACTCTCCGTGCATGTAGGAGAATCGTTGTTTTAAAAGGTACCATAGAGCTCTATCCAATTCTACGATATCAGGTGAAAATCGGTATCCTTTTCATCGTCGAAGGTCACCTCAAGAAGGCGGTTTTACAGCTAAAAGTAGGCTACATTGTCAGGAATTCATTTTGGAAAATAGATGGGTTGTAACTTATTCCGCGATATTATGAAGAACATTCCAAATTCATATTAAGGTCGAAATGTTCAACAGAGTTTCATCTATCAAATATAAATGTCTGCCTACAACATCAGAAGAGTGCAGGCGTGTCAGAGCAAGGCTCTCAGAAGATTTATGGGCGCCCCTTGGTACGTCCGCAACTCCACGCTGCATAGGGATCTTGCCGTGCCAACTGTTATGGAGGTGATTAATTCTCACAGCTGCCGCTATCACTACAGACTTTTGTCGCACCCAAATCCTCTAGCTTTCTCCCTCACCCGTATCTCAACAAGGCGTAGACTGAAGAGGCTGCACCCACATGATCTCCCTCTAAGAAGGATACAGCCTTCTATAATTAATTAAGTTAGTATAAGTCTAATTTTTTATTTTTATTGTCACGTCATTATTCTTTAAATCCGACAAATGTGTTATGCAGTTTACTGCGTTTAATGTTATAATTTAATTTAAAAAAAAAAAAAATATATATATAAATGTAAATGTGTTAATAAGGGAAGCGATTAAACTACTTTTGGGTTGAGGAATGAATGTGAGGAAGGTTTCAATCTGGCCGATACATTAGTTCTTCTAAAGCGGTATGGCGCCGCTTAAGTTTTCATATCCACTAGAGACATCCGCCAGTCGTACATTTAGATGTTCATGTTGAAGGCGACCAAAGAATTTACTTCAACCCTGAAAATGTTGCAGAACGGTTAGAAATCCCGAGACAAAAAACTTTACTGGCATTTTTCCCACTTTGTGAAACAGATAATTTCGCAAAAACGCTGTTATACAATGAAGTACCGTCATATTAGGGGTACGTGGGGCAGCTGTGGATGGTGAGGTTGGCATTATCAAAGAACATGTCGTCCGAAGAGTGTATGCCGTGCATCCAAACAGCTTCGAATTATATTACTTACGCTTACTTCTACATACAGTTCGAGGACCTACTTCTTTTGCTGAACTGCGAAATGTCAATGTTACCCTACTTACCAAGCTGCCTGCAATGCGCGTCATTTGCTTGATGGAGATGAACACTGGGATTGCGCAATGGGCGAAGCATGCATCAGCGACAGTCCGCAATGTTTGCGGCATTTGTTTGCAATAATGTTAGTATTTTGTGGACTTTGGGATGCTGCATAGTTATGTCAATAATATAAAGGAAAATTAAGAAGACTTTTTCAGAAATATGCAGCTAAACAATGGGCACGTTTAGCAGAAGTGTTTGATGACCTTTTTTGATGCTTTTCGCTCATTGTGAATGCCTAATTCAAAATTTCTATAAAAATTTTGTGATTGCGATGGCTAAAAGTCATCACAAACATACTTTTATAACCAAGTCATCACATTTAAATCAAATGTTTTTCGTTTGTATACAAAGTAATAAAGACACAAAATTTAAAGTAAATAATTTGAATGTTATTAGTTGCTTCGAATGTGAACAACATTGGCACATAAAAATTTAATTAGGATTTATGCACATTGTTAGTTATGTTTCAAATCAAATTAAAAAGGTTTAAATTTGTATAATTGTATAATTTGTATGATATAACTTTCCAAAGGTCGCTGCTGACATCCTTGCACAAGGGAGATGACAGATTAATCAATGGCTACTTCAACCTCATCCACGTCGTGAACCTTACAGCGCTAAAGGAATTAGTAGAGCATGTCACCATCGCAACAGCAGTCAGACATATGCACGGCTCTGTTACATGGGCCGCTCACCTACAACAAGTGAATGAACGCCTCCGCCACTTAAGGGCTGGTACGAGACACCCCACGGGACCTATAAATTGGGACAGTATTCTACCTCGCACCCGACTAATTACCAGTAACAACAATCAGCAGTACCGCATCAACGACAAGCTTATGACGATAACGGGAGACATGATTATCAAAATTAATATGACATGATATAATCAAAAGGTTGAACAACTCCTAGGTACGTGAAGGAAGAAAGGTGGTTGACCTACTCTTGACTGATCAATTGTCGCTCGTCAAGGAAAAAGTGGATGATATGATACTGGCTTGTCAATTGGGCAAAAGTTTGATCATCAACACCAACCTACTGGGTAGAGGGGAGATCAACTACTGATGGAAACGTAATCTTTACCGCATAGCAACGACATAGAAGCGACTGAATGGGGACGACCATCAGTCTGTACAAACGGTACAACCCTGCTATACGTCATCTCTATTCCTAAGGTCCCTACTGAGAAGTTCCATATGTTGGTAAAAAGATCACCGGGGCGGGACGGAAGGCATATGGATCTGAAATTCGAGGTGATACTGTTGGGTCTAAGGGAAATATTTGGCATAAAGGACCACTGCCAGGTTTTAGCGAACACAACCATACGAAAGGAATCGTCTCTACAAAAACTTAACGAAACCGGCTGCATACCTAGGCTGTTGAAAGGAGGTTATGCCGAATGTACCTTCCACACAATCTCCGAAGAAATCATCGAGTTCCTGGATGAAGATATACCCTACCTCTCCAACTTTCATGTTAATATAATATCTAACAACTCTTTTGAATACTTGTCAGGTATCTACCTGATACGGCCGGACAATAAGACTATTGGTATCGACGGTCTCCGATATAGCAGCATACATATCGCTGTCGCTGTGACCTTTGGCATATGTGATATTCCGACCAACTCGCCACGACCACTTGCCACGTTAATTCCGGCTCTGACTCCACTTCTGAAGGAGAAACGAAAGCTACATAAAATCTTCCTCAAGGCATAGCATCCCGTCCAACTAGCATTGGGCAATCAGTTGCGTTAGGCGCTGAGAATTCACCTGATAATCGATAATCTGCTGCAAAATACCGATACTACGGCTGATGCCCCCTTTTCGCTCTGGAAGGCCACTCGATAGCGCTCGAGGAGTGTCGAGAGGGTGGAACATCAAAATTCACTCCGCTAAATGCAAAAAGGTATGCTTCACACTGCCGAGAAGACTGCTGCCTGCGGTAGAATTCTGTAGAGACACATTTCCGCAATTCAAGAAGAAACGCCCGCAATAGTTGGGCATAGAATTCGATTAACTGCTCTCCTTCCAAGCCCATATCACGGTATTACGTGGGTAATACAGAGTTGCCGGCTCAACGCGCCAAATTATACTGGCTGCTATTTAAAAAAAGTAAGCTTACTCTACGCAATAAACGCACTGTCTACGCTCAAATAATCACTCCGCTTTGGAGGTATGGTTTTCAAACTTGAGGTGCCCCTAGGCTCAAATTCGAAGCGTGCAAACTACGCACCATCACCGACTGTTATCTCACAGCAACCATCTCCCCAGAGCGCAAGCCACCAGGTGTGTCACACATCTCAAAATAAAAGACTATGAAAGGCTCCTCCGCTGGCCCCTAAACCGTACGGTTATCAACAGATACAATACCCTACCATCTACATACTTGTTAACTTATCAATATGTCCATATTAAGTTTAATATTAAGAACAAAACAAAAATTTTATAAAAACTGTATTTATTGCATTGTGCTTTGTTGAACAATATTGTTTGTTAATCCGTCTTTTGCTAATATGAACAGATTATACGGTTTGCCTACACGTGAGCAAGCATCCACGGGAGAAACATCGGAAAAAATCTAGGAAAATTTAGCTTAATCCGGACGTGGAGTGAAACTTCTTTGGCGGCGATTTGATCATTTAGAGTGAAAATGTTATATGCACAGCGAAGATCAATGAAAATCTTTAAAAGTATTTGGCATGTCTCTTTAAATGTTCCCTACCTTGTATTGGCTTAACGGATGTGATTAGCAAACGTAGGCAGAGTGCGTGAGACAGACACACGAGTGATCCTATAATGTTTCCATTTAAACTCAAACGTACGGAACCGTAATACACAACAAGGGGTGGTTATTGTCATTTGGCTCACTGCTGTGTTAAATGTTAGCCACATCTTCTTCTCGCGTAATAAACTCGAACCTGTTTAAAAATTTGGCTTTCTGCCAATTTTGCGAACATTTCGTTTCCGACCTTGCGGTCCACCGACATAGCGGAGTGACGATTTTCGGTTATTGCAGAGCATCCACTATAACGGTCCTTATGAGCTTACGGTGTACCAACGGACCTAGCGCATCATCAAGTGTTACTAAGCATAAAACTTTGTGGAGATAACCAAGCAACGAATCCACTATCTAAGGCTAAACACGCAAATACGAATCCGAGCAATAGAAATGCAAGCAGATGCATTGACACAAATACTGATATTGCCGAGATAAAAGATCTAATAGCACAACTGTTTCAATATGTCGCACATATGATAAACATCATAACAATTCTCACATTTTTATTTTTTTTTATTATTTTTTTAAATACTACATTTATTTATTGAATCACTTTTTATACAACACAAAGCCTAACAATAATTTAGAAGTCTTAAACTAAGTAATGCTTTATTGAAAAGAGTCTTTAGTGATGAGCTCAAGAAACCTTTCTAAGTTACGTGGTCCTCCCAGGTTAATGGGCAGGAAGGTCATTCCGACGTACGTGCGTTCTTCTGCTCATCTGTAATAGTGAACGAGCTAGTGGGTTAGGATGGTGCGAGAGTTTGATATGATATTTCTGGTTCAGTTGGACCAGCTCTGTTTTGATTAGAGGGATGTTTAGGTGTCTGTGGATATTCGCGTTTGACTTGTGCCATGGAGCACCTGTTATAACGCGAAGTATCTTTCTGCTCTTTGGATGACTTCGATGTTACTTGGGCTAGCGTTCCCCCAAAGCTGGGAACCGTATGTCCAGATTGGCCTTATTAAAGTATTATATAGGAGCTCCTTTTGATCGAGGCTTAAACCAGATATTCGGTTTAATAGCCAATGAAGGGACTTTGCTTTTAATTTCATAAGGATTTTTTGGTCTTCTATATGCTTCCGCAAGGTGAGTCGTCTGTCCAAATAAAGTCCTAGGTAAGTGACTTCCGTTGAGTGCGGGACAGTAGTGTTATTAAAGATGGTAGACGGACAGTCGCTCTGATTTAGGGTGAATGTCACGTGCTTACCTTTGTCCGGATTGACATTTATACGCCAATTGTCCCTCCAGTCCGATACAAGTTGCAGGTGGTCGCTTAGCTCTTTTGCCGCTTTTTAGGGCAGAGTGAGCGACAGATAATTGTAGTGTCTTCCGCAAAGTTAATGTCATGAGGTGCGTGAATAAGATGTATAACAGGTGACCGATAACACTGCCTTGTGGAACGCCAGCATTGATGTGATACTCCTTTGTGGTAAAATTTTTGCATCTCACCAAAAAAATCCTTTTTGTGAGTTATGATTCCAGTAGTTTATATGAGTTCTGTGGAATCATTGTTTTTATTTTGTAAGTAAGGCCATCATGCCATACACTGTCGGAAGGCTGAGCAACGTCAATGAATATAGCTTAACAGTATTCTTGGTGTTCAAATGCAGTTCTGATTTCCGTAGTGACTCGGTTTACTTGCTCGATTGTATTGTGTTTTGTTCTCAAGCCGAATTGATGTGTGAGGATAATGGTTTTCCTGTTTAAATGTGGTGAGACTTTATTAATAAAAATGTTTTCAAATACTTTCGACAACATCGAGAGCAAGATTATAAGCCGGTATGAGGATGTGTTTTTCAATGTGTCTTTACCTGCTTTCGGGATCATGATTATTACTGATTATTATTTTCTATGAAGCTGGAAAATAACACACTTTAAGTATTGCATTACAGAGAATTTCAAGGAATGTTTTTTTTTATTTTTTTATTTTTTTTTTACTAACCTTTTTATTCAGTACTTATGTCTATTTAGACTACTAGTACATTGTTTAAATGAGGAGTATAGGTATAGTTAGCTTCTTCTTCTTCTTCTTCTTCTTGTTAAGAAGTAGAAATAAGTAATTTTATTAATTAATTATTTTAATGTTAGTTTACCAGATCAACTGGCCTTGTCCTTTTTAGGCGTCGCCTACACTGTAGATCTTTTTGCGGAATTAAGCTGACATTGACGTTCATGTGTTGGGCTAACTTCGTTTGATAAATCCGACTTCTTCTAGTTATTTCCTCTGCTACTGAACTTTTGAGGTCACGGTGTAAGTTGGCTTTTGTGATGTACCATCCTGCTTTGGCGATTATTCCAAATTATCGTGACTGCTGTCTTTGGATTAACGTTTGATTTTTTGGATGTTCCCCATATTTTCGCACCGTATGCCCAAATGGGTTTGATAAATGCTTTGTATATGAAAAGCTTATTTTCTATCGATAGATTACATCTAGGGTTAAGGAGCCAATAAAGGTGTCCAGTCTTTAATTTTATGTGTTCGCGCTTTTTCTGTATATGGTGTTTCCAATTTAATTTGTTGTTTATGCAAAGTCCTAGATATTTCGCATAGTTTTCTGTTTTAACGTCATCTAACGTCAACCGTTAGACGGGCTGCTACAAATTTAGTTTAAGTTGTGTGTATAACATGTATTGTGATGCTGTTATTTATTTTAATGTTCCATTTACCGAACCATTTCAGAGTGTTGTCCAGATTCTGTTGCAGTATTGCAGATGTTATTTCAATATTTTTGTGAGAACTTAGTAAAATGGTGCCGTCTGCAAATGTAGCTATCACTGATGATTTGTGTCTTGGTGTTGGTATATCTGCTGTGAAGGTGGTATACAACAGGGGGCCTAGTATGCTACCTTGAGGAACTCCTGTTCTAATATTTCTTCAATTTGAATATTCGCCCAAAACTTTACGGAGAATTATCTATCAGTAATGTAACACTCCACCGTTTGTATAATATTGTTGGGAAATATAGTTCGTAGATTAACCCATTGTACCAAACCTTATCGAAGGCTTTCTCTACGTCTAGGAATACTCCAATACAGAATTTGTTCTCGTCGAGGACGTTTAATATTTTATGCGTAACTCGTTGAGTGGTTTTGATTTAGTGATCTGGAATTATGTGGCTGCGTTCCAGGATTGGTAGGATTCACATGGGCAAGAGCTCTTCGAATATTTTGGATAGTACAGGGAGTAAGCTGATTGGTCAATATAATAACGGCGGAGATAGGTCTTTTCCCGGCTTTGGAATCGCAACGACTTCGTTAACTTTCCAGACTTTGGGGAAGTAGTTTAGTCTGAGTAGGGTATAAAATCACCGCAATTGGTGCAGGCTCTATTAGGAGATTGCCAATAATTTTGTCATAGCCTTGTTATTTTTTAAACTTTTCATCATGTTGAATGATGAGTAGAATTTCGGAGGCCGTAGTTTTTTTTAGTCGCAATTTTTGGGGATCATTAGGCGGGTTAGAGTGTGTGACGTCTAAGTTCTGTTGCTTGTCAGCAAAAACTTTCTCATAATAATCTGCAAAAACTGAAGCTTTAGCTAGATTAGGTGTTGCCCATGATCCATTGTCCTTTTTTATTGGTGCCTGGTGCATAATTTTGTTAGTTAGTTTTTTGTAGCTTTCCAAAGCGAGTACTCTGTGTATTTTGTCGGTGTTGTGTTTTGAAGGTAACTTGTTGCTTGTTTGTTTTTAAGGTATTGGAGATATTTCCTAATGTCTTTTGTTGCCCTATTGTATTTGTTTTTGGCCACAGGGGTCCTAATATACATCCAGTACTTTTTTAATTTACGCTTTTCACTTATTCAATTTCTCAGAAAATGTGGTTTTTAGTGCCTTGTTGGTTGAAGTGGGTTATCCGGGGTTGCTTGTATCGCTGCTTTTTCAATAGTGTCATTGAAAATTACTAAAGCAGATTCTATGTCCTCTGCTTTGAGACGAATGTCTATAGGTGTAAATTGATATAGTCCCTAAAGGTAACCCAGTCAGTTCAGTTAATGTGTAAGGAATTATTATTTTGAGAATGTACCGGAAACTCTCTGAGTTCTAAGACTATAGCTGGGTTATCTGACGAGAGATCCAAACTTGGTTTGATTACGAATTTACTTAAATCTATATTTTTTACTATATAGAAGTCTAAAAGATCTGGCATTTTATTGATGTCTGTTGGCCAGTGTGTCGGCTCACCTGTACATATATGGTTTATCTTTGCAGAGTGTAGTGCGTCATCATAGAAACACGTCCAATAATCCACAAACACAATCACCGTCGGCCTTTACCAATACCACTGTGGGCCGTGATGTGTCTCCACCGTCGTATAACCGCACACGTCACGCCCCACAATTCCCGCAACAACCATTTTATGGCTACACAACAACTACACTGGCCAATCAGCCATAGCGAGAGCTCTCATTGATCATGGCCCTCATCACAGAGAGAGTCGTGAAAACATTAGGGCTCATGCGCCTATCATTACGCATTGAAGTCAGTGGAGTAGGTAACTTATCCCTCTCTCTTTACGTTGAGTTCTTCTACAGATTCAAACTTCAAAGATTTCGTCGCGAATGCTTTCAAACTACATTCGCTCACGTCAGGAATAGCAAAGGCGAAAGCCACTCTGGACTGACGCTATTATATCGAATAAATACAATTCATTATCCTACGTTCACTATAACAAATAACATTAATCTGCTCATTGGCATGGACGTAATTCTCGAGCTAATGCTACCAGCGATCAGAAGAGGAACACCTGAGCAACCCATCGAACAACATACCATCGTACACACACACTCTGGCAGCTACGTTGTGAAACATTTTTCGTTGAATCATCAGCCTTGTTTTCATCACCGAACGCACTACGCCCCAATATGCCCTCCGGCAGTGGTCGAACTTCCTATCCAACAAGTGGTTTATAGTCGCAGCGACCACCGCAAGTACATCCCATGGCCTTATCTCGTGATCTCAACGGCATGAGTAACATGACAAGCATGTCTGGGACCACTAATCGAAAACATTATTGCCGAGTCGTTGCGCTCGACGGGCATCAGCAACATGGCTGGCGAGAAAACAAGTGCCGTTTCGGAAGTAACGCTCGACACTCATTACAGCAACGGCGATCTGAAAACTCAGCGAATGCACTAAGTGTCGACAACGCACGGAACATTATCTATCATAAGATCTTACAGGATCTTTTGGCCACAGCGGTGTTAAATATTGGATCATATAAAAAGTCTCCCAGGTTTGTTGGTATATAATTAACAAAAATTCAAAATCAATTTCAATCAAGTACATATTTGCCATTATTATCTATAACCCTTTGCCATTTTCCGAGTAGCTTCATAATTGCATCGGTGTAGAACTTCTGTGGTTTATCAGCGAAAAACTTGGCCACGTGATTTTCAGCGGCTCTTCGGTCGACCAATTTTTTACTGTGAAGAGAGTTTTACAGAGACCGAAAAAGTAGTAGTCAGAGGTTGCAAGGTTCGGGCTATACGATGGATGCATCAGATGTTCCCAACCAAGCTCCGTCAATTTGTTCCTGGTCAAAAGTGCGTGTGGCCTAGCATTGTCATGATGGAAGACAACTCCCTTTATGTTGGCCAATTCTAGTCACCCTTTCTTGATTGCGTTAATCATACGGTCGAGTTGTGCACAGTAGAGGATCGACTTGATGGTTTCGCCACGTTCTAGCAGATCATAATAGACAATTCCCCTCCACTCCCACCATACTCTAAAAATAACATTGTTTGACGTCAATCCAGGCTTTGAAGTCGTTTGTGGAAGGTCACTGCCCTTTGAACATGATCGCTTGGGTTGGAAATTCTCGTATTTAATCATTTTTTTATCGCTCGTAATGATTCTCTTATGAATGGTTTCATTTCGTTACGTTTAGGCAGCAACTCACTGATGGTTATTCAGTCAATTAAATTTCTTTGCGGTAATTCATGTGGCAACCAAACATCGAGCTTCTTTGACTAGCCTTCTCTCCCTAGATGATTCCAAACTCTCACGCAGTTGATGTAAAGTGCCTCCGCTATCTCCTGACAGCTTCCTTGTCGGTCTTGCTCCATCAGTTGCAAAATTTCATCGACTTTTTCAATGAGGCCGACCAGTTCCAGGTGCATCTTTTACATCGAAATTTCTGGAACGGAACCTAGTAAACCACTCCTGGGTCCGGCATTCTCTTACAGCATTCTCACCGTGAACTGGTTTTGCAGCGCTTTTCCCTTTTTTATAGTAAGAGAGCATCACATAGCGTATTTGTTCAGATATTTTACTTATATTCAAATCAGTATAACATCTAACATGAACAAAGTATTACGCAGCCCTTTTCACAAAAAATGTAGCCTGATATGTCAACTTTTAAACACATGTTCGTTTGATGCAATCAAATTTGTGTTGCTAAATTTATGGACACCAATACCACATTTTAAAATTTCCTATAAGGAGAGTAGTTCAAGGTTATATTCACAGCGCACACTCTTCAGTACTTAAGGTCTCGACACATTGATGAAAACTACTATGTCGAGGCTTTGAGCACAACATCGGGAAGTTACATGAACCAAGAATTGATTGCAGTCTATGGGACCATGAACTCGTACTCTGTGCCGACAAAATTGATTCCCATGTGAGACTAGACTCTGCTTTATAATGTCAATATTTCATAAATGACCATATTGCGGCACATATGGTATCATTACCTGACATATCTGCATTTGTTAGAAAATCCGAAGGTTATATTGGCTCAGTTACATCGTGCATGGTAAGTGAATTGACTTGGGAAGATAATTGGCAATTTAAAAAGAATTGTTCGACCATGCCGAGTTCAACTTCAAGCAGTATACTAATACCAGCGCCACAAGAAAATGTTCTGCCTATGAAGTTAGGGATCTAATGTTGTCCGACACAGATGATTCTTCACTCGATCCTTTTACTGTTGCGTTGCAATGAATTAAATGATCGTTTATTAAACAAACAATTGACTGGAGGCCAAAATATCAAATTAGTGCTGGATAAGTTACTGGACCGAAGCAGCATTATTTCTACCTCAGTTTCAACAGCATTGGTACGACTTTTCACACGATACTAGGAGCTACAAAATGGCCGCCCCAGGTAATCCGGGCAAGAAGAGCTCCAAAAGGGATCGCAACTCGACGACCTTCAGCAACAAGCTGGCGAAATGCGAAAAATGGATAGGTCGTCGGCGGCACATGCCTCGATGGGCGACCTGTCGTCTGAATATTATTCAAGTAGTAATGATGATGGTGATGATGGCACGACACTGCCTCAGGGCAGTAAGACCTCTTTAAGAACAGCTTGCAATCTTTCCCGGTCCCTCGTTGCCGCTCTTCAGTTTCGGGCCAGCCTTTCGCCATATCCATCAACGTCGTACTTTCACCGAATGGGTGGTCTACCACGGCGAAAGCACTAAATGTCGACAACACACGGTGCATTATTTCGAGCCAAAAATCTAACAGGATCTTTTGGCCACAGCGGTGCTATATATTGGGTCATATAAAAAGTCTCCGTGGTGTGTTGGTACACCTTTTAACAAAAATTTTCTTTATTCAAAATCAATTTCATTCAAGTACATATTTTTCATTATTTTCTATAACCCTTTGCCATTTTCCGAGTAGCTTCATAATTCCATCGGTGTAGAACTTATGTGGTTTATTGTTATAATATCTCCCATCACGCCCCGAAACCATATCAACAACATAATCTAGCAATTTGTTTTTCCTAAGAATTATTTAAAACATAACAAATTATTAAATCCAGACTTTTTCTTGAAAATTGTTTAATTGCATTTCCGTTCCCATATAAATAAACAAAAATGCAATAAAATAAATAAATGCAATTACGCAAAATCAATAAACGAAAATGCAATAAAATAAATAAATGCAATTACGCAAAATCAATAAACGACTACAAACCTAAATAATTAATTTTCCTAAGAATTGTTTTCTTAAAAATTAAATAAAACGTAGCAAATAATAAAACCAGACTTTTTCTTAAGAATTGTTTACTTGCATTTCCGTTCCCATATAAATGAACGAAAATGCAATAAAGAATAACAAATTGCAAACTTAACTTTTTCCATAGAATTGTTTACTTGTTAAATAATGCAATAAAGAATAACAAATTGCAAACTTAACTTTTTCCATAGAATTTTTTACTTGTTAAATAAAAATGCAATTCAATAAAATATATTTGTAATTAGTATATAAGAACAAAAATGATGAAAAATAAAGTTAGTTATATTTTGATCAACTCACTAAAACAATCGTGT
This sequence comes from Cacoxenus indagator, assembly GCA_035041755.1. NCBI lineage: Eukaryota > Metazoa > Arthropoda > Insecta > Diptera > Drosophilidae > Cacoxenus > Cacoxenus indagator. The sequence continues at coordinate 12,264 of JAWNKX010000136.1, read as the reverse complement.
TTTTTTTAAACAGTTCATAATTTGAACTTAAAAGTGTTTATCAGCGAAAACCTTGGCCATGTGATTTTCAGCGGCTCTTCGGTCGACCAATTTTTTACTATGAAGAGAGTTTTACAGAGACCGAAAAAGTAGTAGTCAGAGGTTGTAAGGTTCGGGCTATACGATGGATGCATCAGAACTTCCCAACCAAACTCCGTCAATTTGTTCCTGGTTAAAAGTGCGTGTGGCCTAGCATTGTCATGATGGAAGACAACTCCCTTTATGTTGGCCAATTCTGGTCGCCCTTTCTTGATTGCGTTAATCATACGGTCGAGTTGTGCACAGTAGAGGATCCACTTAATCGTTTCGCCACGTTCTAGCACATCATAATAGACAATTCCCCTCCAATCCCACCATACTCTAAACATAACCTTGTTTGACGCCAATCCAGGTTTTGAAGTCGTTTGTGGAAGGTCACTGGCCTTTGAACATGATCGCCTGGGTTGGAAATTCTCGTATTTATTAATTTTTTTATCGCTTGTAATGATTCCCTTATGAATGGTTTCATTTCGTTGCGTTGAAGCAGCAACTCACTGATGGTTATTCATTCAATTAAATTTCTTTGCGTTAATTCATGTGGCAACCAAACATCGAGCTTCTTTGACTAGCCTTCTCTCCCTAGATGATTCCAAACTCTCACGCAGTTGATGTACAGTGCCTCCGCTATCTCATGACAGCTTCCTTGCCGGTCTTGCTCCATCAGTTGCAAAATTTCATCGACTTTTTCAATGAGGCCGACCAGTTCGGGGTGCATCTTTTACATCGAAATTTCCGGAACGGAACCTAGCATACCAATCCTGGGTCCGGCATTCTCTTACAGCATTCTCACCGTGAACTGGTTTTGCAGCGCTTTTCCCTTTTTTATAGTAAGAGAGCATCACATAGCGTATTTGTTCAGATATTTTACTTATATTCAAATCAGTATAACATCTAACATGAACAAAGTATTACGCAGCCCTTTTCACAAAAAATGTAGCCTGATATGTCAACTTTTAAACACATGTTCGTTTGATGCAATCAAATTTGTGTTGCTAAATTTATGGACACCAATACCACATTTTAAAATTTCCTATAAGGAGAGTAGTTCAAGGTTATATTCACAGCGCACACTCTTCAGTACTTAAGGTCTCGACACATTGATGAAAACTACTATGTCGAGGCTTTGAGCACAACATCGGGAAGTTACATGAACCAAGAATTGATTGCAGTCTATGGGACCATGAACTCGTACTCTGTGCCGACAAAATTGATTCCCATGTGAGACTAGACTCTGCTTTATAATGTCAATATTTCATAAATGACCATATTGCGGCACATATGGTATCATTACCTGACATATCTGCATTTGTTAGAAAATCCGAAGGTTATATTGGCTCAGTTACATCGTGCATGGTAAGTGAATTGACTTGGGAAGATAATTGGCAATTTAAAAAGAATTGTTCGACCATGCCGAGTTCAACTTCAAGCAGTATACTAATACCAGCGCCACAAGAAAATGTTCTGCCTATGAAGTTAGGGATCTAATGTTGTCCGACACAGATGATTCTTCACTCGATCCTTTTACTGTTGCGTTGCAATGAATTAAATGATCGTTTATTAAACAAACAATTGACTGGAGGCCAAAATATCAAATTAGTGCTGGATAAGTTACTGGACCGAAGCAGCATTATTTCTACCTCAGTTTCAACAGCATTGGTACGACTTTTCACACGATACTAGGAGCTACAAAATGGCCGCCCCAGGTAATCCGGGCAAGAAGAGCTCCAAAAGGGATCGCAACTCGACGACCTTCAGCAACAAGCTGGCGAAATGCGAAAAATGGATAGGTCGTCGGCGGCACATGCCTCGATGGGCGACCTGTCGTCTGAATATTATTCAAGTAGTAATGATGATGGTGATGATGGCACGACACTGCCTCAGGGCAGTAAGACCTCTTTAAGAACAGCTTGCAATCTTTCCCGGTCCCTCGTTGCCGCTCTTCAGTTTCAGGCCAGCCTTTCGCCATATCCATCAACGTCGTACTTTCACCGAATGGGTGGTCTACCACGGCGAAAGCACTAAATGTCGACAACACACGGTGCATTATTTCGAGCCAAAAATCTAACAGGATCTTTTGGCCACAGCGGTGCTATATATTGGGTCATATAAAAAGTCTCCGTGGTGTGTTGGTACACCTTTTAACAAAAATTTTCTTTATTCAAAATCAATTTCATTCAAGTACATATTTTTCATTATTTTCTATAACCCTTTGCCATTTTCCGAGTAGCTTCATAATTCCATCGGTGTAGAACTTATGTGGTTTATTGTTATAATATCTCCCATCACGCCCCGAAACCATATCAACAACATAATCTAGCAATTTGTTTTTCCTAAGAATTATTTAAAACATAACAAATTATTAAATCCAGACTTTTTCTTGAAAATTGTTTAATTGCATTTCCGTTCCCATATAAATAAACAAAAATGCAATAAAATAAATAAATGCAATTACGCAAAATCAATAAACGAAAATGCAATAAAATAAATAAATGCAATTACGCAAAATCAATAAACGACTACAAACCTAAATAATTAATTTTTCTAAGAATTGTTTTCTTAAAAATTAAATAAAACGTAGCAAATAATAAAGCCAGACTTTTTCTTAAGAATTGTTTACTTGCATTTCCGTTCCCATATAAATGAACGAAAATGCAATAAAGAATAACAAATTGCAAACTTAACTTTTTCCATAGAATTGTTTACTTGTTAAATAATGCAATAAAGAATAACAAATTGCAAACTTAACTTTTTCCATAGAATTTTTTACTTGTTAAATAAAAATGCAATTCAATAAAATATATTTGTAATTAGTATATAAGAACAAAAATGATGAAAAATAAAGTTAGTTATATTTTGATCAACTCACTAAAACAATCGTGTTTTTTTTAAACAGTTCATAATTTGAACTTAAAAGTGTTTATCAGCGAAAACCTTGGCCATGTGATTTTCAGCGGCTCTTCGGTCGACCAATTTTTTACTATGAAGAGAGTTTTACAGAGACCGAAAAAGTAGTAGTCAGAGGTTGTAAGGTTCGGGCTATACGATGGATGCATCAGAACTTCCCAACCAAACTCCGTCAATTTGTTCCTGGTTAAAAGTGCGTGTGGCCTAGCATTGTCATGATGGAAGACAACTCCCTTTATGTTGGCCAATTCTGGTCGCCCTTTCTTGATTGCGTTAATCATACGGTCGAGTTGTGCACAGTAGAGGATCCACTTGATCGTTTCGCCACGTTCTAGCAGATCATAATAGACAATTCCCCTCCAATCCCACCATACTCTAAACATAACCTTGTTTGACGCCAATCCAGGTTTTGAAGTCGTTTGTGGAAGGTCACTGGCCTTTGAACATGATCGCCTGGGTTGGAAATTCTCGTATTTATTAATTTTTTTATCGCTTGTAATGATTCCCTTATGAATGGTTTCATTTCGTTGCGTTGAAGCAGCAACTCACTGATGGTTATTCATTCAATTAAATTTCTTTGCGTTAATTCATGTGGCAACCAAACATCGAGCTTCTTTGACTAGCCTTCTCTCCCTAGTTGATTCCAAACTCTCACGCAGTTGATGTACAGTGCCTCCGCTATCTCATGACAGCTTCCTTGCCGGTCTTGCTCCATCAGTTGCAAAATTTCATCGACTTTTTCAATGAGGCCGACCAGTTCGGGGTGCATCTTTTACATCGAAATTTCCGGAACGGAACCTAGCAAACCAATCCTGGGTCCGGCATTCTCTTACAGCATTCTCACCGTGAACTGGTTTTGCAGCGCTTTTCCCTTTTTTATAGTAAGAGAGCATCACATAGCGTATTTGTTCAGATATTTTACTTATATTCAAATCAGTATAACATCTAACATGAACAAAGTATTACGCAGCCCTTTTCACAAAAAATGTAGCCTGATATGTCAACTTTTAAACACATGTTCGTTTGATGCAATCAAATTTGTGTTGCTAAATTTATGGACACCAATACCACATTTTAAAATTTCCTATAAGGAGAGTAGTTCAAGGTTATATTCACAGCGCACACTCTTCAGTACTTAAGGTCTCGACACATTGATGAAAACTACTATGTCGAGGCTTTGAGCACAACATCGGGAAGTTACATGAACCAAGAATTGATTGCAGTCTATGGGACCATGAACTCGTACTCTGTGCCGACAAAATTGATTCCCATGTGAGACTAGACTCTGCTTTATAATGTCAATATTTCATAAATGACCATATTGCGGCACATATGGTATCATTACCTGACATATCTGCATTTGTTAGAAAATCCGAAGGTTATATTGGCTCAGTTACATCGTGCATGGTAAGTGAATTGACTTGGGAAGATAATTGGCAATTTAAAAAGAATTGTTCGACCATGCCGAATTCAACTTCAAGCAGTATACTAATACCAGCGCCACAAGAAAATGTTCTGCCTATGAAGTTAGGGATCTAATGTTGTCCGACACAGATGATTCTTCACTCGATCCTTTTACTGTTGCGTTGCAATGAATTAAATGATCGTTTATTAAACAAACAATTGACTGGAGGCCAAAATATCAAATTAGTGCTGGATAAGTTACTGGACCGAAGCAGCATTATTTCTACCTCAGTTTCAACAGCATTGGTACGACTTTTCACACGATACTAGGAGCTACAAAATGGCCGCCCCAGGTAATCCGGGCAAGAAGAGCTCCAAAAGGGATCGCAACTCGACGACCTTCAGCAACAAGCTGGCGAAATGCGAAAAATGGATAGGTCGTCGGCGGCACATGCCTCGATGGGCGACCTGTCGTCTGAATATTATTCAAGTAGTAATGATGATGGTGATGATGGCACGACACTGCCTCAGGGCAGTAAGACCTCTTTAAGAACAGCTTGCAATCTTTCCCGGTCCCTCGTTGCCGCTCTTCAGTTTCGGGCCAGCCTTTCGCCATATCCATCAACGTCGTACTTTCACCGAATGGGTGGTCTACCACGGCGAAAGCACTAAATGTCGACAACACACGGTGCATTATTTCGAGCCAAAAATCTAACAGGATCTTTTGGCCACAGCGGTGCTATATATTGGGTCATATAAAAAGTCTCCGTGGTGTGTTGGTACACCTTTTAACAAAAATTTTCTTTATTCAAAATCAATTTCATTCAAGTACATATTTTTCATTATTTTCTATAACCCTTTGCCATTTTCCGAGTAGCTTCATAATTCCATCGGTGTAGAACTTATGTGGTTTATTGTTATAATATCTCCCATCACGCCCCGAAACCATATCAACAACATAATCTAGCAATTTGTTTTTCCTAAGAATTATTTAAAACATAACAAATTATTAAATCCAGACTTTTTCTTGAAAATTGTTTAATTGCATTTCCGTTCCCATATAAATAAACAAAAATGCAATAAAATAAATAAATGCAATTACGCAAAATCAATAAACGAAACTGCAATAAAATAAATAAATGCAATTACGCAAAATCAATAAACGACTACAAACCTAAATAATTAATTTTCCTAAGAATTGTTTTCTTAAAAATTAAATAAAACGTAGCAAATAATAAAACCAGACTTTTTCTTAAGAATTGTTTACTTGCATTTCCGTTCCCATATAAATGAACGAAAATGCAATAAAGAATAACAAATTGCAAACTTAACTTTTTCCATAGAATTGTTTACTTGTTAAATAATGCAATAAAGAACAACATATCGCAAACTTAACTTTTTCCATAGAATTTTTTACTTGTTAAATAAAAATGCAATTCAATAAAATATATTTGTAATTAGTATATAAGAACAAAAATGATGAAAAATAAAGTTAGTTATATTTTGATCAACTCACTAAAACAATCGTGCTTTTTTTAAACAGTTCATAATTTGAACTTAAAAGTGGCGCAGTCGGTAGGATACCGCTAGTCCTACCCAACGTAAATAAAAATAAAGTTTCAAAAAGTGAAAAAAATTTTTTTTACAAAAGGATAAGAAAAAACAAAAGATTTCTTCATTCACGCGGTAGAACTCGAAATTTCAATTTCTAAAGCGGTATCTGTGCACAAACCTGTGAACAAATCCAAGTTTGTATGCATCCTACGAAAGATCGTAGATGAACATACATAGGATATCAAAAATCCCTTGGTAAACACTCCAAAATGTTATTTTTTTTTTGGTAATAACAATATTCTTAAAAGAAAAGTTTTATAAAAAAAAAGAAGAAACATTCCGGAAGATAAAACAATATTCAACAAGTAAAAAGTTTTATTCTTAATTCAACAAGTGGAAAAAACCTTTGAAAAATAAAAGTAACAACATTCTTAATTCAACAAGTGAAAAAGTTCTATAAAAATATTCTGTCTCACTAAGAACCTTTGAAAAATAAAAATAACACTATTCTGAAAGATAAAACAATATTCAACAAGTGAAAAGTTTCTGCCTTACTAAGAACCAAGAGTAACAATATCCAACAAGAAAATTTTTTTTTGCTTCACCGAAATTGACACCAAGTAACAACACTTCCAAAGAACAACCATAACTCAAAGGAATCAGAAGTCCTCGATGCCAATCCACACCAAATCAACATTAATAGTAAGATTTATTTTTATTTTTTTTTTGTATGTAAAGAAGAACATATACATTACCAATTAACGTAAGAATAAAATTCATATACAATACCAATTATAATTAAAACCTAATATCTTGTCAGTGTTAAATGAATATAAGGGAGAAATTCACAATAGAATTGGAAATAGAGAGAATTATTTTGTATACTCCAAAGGAAGAGGATATTGAAATCCTGGAAAGATTCTCTCAACAGATAACATTAATAAAGAAACTTGCAAGAAAGGAATATTTAGTTAAGAAAAGAAAATTAAAACATATTAGGTTGTAGGAAAGACAATAATTACAAAAATGGTAGACCAGGAAGTAAAACAAGCTAACAGACTAACAATAAGTCCATTAAAATACTTGAACAGTTTACCAGAATTTAATGGGGAACGTAGGGACCTACAAACCTTCACTACACTGATAGATAGGGTACACCCACATCTGCGTACGTTTGACGAAATATCACAACTTATATTTTCGGACATAATCAAGTCGAAACTGAAAGGAAAAGCCAGGCAGACCATCGAAATCAATTGCCACGCCGTCTCTTGGCCAGAGATAAATAACATTTTGCAAAACAATTTTGGGGATACTCGATCCTGCGAGGAGCTTTTTGATGAGTTAAGGAGTGTAACATTTAAAACAAACACAGTAGAATTTTATGAAGATATAAAAAATAAACTACAGAGGCTAAATAACAAAATAAAAGTCATATTAGGAGAAGGTGAAGCCACCAGACAAAGTGCAATCAATAACATGCACACCGCATTAAACATTTTCAAAAGCAAACTACCCGAGCCGATGAAATCAGTACTACTTTGCAGAAACCCAGCGGATTTAGAAGGGGCCATGGACATTCTGTTCCAAGCCGGGTATGCTTATTCGACGGACAATAATAAGTTACACGAAAAAAACTACTCGCAACCAAACAAACGTCTAGATTTTAATAACAAACGAAAAAATTTCCAGAACCAACCCATGAACAACACACAATTCAGACATAACCAACAACAACCTTTGAATAACCAACAACCTTTTAATGACCAACGAACAAATTTTCCTCGAACATTTCAGGGACAATACAGACACCCCCAACAACCACATCGGAATCTACACAATCAAACCCCATCGAACCCACCTTTCATTCCAAACAGACAAAACTTCAGACACGTCCCGGAACTTATGGACATAGGCAAAATGGAACTATCGGAAAATTTTCGGGTTCCAGCCGCGAGGGCAAGCTACCATCTATAGTAATTAAGACTAAGTTGGGACATATACGATTAATTATAGACACAGGGGCAACGAATTCAATCTTAAACCCTCGGATTTGTCATCCCAAAAGAATTCACTTAGCAAACCCCCTATTGATAAAAACATTACAACCCCAACTTTGTGTTAATAAAAAAGCTATAATACCCACTTTTGAAGAATTAGGAGCAATAGGCACACTTGAATTTTTCATAATAAAAATCCATGACTTCTATGATGGTTTAATAGGCAATGATATCCTAAAACCATTAAATGCTATCATAGATTATAAGACTAAGAGTATAACTTTTGGTAACAGAACATTGCCAATGATTTTTGAAGATAATAAATTCAAAGACGACGTAATGTGTTTTGAAGAGGATAACGAAAAAATCATAGAAGGAGAAATTTTTAGAATAGAAGACAGAAGAGAAACAATCAACTTACCTGAGAACGATCGTTTGTCTACGCAGAAGGTAGACTACGATGGTTTCAGTACTATTGAAGGTGGAAATAGTAAACCACCGATAGAACAAATTCGAACGGAGCACATGAATGTTGAAGAAAAGGGAGAACTTTTGAAATTAATAAGGAGATACCCAAACATATTTTATCGGGACGGTACTAAATTAACTTTCACATCCGCCATAAAACATGAGATCAGAACCACCAACAACATACCCATACATACCAAATCATATCGCTATCCCTACATACATAAAAACGAAGTAGAAGCACAAATACAGGAAATGCTCGACAACAAAATTATCAGACACAGTAACTCTCCTTATTCGGCACCCATTTGGATCGTGGCGAAGAAGGCCGACGCAAGTGGGAAAACTAAATGGAGGCTCGTCGTAGACTATCGGAAACTCAATGAAGTTACCATAGACGACAAGTACCCAATTCCTAACATCGATGAAATCCTTGATAAACTGGGAAGATGCCAGTATTTCACGACATTAGATTTGGCCAAAGGATTTCATCAGATCGAAGTTAGGGAACAAGATATTCATAAGACCGCCTTCACCGTGGAAGGAGGACACTACGAATTCATTAGAATGCCGTTCGGGTTGAAAACAGCCCCAGCGACATTCCAAAGGCTAATGAATAATGTTCTTAAAGACTATATTAACAAAATTTGTCTAGTTTACTTAGATGATATAACCATCTTTTCCACCTCCATACAAGAACACATTAATTCAATTAATTTAATTTTTCGACGCTTACAAGGAGCTAATCTTAAGATACAACTAGATAAATCACAGTTTTTTAAACGGGAGACTGAATTTCTCGGACACATAGTGACACCTCTTGGAATAAAAGCTAACCCTAAAAAGATAGATTGCGTCAAAAATTTCCCAATGCCTAAAACTCCCAAACAAATAAAACAGTTTCTTGGTCTAACAGGATACTACAGAAAATTTATAAAAGATTATTCCAGGATAGCCAAGCCTATGACCAAATACCTGAAGAAGGACACTAAAATGAACATTGCTGACCCAGAATACATAGAGAGTTTCAATACCCTTAGAACATTACTAACTCACGACCCAATCCTGGCTTATCCAAACTTCTCAAAAGAATTTACACTTACGACGGATGCCAGCAATTTTGCACTGGGGGCAATACTTTCTTAAGACAACCACCCCATTTGCTACGCGAGTCGTACTCTTAACGAGCACGAGTGCAATTACAGCACCATAGAAAAGGAACTTCTGGCCATCATCTGGGCTACCAAATATTTCCGCCCATACCTCTTTGGAAGACAGTTTAAAATAGAAACGGACCACAAACCTCTCACATGGCTATTTTCAATTAAGGAGCCAAATTCCAAATTGGTAAGATGGAGGCGTAAACTTTCTGAATTCGATTATAAAATCGTTTATAAAAGAGGGATAAAAAACAACAACGCCGACGCATTATCGAGAATAGAACCCGAAATTGCTAACGTCAATACTTTGGAATCAGAAGTGCTTAAGATAAACGAAACAGAATCCCCTATCAACATGTTTAAGAACCAAATCATCATTCAACCAACTGAATGCAATTTACATAGATAACGAATTTTTTAACTCTCTGGAAAACGTATATATAGAACTTTTTTCAAATAATGAAAAATTTAGGATAATAAGATGTACCAAGTTGCTTAGAGACATCAAAGACAGACAAAGAAGAACTGACGAATGCTATAGAAAAAGAACATTTAAGTAAGAATCACCGGGGAATAGAGGCTGTCTACGGGGAACTAAAAAACAAAATATACAACCCCTACCTAAAATTAAGAATAACACAATTCATTAACAATTGTTAAATATGCACCATTGAAAAATATGACAGAAGACCACTTAAAATACCATTTAGAGTCAGTAAAACCCCACTCAAACCACGAGAGATAGCTCATATAGAAGTATTCTACCCTTTTAAAAAAGAACTTTTTATGACAATAATAGACAAATTTACAAAACATGCAGTCGCATACAAGATAAACAGTAGATCTTGGACGGAATTTAAAATTAAACTACTACAGTACATAAATACATTTGGTAAGATAGGAAAAATAGTTGTAGACAATGAGCTAGGGTTTAAAGCCATTCCAATGCGCGAATTCCTCAATGAAGAAAAAATTAATATACACTTTACCTCAAGCAGTAACCACACCTCCAATGCGGACATAGGACGTCTACACAATACCATAAATGAGCATATAAGGCTTTTAAGGCACGAAGAAAAGAATAAAGAACAAACAACAGAGGAAAAAATTCTACGCATAATAGGATACTACAACAACACAATTCATAGCACAACGAAGATCAGACCTATTGATTTCCTGAATGGAAAAATTAATGAGGAGAAATATACAGAGATTCATGATTTAATGACTAAGAAAAAAGAGGAATACATAGGCAAATTGAATAAAGACAGGACATATGTGACAATAGAGGATGGTTCAAATTATATCAAATAAATTAGAGGGGGTAAAAACCATAGGAGATATAGGAAGATAGATAGTAAGAATCGATGACGACCACGTCGAGAACGTTAAGACAGGGCACAAGTATTATAAAACCCATATCAGACGAAGTAAGAAATTTCAAGATAGGGATAATCCCTTCAGATATATTAACAGAGGAAGAATTTAACTTTATAGGAAATATATAATCTTATCTTCAGACAAAAGTATCTCTAGCATATAAAGAAAACTTCATAGTATTGACATTGAATGTTCCAAGATTTTTGAACGAATCATTTTCAGAAGTAGTATTTGAACCAATTCCTGATAATAAAAATAGAACCTTATTACTAAACAGGAACACTGTTCTTATTCAAAACAACGAAGTATATAAATCAAACACATTAGAATATAAAAGCTTGGAAAAAATAAATGATAATTGTCTAACGAGTATTGTCAAAAATCATGAACCTAAATGTAATATGAAATTAACAAAAGACTCAGAAGAAAAAGAAATTTACCCTGGCTTACTTATATTCAAACACTATCAAGATAAAATTGAAACTAACTGTAAACATCCATATAAACTAGAAATATTTAAAACTTATTTAATAAAATTCGAAAACTGTGTTGTTAAGACAAAATTAAAGACTTACGAAAATTTTAAAGTAAATGTAAATACAAGAGAAATATTTGTCTTGGAAAAATTTATATTAAAAATAAATAAAAACAATGTTCAACTTACTGACTTAGATATTAAGGATATACAGTTTAATGAAACCATAAAAATTGTTAATAATAAATTTTTTAAAAACACTCTGGTAAATACCGGTATTAGTATAGGGATTTCTATTGTTTTAATTATTACCTTTATCATAATCTATGTAAAAACACTTAAAACAAGAACCCTTATTGTTTCCTCGGTGGAGCCTGAGACTAACGGTGGGGGTGTTATAATATCTCCCATCACTCCCCGAAACCATATCAACAACATAATCTAGCAATTTGTTTTTCCTAAGAATTATTTAAAACATAACAAATTATTAAATCCAGACTTTTTCTTGAAAATTGTTTAATTGCATTTCCGTTCCCATATAAATAAACAAAAATGCAATAAAATAAATAAATGCAATTACGCAAAATCAATAAACGAAAATGCAATAAAATAAATAAATGCAATTACGCAAAATCAATAAACGACTACAAACCTAAATAATTAATTTTCCTAAGAATTGTTTTCTTAAAAATTAAATAAAACGTAGCAAATAATAAAACCAGACTTTTTCTTAAGAATTGTTTACTTGCATTTCCGTTCCCATATAAATGAACGAAAATGCAATAAAGAATAACAAATTGCAAACTTAACTTTTTCCATAGAATTGTTTACTTGTTAAATA